>MU158895.1:377603-524104 GCA_015888305.1 Antheraea pernyi | reverse complement strand
TATTTTGTTTAGTTTGAAACACAGCCAATGTAAGCCCGTTTTACATGCCGCAGTGTATTCAAAAGATGCAAAAATAATACCCGAAAAAGCAATTTAACGGCCGGAGTATCTTACTTTCGCTAAATACATGTTGAATAAGTTATATTTTAAGCTTTAAACTAACAAATAATATCAAATTTTGAACAAAATTACCGATTTTAAACCTGTGGTACAAATGTTTTCCCAATTCTCACCAACCACGCACAGTAACGGGAAAAAGTACTTTATTCATTGAGTGTTAAGGTTGAATTCACACTAAATGTTGTTTATGTTGTCTTTTCATTTGTGAGGGGAGTAATTTATTGCTTTGCTCGTTTTATCGTAAGTATTAGATAATATTTTGAACATTTGTGACTTTATTACTAGGTGTTATGGTTGTAATTAGGTTGAACTTAAAACTTTTTTTCTCCCTTTCTTAGTAAACAAATAGCTACACATAAGTATATATTTACGCGGACAGATTTTAGCTTCAATTTTTTTAGGTGATCCTATATCTAGTTATTGTAGATCGACGGTCTCTTATAATATAATTTAATACTATTTTGAAATCAGTCAAGTGATTTTTTTGTATCTACGATTACCGTATAATCATTTGAAGATTAGATTTTTGGTACACGCTTACTGGTTTCTTACTACAAGAATTACTTTATTTTGAGATATTTTATCACAGTAATACCCCTTATCGATTACAACCAAATCTATGAAGTGAGGGATTATACTGTAAAGTTAAGTCTCAAAGTCTCATAATGATTTGTTGGATTTGGTGCAGACGAAGTCGCACGGGTCAGCTAGTTCTTTTAATAAAACAATGTATCTAATATCTTAATCAATAATTTCTTATATTATATCATAAATCTTGATTTAAGTTAATTTATAAACTATTTATCTTAATTTTACTTATAAAAAGATAAGCTATATGTCATTACATTGTTTTTATAACTATATTGTAAATTAATACTAATTGCAGTATATTATTATATATTAAAGTTATTCAATTGTTATCACCAAGTTTACAAAGTATAAAACAAGATTATTATTTATTTATGCTTAACATTTCTACTGGATGAATAGAAAAACTAATCTCAACATTAGGTAATAAATATTTTAAAGCATACAAAATAGGATTATTATTAAAACCATCATAAAAACATAGTTAATTGTTATAATGTTTAATTAACCTTTTTTTTGTATTCCTCATTCCTTAACAAAACACATTAGTCAACTTCCTATGACTAACGCAATACAACAGTTTGTATAAAGACTATACAGATAGATTTATAGTAAAGCTAAACAAGATATCTTACAGCTTTCAGAGAGCATTAAATTGACGCTATCAGAATGGGGGACACAAAATGGTGCACCAGTTCAGAATGGGACGGCGTCTCACGATGAGTTACCAGATACGTCACGCCAGAATTCCCATTACATGGTTGTGTCGACGTCTACAGCGACCAAGGAGGCTGTAATCAATATCACCCGACCCCTTGATGATGTCCAGAACAAGATGGCAGAGGAGGAGAGAAAGAATCTTAAGATCGGGGTCAAGATTTTTATAAATGAAGACAGTACAACGGCGTTGAAGGAGTGCTTGGACAATGGTTCGTTTTCATGAGTTTATACTATACTTTTTCTATGACGTAGAGTCTAATAGGTATATGTGGATATAATTATTTACAAAATAATAAATCATATCTCAATAACATCATTACATATTACAAAACAAAGTCCTACGCTGTGTCTGTCTGTCTGTTCGTGATAAACTCAAAAACTGCTGAGCGGATTTTCATGCGGATTTCATTAATAAATCACTCTGATTCACGATGTAGAATAATCTGTTAATTTTTTGTAAATTGATTGTAATATAACAAAATTGTAAATGTGCATTAACTTTTGATAGAGTGAATCGATTTTAATGTAACAAAGACTTAAATGTTTCTATTCTTAATCCAAATTTATTAAATTTTATATTCTGTTTTTTAGATGTTTTTTTTTTATATAAGCGTGTTTTTTTTAAAATATTATTTATTTTTTAATTTTTTTAGTTAATTTTTTTTAACTTTTTTTTCGAATCATTGCATTTGACAGGTGTGCAGAACGTCAGGAGCGGCTCTCTAGTATCTTCATCCTCCACTATTTTATGTAGTACCCCTTCTGTGAGTTCGATGCCTATCTGGGATTGCAGGTCACACCTGGACGAGTCAAGCCGGGTGACACGTTAGATTTATATTCTTATTATACGTATATGCCCGGTAAACTTGCGTCAAATCTTAACGCAAAACAAAGCAGCGTGTGGTTATATTATTTTCGAAAAGAAATAGGCATTTATCGTTACTATTGTGTGTCAAAACGGCCATCATAACGTGCCGCTATTGTAATACAAACATACATTTACTGACAAGTGAACTAAGTAGCAATGTAGCATCAAGACACAGTAAAAACATAGGAGACAGTACGGAAACTACCTACAAACGCTCGAAAACGGCACACTCACACAACGCGTCGCAACATGCGCGTCGACGAGAGGTTTTAGAAAATACGCTATAGATAGCACCGCGATAATCGCCACACTATTTTCACTTTTCAGAATCGGATTTGTATAGAAAAGGCTCGTCTATTTTTGGTTACCAATCCACTGTCTAGATGGCACTGTTATATAATTTTTTTGGCAAGTTTGATAACAAAAGATGGTGGACGACCATTAATTTTGACATTTCAAACTGACAACTTTGAACTATTTCTTTTCATTCTCTTTGTTTACGTATTTGTTACGAGAGTGTGCTCCCTTAAATTTTCTTGTCTCCCACAAACAATTTTATCTATGTCCGGATCTACTTATAAACATTGACTCCTGCATATACATTTAGATATGCCTTACTATGAATATATTCATTACAAATAAAAATGATCAAAAACTTATATACGATTTACGCAGTACCGCTGTATGCATACATACATTGCTATAAATGTACATGTTTAACCAACAATGTTAATTCGAAACTCATATTATAGAGGCGCTGATTGGAAAGAACGAGTGCGAACTCTATTTATTAAAGTACTCTGTGATAATCGCTTAGGGGCCTTGTCGTTGCGTATGTTTGCGTGAGTGTGTCGGTACGAGCGTTTGTAGGTAGTTTCCATACTGTCTCTTATATTAAATATTAGAGACCTACCTACTGTGGTCAAGATTCTCGGATGCCAAAATAAGTTTACTGTTAACCGACATCTTTCGGTGGAGAATTAATGCGATTCGACTCGACGCGTCCTGGTTTACGCTATACTTATTAAACACACGAGGCATTGTTCTGTTACCATAGGTAGTTCATTTAAAAGGCTTGTATGCTTATACTTTTATGAATTTTAATTCGTTTCTCTCTTACTTCGATCAACAATAACTAGATAAAGGGTTGGCGCGATAAATACGTCTCGATAACACGCGTGTCAAGCTCCCCGTGCCCCCAACCCCCCGGAGGAACACCCCCACACCCCACACGCGTCGCACCTCATTTGATTACAACGGAAAAAGCGGCGAAAAATCGAGTTGATGTGATGCAGTAATCGACCTGTCGCCATGGCAACCGATATTAACGCCGAGAGGGGGTAGAGAGGGGATATATCACATAAATAGATTCGCACATAATACGTCCGATTCCACACACGCACCCCTCTCTCCCCTAACCACCCCAGGGTACATTTTTGTACAGTGTTAAAATGTCTAAAACCGCCCCGCGTTCCAGTTTAAACAGGCCCCGTCGAGCCCGATGCAGATTAGCTAAAACTACGTATTTTTTACCACCCCCCTCTCCCCTGTAGCGGTTCCGAGTGGGGTATTTTTTCTCGTTTCACTTACTCCCCCCCCTGCTAACTACCGAAATGTGGGCTCGGGGGGCGAAGGGTACGGAAAAGTTTGTGTTTTAAATATGTCCAAAGGTACGCATTAAAACGGTTCGCGAAATACGAACGGCGCTCAACCCTTTCCGTTTTCACGTTTCGTATAATGATAATAAAATTCATTTTTGTACTTATCAATGCTTTTAATATAATTATCATTGTAATTATATCGATTCTGGTATGCGTTAACTTTATACTTTTCTTCAATCAAATCACGATAAATTCATTTTACAATTCACAATTCAACACCCGTTGGCGCTGTCATGTCAGCTCGCATTAACTATGTTTTATTTTTTTTTAACAATCAATCTTCTAGTTTATTATTACTACCATTATCGGGTAGGTAAGGATATTACAAGTTTCTTGTCATCATTTCAATGAACTAACAAGATGGTCGCTGTCTTGTTAGAATTTTCCAGGGAATTTTTGTGGCAAGTCAGAATCCATGCCCCGTGGTATTATTTCCCATCCACTTTACTTGTGCACAACCAAACTATATTACGTAAACACCACGAATATCACAAAATATAGAGTTAAATAACACAAGATTATGAATAAAATATAAAATCCACAATATGACATTGGACGACCCCGTTAAACCTATGGCGATTGACTCAGTATCCGAACACGTTAGAAAAAAAGAAAACCGATTTATTTGCGGAGTTCCGATCGGGCCGTCAATGGGAATGGTTGTCCGCTTTGCTGCGCGATACTCGTGATTTAGTGACGTCAGTTATTACTTCGTGAGCGTTCGTTTTCATTGTTCCGATCCGACACACCTGCGTTCTGTTTCTTGGAATTGAGTGAGACCCTTCCTTTGTATTTATTTATTGCCTTATTTATTTGTATTAAGAATAGTGAAAATTAGAAATAAATGAATATTTTTGTAAAAAGTAACAAAAAAATGATAATGACCTCCAGATATCAGTATTTTTATCATTTTTTGTCACTTTTTACAAAAATATACATTTCTAATTTACACTATTCTTAATCCAAATTTATTAAATTTTATATTCTGTTTTTTAGATGGTTTTTTTTTATATAAGCGTGTTTTTTTTTAAATATTATTTATTTTTAATTTTTTTAGTTAAATTTTTTTAACTTTTTTTTCGAATCATTGCATTTGACAGGTGTGCAAAGTTTGATTTAAATATGATCGTTCAAAGTAGGACAAAATCGAGCTCAAAGGGGTCGGTTACATACATACATACAGGTGAAGCTAATATAAGCGAGAAAAAAACACCGATTTGAAACATTTCTCACTGGTGCTCCGCTCCTTAGCTCAGCTGGTGCTCTTACCGTGATGATATACAGTCTATAGCATTCCTCGATAAATGAGCTATCGAGCACTGAATGAAGTTTTCAAATCGGACCAGTAGGAGATTAGCGCATTCAACCAAACAAATAAGCCCTTCAGATTTATAATATTAGCTTTATTCCTGGAGGTGGTAGAGCCACGCTGAGGCTGTTACTGGTTTCAGCATGAATGGGTCACCTCGCCCGGGGTACTACCACCCTCTCGCAGAAAGTCGCCATGAAGTAACAGTGCTTGCATTGTTGAGTTTCGTTCGGTCAGTGAGAGCACCGGATAACCGATAATTTGTTATTTTGCATCGTATTGCAAATTGTGACAATAATACGATAGAGAAATGAATATTCGTTTCTAGTATAGGGAAGTGCTATCCCTTTCACACCTATTGTTTGTAGCATAATGCTCGCTTATTCGTAAGTTTGGATAACACTCGCCGATCCTTGTCATTGTCAATAATAATAACGGACAACGCATAAACTATTCCGGTGTTATTACAAAAAAAAAAATACACGCAATGAGCCCTGGCTTTAAAAAGGTCTCGTATTAAATGCACCCCGGTCACTGAATGTTCGCCATCTTGCCCTTCTGTCTCGCTTTAGTTACGTTAGGTTAGACTTGTGAAAAAGGATAACGCGAACTTGCCTCGGGCGACTGCGGTGCATTTATTACGAAACCTTTTTAAACCAAGTATTTAATACGTATTTAACTTTTTTGTAATAAAACGGTTAGTGTTCCTCTAACCATATAATTCCACCTTTATGTCAAGTGTATAATAATTTTAATCTTATAGACGTCTTGTAATTATTATCAGTACAACGCTGAATACATTTCATCGTTGAAGGTGATTTGTGAGCTATTGTCATAATATCAACCAAGGTTAAGTCAACGTTTTATAATATCCAATGTTAGCTAATATTGAATTTAATTTTACATCTAATTGAGTATAGAAAATGTATTAAGTGCTCGATACTTCGCCGGCACTATTCTATATAAATAATAAGAATTAATACGTGTATATACTTTTCAGATTTTTGTGTAAAAAAATACATTGCAAAATATGTAATTGTGCTTTTTTTCCTATTTACATAAAATGTATTTGAGATAATAAACAATGCAGATGAAGTCGCCGGTATCAGCTAGTTGCGATATAAAATATAATAATAACGACATTATAAAACAAAGTCCTTTGTCATGTCTGTCTGTGTGTTTGCGATAAACTCAAAAAGTAATGAACGGATTTTCATGCGGTTTGCAGCAGTAGATAAAGTGATTCATGAGGATGGTTTGGGTATAGGATTTGTCATGGTTTTTTTATTATCAGGGCGGAACAACGTCTGCCGGGACCGCTAGTAATAATTAAAATAGAGTCGATGTTATTGAAATAATGTTTTTTTTTTCTTTTTTCTCGAACTGACTATTCTATTGACCTGGACAGATCTGCAACAGCTTTACCGGACTAACTGAAATAATGTTGCTCATACTATCAGGGAATGTGTTTTCAGATTTTACTTTCAGGCATGCGGCAAACATATACCGTGTTATTACAAAAAAGTTAAATACGTATTTGGTTTAAAAGAGTTTCCTAATAAATGCACCGCGCTCGCCCGCGGCAAGTTCGCGTTATCCTTTTTCACAAGTCTAACCTAACGTAACCAAGGCGAGACGAAAGAGCGAGGTGGCGAACTTTAAGCGACCGTGGTGCATTTGAGACCTTTTTAAAGCCAGGGTTCAGTACGTATTTAACTTTTTTTGTAATAACACCGATAATGTTTATCTTCCAATCTGTCAGAGAATATAATTTTATATTTATACGTATAGATTTTTTTTAATATTAAGATTACGTTGTACGCAGACAAGTTTTCTTTTTTAAATACTATCAATCTCTTTTTGTTAAGAAACGTGGTATAAGATTATGTGGACTTAGTTTGTAAATCTTTTAAGTGTGTATAGCCCCCTTGCTGGAATGATAAGGAAAGGGAATTGTCAAAACAATAACTGTAGATATGAGGCAATGAAATTTATATCTTGATAACCGATAATGTATTTTAAATATATTATATAGTATATATAGTGAGTAACATTTGTAGATAAAATTTGCCTATGTACTCTATATATTTTTTGTATATATTCTGAAAGTATGTGATTGTACAGAAAAGTACTTAAAAAGCCTGATTATAAAGAAAAAAACTACCCCATTTATTCTAATCACTACTCTCTTTCTGTTCGCGATAAACTATAGCGAGTATATATAACATTTGTATTACGCGCATGTCTTAATTTATTCCAAAATCAATTTTGGCAAGGGTTGACTCATAAGCGACGTGGATCAGGTGTTTACGATTAAATAATAAGTTAAAAGTTCGATAACAGCCACGCTATTATTATCGAATGATAATCATTGATAATATAATAGATATAATATTTATTAAAACATATAAATCATCGTGAATACATGAATGTAAACTTCGTTTATCGCGGTAATAGATAACGTTTGCGAATGGCTATTAGCACGCTGTATGACGTCATTTACAATGACTTCCTTATTTCGTTTCGATCATCGAAGTATGAGTTGACATGAATTACCATAGTGAACGGTCGAGGTCAGTTTCGGATGCCTTTGATAAGTACATGAATCGAGAATTTTTGAGAACAATGATAATTAATTGTTTGTAGGACCTACTATTAAACCGGGAGGTTGCAGTTTCGATACCCGCACGTAACAAACTTCTGTATGAAGAACATAACTGTTAGCTTTATTTTTGTACGTAATAAAATGCCACCCAGCGCGCCTTAATACGTTTTCACTTCAAAATGAAATATGTATAGAGCATATCAGAAGACAAGCAAGGTCTTAACAGCTTCACCGGACTACTAAGGCGAGCGCTTAAGGCACTCAGCCGATTTTATTTTGACAACTAGCTCAAGGGTGCGCGGCACACCTCGGCTTTGGCTGTTGCCTGATACATGCAATTCGCGACCTATCTGAGCCAAGCTAAGCTAACTATTCATACATATATGAGTTGTTGAGACATATATGTGTACCAAGCATACATACCTCAACAACTCTTATATATATATTTCGTATAAAACAGCCGTAAGCGATATTGTGTCCATAAGGATGTCATACTAGGTTCTGCTGTCGGCTTCGCTTGCATTAATGTAAACTACACCTATCCTTTTAAATAATATTGCTTTTCGTGACGAAAGGTACACTGTGTCCTTTTCTGTGCTCCTCGAAATATGTACGTATAAATTCATGATAATCAGTTGAGTAGTAAAGGCGTGAATACGTAACAAACACACAAACTCATTCATTCCGATATACACGTATTCATTTGTGAATCATGCAATTTCGATTGTATGGTTTACAAATGTATATGTGTATGAATAGCTTAGAATAGTTAGCTAGGACAGACGCGTCTTTTTCAACAGGTAACAGTCCAAGCCGAGGTGTGCGTGCACCCTTGTGTATGTTACCTAAAACCCAAATCGGTTGTGTGCCTTAAGCGCCACCCTTAGTAGTCCGGTGAAGCTGTGAAGACCCTGCCGGGTCAATAGCGTAGTCAGTTCGAGAAAAAAAAACACAAACTCACATTTATAATATTAGTTAGGACGATTAGTTATGCCCGCGTTAATGTAGGTCTAATTGTTCTCTCAGCTATAGTATATTTTTTCTGAATAAAGCTTAGGTTTTTTTTTATTATGGCATAGCAAAGTGACTGCACCGTGCTTGATGGTGAGCACAGTACTATCCAAAAACAATGGCGACTATTGAGAGATGCGTTATCCCTCGCCGGCCGCCGCTGTCATGCAGGCCTGCGTGAGCGAACAACCTCCGTCCGTGTCCACAGGTGACGAGTGTTAATCATTTCACCGGTACTCGAGCCACGGCGGAAGTCATTCACTACTGGATATGCATGAGCTGATCCCGATACGCGACGCGCAGAACGAATCACTATTACGGGCTTTTTCGCTACATGCATGGTGGTCGTGACCCAGTCGGGTTACAGTTAGGCTTTATATATTCAAAGATCTCAGTTTAATTCCAGTGTTCGCAGCGCTGCACACAGATTATATAGACAATGTAACACTGTCGTATAACCCGGACATATTGCAGCACCGAGAGGAAGTCACCGATGAGAATTTGAAGAATATTCACGGCACGAAAGCGTCACCGATATCGCTTGGCAGTAATGTCGGTGAGTTTAACAACATATACTAGCGATCGTCTGCGAATCTGTACGCTTTATTTATATCATCATATATATTAATACGTGAAGCCTAAACTTTGTATCCCATTTTAACGGAATTGGGCGAACGGATGGACGTGAAATTTGGCATAGTTAAAGTTTATATGGAGAAGTGCAGAAAGCTATTTATTTTATATAAAATGCATTAGAAATACATTAAATTAATTAAAATATGCATTACTCACACTACTGCTTCAATTTTACACAACATATACACACATGTAAATAAAAAAGACATTTTGACATCTGTCAATACAGGACTTCAAAGAAGGTCGTGAAGGAGGTTGCTATGCTCGACTGTATCTATTATTTTACTCTTACGTTCCAATTACCCTTTTTAATTATACATTCAACAATGATATTATAACATACAACTATTATTATAATATTTATCCCTTTAAAAAATCAATGAACTATGGTCGAATGTCGACCACTGGGCGCCCACTAGTATAATATAATCTACTACGATACAGTAAATGGAGTGTTTGACGGGATCTTAGGCTGTCATGTAGTGGACCTTATATTTCATTCATAATCTTGTATTATATGACTGTATATTTTGTAATATTGGTGGTGTTTTACGTAATATAATTCGGTTATTGTGCACAATTGAAGTGGATGGGAAACAATACCACGGAGCATGAATTCTGTGATGCCACAGAAACTCCATGGAAAGTTCTAACAAGCCACCATCTTGTTTAGAACATTAAAATTATCCGAACACACTTGTAATATTATTATATACTCTACAATACCAGGAATAATCTAGAAGATTGGTTGACAAAAATAAAATAAGGGAGATAAGACAGTAACTGTATTGTAGGGTACAGTAACTTTGTTGTAGAAGCCAGTAGCTGTGTTGTAGGAGACGGTAACTGTGTTGTATGAGACGGTAACTATGTTGTAGGAGATATTAATTGTGTTGTCGCAGACAGTAACTGCATTGCTATCTTTCTGGCTTCTTATTGTGTAGTGTAAATAATCGCGGCGTTTTTATTTTATAACGTTACATTAATTATTATAATTTTTGATTTCATTGTAAATAATATTAATATGGTATTCACATTCAACGATCAGCACGTATTTCTTATATTTGCCTGGTTTTTATAATATTTTTGACAATCGACTACGAATATTAGATATCTATATAAATATTTAAGGTGAATAATAAAACATAATCAGTAACTATTATAAACTATTATAGTAAATTATTGTTGTAGCTGTGTTGTAGCAGACTGTTACTGTGTTGTAGGAGGTAGTAACTGTGTTGTAGGAGACAGTAACTATACTGAAGGAGGCAGTGACTGTGTTGTAGGAGACAGTAATTGTGTTGTAGTAAATAGATAACGAATTGTTCCAGCTCGCATTTCCAGTACAGAGATGGAAGCGGACAGCGAGGCGGACGCTCGTAAGTGTGAAGCGATATTACCTGGAATCAAGATTCTATGGGCTGTTCTAGAAGATTATGTAAAAGATGGTATGTTTAGTCAAAAATATTTTAGTATTATTTTTTTATTGTTTGTTACCTTAGAACTTCGCTTTTTTTTTCGAACTGTCTACGCTATTGGCCTAGTAAGGCCTTAACAGCTTCACCGGATTACTGATTAAGGCCTTAACAGCTTCACCGGATTACTGATAGAACTTCGCCTTCTATAAACAGTTTTGGAAAATTATTTTTTCTATTGGAAAGGGGATATTTTCGAGGAGGGTCCTATTTTATTACCATTGGACTTTTGCCGTGTTATTACAAAAAAGTTAAATACGTATTAAATACTTGGTTTAAAAAGTTTCCCAAAAAATGCACCGCGCTCGCCCGAGGCAAGTTCGCGTTATCCTTTTTCGCAAGTCTAACCTAACGTAACCAAAGCGAGACAAAAAAGCAAGATGGCGAACATTCAGCGACCGCGGTGCATTTAATATGAGACCTTTTTAAAGCCAGGGTTCAATACGTATTTAACTTTTTTGTAATAACACCGTATATGTCCAAGATATACTAGGGAACTCTTCGAAGTCGAACAACATATGTATAGTTTTTTTTTTTTTTTTTTTGAGTTGTTGGAAGCCTCGATCTTGGCATAGATCGAGGGAGTGGGCTTCGAGGAGTAAGGGAGCTCGGTGCGATGCTTTGCAGCGTACGCATCGTAATCGTCTACGAGACGAGGACAGATAGCGGCTATGAAGCCGCGGAGGCTAATGAGCTCAGTCTCTAAGAGACTGATCTCTTGTTCAGCGGCCATACCGGGGCCTGAGGAGGGGAGTGGGGCGGGGGAAGACATGTGAAACCTCCCTGCCATAGGGGCAGGGGGGCGCGCCTTAATGAATTTAACGGACTATCCCGAGTCCGGATCAAAGGGAGCTGTTTAAAACTAAACAAAATAGGAAAACAACGCAAATAAGTACCTGAGCGAGACAGGGGAAAAATAACATAAGACTACTTAAATAAACAAACAATAAAAAGAAAATAAATTTAAAAATAAATCACTGAAGAATTAAAGAAATACGTAAATAAATAGATAAACAAAAGAGTAAATAAATAAATATACCAAGAAATAGATAAAGCAATAAATAAATACAAGGAAAGGTCTCACTCAGTTCCAAGAAAAAGAACGCAGGTGCAGCGCACCTGTGAAGCGCAGGTGTGCCGGATCGAAACAAACAATAACTGACGTCACTAAATCACGAGTATTAAAATCGAACTTAGCGCGTGCAGCCAAACGGACAACCGCTCAAGTCGACGGTTCGATCGGAACTCCCAACATATGTATAGTGATTACGATATTGGTAGGTTTATGGCAGTCCAAGACTATACAGGGACCTAGTTGTGGTCACGGATATTGTGGTGATTTTTTTAAAGTTGGGTTTATATACTATCGTTTTTTATATTTTCAATAGACAGTTGGGTACATTATTATTTTACGTTAGTTAGGTTTAGGATTAATAAGAAAATCGGTGTTTAAAATTAATATCGAATATTTAAATGTAAGAAGTCGATGTCTTTTATAATTTAGTTTCTTTAGTCTACATTTTCTGATAAGTCGAGATATAGTACTCGCTAGGTGTTGAGTTACAGTAATATTTAGGAATTAGTACTGTTGTGGTTCACGGGATTCAGGCGCATTCGTTGGTTCACGTATTTCACTCGAACAATGCTCTAAAGTTGACAGTGTTGTAGTGAATGTTCAATGTCTATTTGGCTGCCCAATTTTTAGTCATCTAGACTTTTAGGCAATTGTTTTCGGTTTTATAACAAAGTCCCAAAGAACGTTATCAATTTGCCACAGAGTGAGTTTAGGAACCGTGACAAGCGGGTTTTAATGTCTAAAGGTTATTATTTATTATAGGGTGGATCAATATGTGAACGATTGTGACGTCTGGAAAAAACGCCCCTCTCTGTGCATTCACTAAAAACGAATGTAACTATTTATGTTTTGTAAAAATATATAACACTAGCGGGCACGGTGGATGCTGTCCCGTCCTGTTAATAAAAAAACCTTGACTAACTACATACATAAACATTCCTCATGAACCGCTGTATCTACAGGTGAAAACCGTATGAAAGTCCGTTCAGTAGTTTTTGAGTATATCGCGAACAGACAGACAGACGCGGTAATGGACTTTGTTTTATACTATGTAACGATGAAGAGATAAACCAGATTTTCACGTCGGTTCTTCTCGATGACTGGGTTGTTTTCCGAACCGGTGGTAGCTTTGACGTTCATAAGCGCCTTCTTAGGGCCTAAATCGAATAAAGTATAATTTGTTTTTTTTTATTATTGTAATAGGTGGCAAACGAACAGGTGGGTCACCTGATGTTAAGTGATCACCACCGTCCATGGACACTAACAACACCGGAGGAGTCGCGAGTGCGTTGTCACCCTTCGGGGGAAAGTGTTAGGGAAGGGAGAGGAGGGGGGAGGGGAGGTGGGCTTCCGGCGCTCTCACTGACCGAACGAAATGCAAGCACTGTTACTTCACGTCGGTTTTCTATGAGAGAGTGGTACTACCCCGGGGCGAGCCGACCCATTCGTGTTGAAACCAGTAATAGCTTCAGCGGGGCTCTACCACCATTAAACATAATTTTTGATTTGACTAAACATAAAGACTCATAGACGGCCAGTACACTACAGTTATGTTGTATGATGGTAGGTCGCGTCCACCAGTTGGGAGTGGCCGATGTAGGGGGTGGGTGCTTACGTAAGCTGCACGGGTGGGCGCGGGTGCGACCCACTATCGCACAGATAAACCTAGCCTCGTGCTGTGTTGTACCACCGTCATTACACGCGTTCTGTCGCGCCAACGACGTGCAACTGCTCACACACGCTGATCCACCAGGTAATGTAACTTTTTAAATTGTAATTCATTAAAAAAAATCGATTTAATGTCTGTCGCGCCAACGACGTGCAACTGCTCACACACGCTGATCCACCAGGTAATGTAACT
The DNA here is from genome assembly GCA_015888305.1 of Antheraea pernyi. Classification (NCBI taxonomy): domain Eukaryota; kingdom Metazoa; phylum Arthropoda; class Insecta; order Lepidoptera; family Saturniidae; genus Antheraea; species Antheraea pernyi. Next base: position 510,175 of record MU158895.1, on the reverse strand, counting down.
TTTTAAATTATTAAAAAAATAAATAATTGAAAAATTTCCTTAAGATTGCACTTATACCAGGTGAATGTTTATACAGCAGCAAGTATTTATAGAGAACACTGCACTCAATTCTCGTTTTAAATTAATAAAAAAAAATAGGTGCTTAAAATTTGATCTAATTATCTAGAAACATACAAAAATTATACTCAATTCTCTAAGCATCTACGTTCAATCACAGTGTCAATAACCGTCGGGTGTAGTAAAAGTAAAGCCAACCAACTAACAAAGGATCATTTTTATCATAGTTTGAACAAACAAAAGGGTTTATTGTCTGTTTTATTATCGAAAGCTATTAACTCCGGGCCGCCGCTCGCAGGTTTTATCACCGGTCATTCAACCTAGGTTTATTTAAGGTATTATCCATACTATTGAAATTCTTAGAACAAACTTTACCAAAGGTTCTCTTTGTTGTCTATTAGTATTTGTTTTGATATTATTATTATATGTCTTAAATGAGACCATAGATTGTCATATCCTAGAATACTGCGAGTGTCTAAACTTTCACCTGGCATAGAGTCTATTCTTTAAAAATGCATGTTATGAACTATCCTTGTGTAAATCTTGTTGGTGGTTCAAATAAAATTAATAAATATTACCACAGATCTACTGTCCATTGCGGCGGTGAAGACTTTGTCTGATGCTGGAGTGGGTTGCGACAGCCTGGAGTGGTGCGCGAGGTACCAGGTTCACATAAAATGTAGGGGTGTACTCGCTTTGAAAGGATACGTTTGTAAAGCGACCCTAGCAAATGCGGTCAATGGCCATGGGAAGTAACGTCAGATATTCTTAGTAAGACCGATTTCTAATGTTCTTTGACCTTAAAACGAAAATCATATTTAAATATTAAAAAAATAAATAGAAAATGACTTCTTTCAAAATCACTATTCGTTATTTCGCTACTCGTTGTTCGTTATTTTGCTATTCATTAATAAACACAATTTTAATATTTTACCTTATGCACGCGGTTGCGTTCGCTTAAATGTATATTTTTAAAATAAAATACAGTCCATGTTTATGCTGATAATATAGATTTCTATGGGTGAAAGAATATTGAAGATCGGATAAGTATTTCCTACGTTTATCCATTATAAAAACAATTAGATATTTCCTCTTTACAATAGTAATATTCCAAAAACTCCCCATAACTCATAACCGCAGTAAAGAATTGGAAATATAAATCAGTTGTGTAGTTTCAAAAAACACGTAAAAACGGATTCCGATACTTAGTTCCAGAGGATTACAACAAGCAAACATCCAAAGTCACAAATTTTACCTCAATGACAGTAGTGTAGATTCTTAAATAAATTACTGTTTTACAATCATACCTACGTTCAGTTTAAAGTTAACACATTAAACTAAATTCAGTCTGTTAAAATGGTTCTAGGATATCTATCATATGATAGAAGTAATTTTAATGGTAAAAACTAGGTATGAGTTATAGATATTGATGAATTAATTCGAATTCCATAAATAACACTTTTTACATAAAAATAATGACTGTCATGTACTCGTGTAATGAATTATTTTTATTCTGGTATTTTATGCCCTATTATCTATCTGTTGATATTTTGCAGTATTTACTTTTATTTATATTCAGAATTAAGAGTAAAAAGCGCATATAATGCGTACGAATAACGGTTATATATCAATAATGAATAACGCTATCACGTTATTTTATAATAATTGGAAAATAACTGTTGTCAGTTATTCTGCTGTTCGATAATTTATTGTTTTGTGTTGCAATTTGACTATGACTAGTATAAACCACAAGATAATGAAAATGAACATGCATTGTTCGTATTATGACTTTTGAATGTGGACAATATGATTACTTTCCCTCTCACACCTATTGCTTGCTGCGTAATGCTTGCCTGTTCGCACGTTGCTATAACAGCGACTATTACTATTGTGAAAAAAAAACAACCATCGCTTTAATTACAACAGTTTTCTTCCTAATCCATTATGTTGTCAAGGTCGAATATATATAAGACCTATTCGTATAACAAAATGCATTTTAAATATAGAGTATATAATGTGATAATCTATTAATTACGTCGGGAAACGTACTTTATTGTACTTATGTACGTAATGTGAATCTTGTAAAAGTGATAAGTGAACAATTGTGATCGTTTGTTTGATTAATGTCATTTTGACAGCTGTCAATATGTAATAAAAAAGTATGTATATTTTATTTTTAAACCTTATTTTGGCAACCAATCTTCCAGATTATTACTGCCAATGTTAATGTTCCAAAAAGATGGCGGCTCCCTTATCACAACTTTCCAGGGAATTTTTGTAGCTTCTCAGAATAAATGTTTCGTGGTATCATTTTCCATTCACTTCACTTATGCACATAGATGAACTATATTACGTAAAACACCACCAGTTTTTTTAAATATAGAGTCAAATAACACAAGATTATGAATATAATATATAATCCACTACACGACAGAATAAAATCCCGCCAAAAACCTCAAGTTTATATTATTTTTCATTTTCTCGTTGTGTTTTTAACTAATATATTTGTTTACATCAAATCCATATTAAATTTTTATAAACAATGCTATGAAACTGTAAGTATATTCTAGAAGTTATAATAAAATCTCGATTGATTACATAAATTTATAATATTCCTATAGTTTTGTTTTATATAAAAATATGTATGCACTCCTGTTTCGTGCTAGGGTACGCTAGACTTGTCATTTCTCCATTACCGAGTGCATAAATAAAACTGCTAAACGTAATTATAATTATTGAAGATATTTGCCTGACAGTATAATTTTATTAAACATTGGATTTAGGGTGTACTGTAATGAAATATGCATTCGTTCGGGAATTTATCTAGAAACAGATTGGGCGTAAAGGTTTCTGAACGTATTATATTTCATCGTTGACAGCTGTCAAAATAAAATGAAAAATGTTACCATAACCTTAAAAAATAATAATTGTGTACGTTAGGTGTTTTAATAAATTTTTAGTATCAGTAATCGATAGGAATACGTGATAAGTTCTGATTTATTATAATTAATAAGTATTTAATTTTTATGTGAGTTTCAATACGTACAAAGGTAGTTGGGTTTTTCAATTGTCTACTACCACTGGGTTGGAAAAATAATTTAATATGTATTTTCCACTTTTAGTAATATTTTTAAGTAATAATATAATACGTAATATCAAAATCAAATTAGTATCTTTTGTGATTGTAAGTGAGCATTGTAAAGAAGTGAGATTAGTTCTATATTATATATTTCAACAATTTATATAAAATCTATAGTGGTGAAATATAATGTAATCTCATTATGAGTAAAAAAGCGAAGTATATGTTAATTTAAAAAATATATATATGTTACTTTTGATGTCGCCAGGTGCTTTGCTATTCTTATGGCTTTTAATTATGTAGTGTAAAGTATCGCGGCGTTTTCATTTTTTTTTTCTCTATAATTAATTAATATAACCTATTAAACCATCAGTCAGCGTTTCTTATATTCGCCTATTTCCTTTACAATATTTTGGTTCTGCCTGGGACAATTCAATTTCTGAATAAATATTTTTGAAGAAAAATAAATCCCAATCAGTAACTGTTATGAACTGTTATAACATTTTGTTAAACTCGTTATAACGTTATAAACGTTTACAGGCAACACTTCGTTTTCTTGATTTTTTGATGGAATTTTTTTTTAAATTAAAGTTTAATATAAGCTCTTTTCTGGTAATTTTTTTTTGTATAAAATAATTTTTGAATCCACTTTGGTAGTTTAGACAATATAAAAGTTATATTAAATTTGGAGGTAGGTAGATTAGGAGGTATATCAAATTTGTACTCAAACATATAGAGCCAAATATTTAATTTGTAACATTCCTATGAACTTTTTAAAACCAATATTATCTGATTTCAAATAAAAAACATTGGTCTATTTTCATCGCACTACTTTTGTTCATATACATCATTTTTCTAATCATTCCGTTGTGATCTTTCAAAGAACTTTTACTAATTTATCTTAAATTTTGGATGGCTTTATTTTTGATCACGTGTCAGGTGACACATTTGTTCTAGAAAAATCGACTTTCTAAATATGTAATTCCCAAGGGTAAAAGTATAATGGAAAATACTAAATATAACCTTTCAAAATGGCGAATTGGAATTGTGTGCCAACCATAATTTTAACTACATGACTTAAAAAAAAACTGACTACGCTATTGACCTAGTGAGGTCTTTACAGCTTCACCGGACTACTAAGTATTGACACATGGCACTCTGTAAAGTAATCCGTAATGTATTGGTATTGCGTATACAAAAATGGCGCTGTAGTTGCTTTTGTAAGGTTGGTAATTCTTTTTTTCTTCTAACTGACTACGCTATTGACATAGCAAGGTTTTAACAGCTTCACGGGACTACAATTGGTAAATCTGTTTTCGGCCATTTTGAAATCAACTATTTTTGCAATATACGTCATTATAAGGTTGCATTTTATTTGATAGATTCATATACTTTGTCAAACGAAGTATTGTATTATTAAATTAAAAAGTTATTATTCTTTATGTAAAAGCATATGCAGTACGAGAACTGGTCTCGGATGTTTTTTTTTTAAATTCTAGGATGAATTTTGAAGATCGATTTAATGACCTTTTAAAATAAGAGAAATATAAAAGTGAATAGGTGTTATGCTGTGATGCGACTTACATTTATATATGTGACTTAATCGTACTAAAAATAAGTAACCTTATGTATTAAATGCTTAAATATATACATTAAAACATTATTGTATATTGTAAAATCGAATTTGTTTAAAATTAAAGTATTTATTGAACAAACTCGTTTTTATTTTCTTCCCATGTTTTTCACCTTGTGAGTATTTGCGTTTTTGGTTGTAGATCTTAAAAGTTTTATTAAGTGAAAAGATAGCGGTCATTTTTGATGAAAAAAAATGAGCCGTCGCGGGACGCCTGGCAGATGTGAATCATTGAAATTGTTCGAATCGAACGAATCTCAAATTCTCGAATTCTCAAATTACACTATAGGTATGGTTGCTCAGTGCGGTAAGAGAGATTGCGCACAGTCGCTAGCGCATGGTATCGCGTCGCCACGTCTCATACACACTGCCTGTATTGCCAAGCCAACAATCGGGTTTACCCACGCCTATAGTAGTTTTTTTTTTATTGTACCACGGCAAAATGACCGCACTGTGCCTGATGGTAAACACAGTACAATCCAAAAACAGTGGCGACCACCGAGTGACACACTACCCATTGTCGGTCGCCGCTGTCATGCCGGCCTGCGAAAAGCTGGATATGCACGGGCTGATCCCGAAACGCGAACCGCAGAAGTGAATCACTATGACGGGCTCTTTCGCCATATACATGGTGGTTGCGACCCAGTCAGGCTGTAAAACCCTACCACCCCGCTGTCGCCATTGTCTCGTTCGTTATTCAGCAGGGTGCACCACGTGCAGGTGAGGTTGGCTTGGGTGTCTCAAGTCTTAGATGTTATTCGACACGCCTTACACCCCACTAATGTATCAAAATGAGATATGATACATTAGCGACGATCTTTTTTTATATTTTATAGTTTTAGCGTTTTAGTCACAATTTCGTTAAGTGACGATGTGGTCCAAGATGGCGAACACAATCAATCTAGAGGGAATGACGCTGGGCGACAGATTTTCAACTTGAGGATTGTAGCTAACGGGCGTTGGACTTAAAGAAAACCCTACCATCATACTTTTTTAAAAGGCCGGCAACGCACTTGTGACTCCGCCGGTGTTGCTAGTGTCTATGGACGGTGGTGATCACTTACCGTCGGGTGACCCGTCTGTTCGTTTCCCTCCTATAATATAAAAAAAACCTTTGTTTCGTCACGAATTTCTTCCCTCACCGCAAGCTGTGACGTTGTCGCAAGATTCAAACCTATGCCCATCGACGATGTGTCCGAATACTATCAACTGTGAAGCCTGTTGGTTGGTGGATATATTGTCTTTGAAATAAACTCTTCAACGCTTGACCTAAATTATACCTGATGGAAGGACTAAATACTCAGTACTAAATTATCAATATTAAAAAACTCGTTTGCTACGACATATATAGAATACTAAATGCTCTTCAATATTCTAATAAGATGATGGAACTCTGCAGGATTTTGGGAATTGAAAGAATCTTTGTTATATCTAATCAAATCTATTTCACGATAATACCAAAATAGAACCGTGAAATGGCAGCAAAATACTGCACAATGCAGAGACAAATAATTCTAGGCTAGGAATAAAATAAAACCACCACATGACAGCCCAAGTTGCCATCAAAAACTGCGTTAGTAAAGGACTTGGCATAGCTACGAATAATACGTATTCAAGTAGCGCCGGATAACTCCCCTTCCCCAGCCCCTCCTCCAAACACAAGCTGGCAACGCACTTGCGACTCTTCTGGTGTTGCAAGTGTCTATGGACGGTGGTGATCACTTAACATATAATGTATACTGATTGCGAAAATTGCTATGCTCTATCAAACAGCAGCTGCACTTGAGAGCCAGTCGCTCTACGCAGCGTGCTACCGTCTTAGTGTACGGCCTGAGTGCATCTGCGTTCGGCTGTGCGTCTAGCGGGGTGTCCAGTGTCCAAGAGCGACGCTCGCGCGCCCCTCAGGACACTCACGTATTAATGCATACGTTTGAAACGAACGCCGGACGCGACGCAACGCTCGACGCTCGATTATAGCGTCCACCCTGGACGTACACTTAGTGTACGGTCTGAGTGCATCTGCGTTCGGCTGTGTGTCTAGCGGGGTGTCCAGTGTCCAAGAGTGACGCTCGCGCGCCACTCAGGACACTCATGTATTAATGCATACGTTGGAAACGGACGCCGGACGCGACGCTACGCTCGACGCTCGATTATAGCGTCCACTCTGGACGTACACTTAGTGTACGGCCTGAGTGCATCTGCGTTCGGCTGTGCGTCTAGCGGGGTGTCCAGTGTCCAAGAGCGACGCGCGCGCGCCACTCAAGAAACTCATGTATTAATGCATACGTTTGAAACGAACGCCGGACGCGACGCTCGATTATAGCGTCCGCTCTGGACGTACACTTAGGAACATCGCTTAAAATGATGTAAGGTTATTGTGTAATCGTCCATAAATTACGTCACACGTTATCCAGTAGAACGAAGTCAACAAAGCGTGACAAGGCGGCTAGTGAGATGTCACATGACATTTTTAATGTAAAGTATCAGATAATGAAACTTTAAACCGAGACGAAAAACTAAGATTGATATTTTTAGCTTTTGAGGAAAATTTAAATTGATGCAAATAATTTGAATAATTTTGAAAGTTTTAACTCTTGTTGCAAAATGTGTGACATTTTCAAAACAACTAGTATATATTTTTTATCAATCCAGTACAAAAATATTTTAGTTTTTTGTTTCGGATAATGTATATTTTTTTTATTGTAGCAAGGAAAATGACTGCATTGTTCTTGATGGTAAGCACAGTACAATCCAAAAACAATGGTGACAACCGAGTGACACAGTATCCATCGCCGGTCGCCGCTGTCATGCCGGCCTGCGAAAGGCTGGATATGCACAGGCTGATCCCGAAACGCGACCTGCAGAAGCGAATCACTATGACGGGCTTTTTCGCCATATACATGGTGGTTGCGACCCAGTCAGGCTGTAGAACCCTACCACCCCGCTTTCGCCATTGCCTCGTCCATTATTCAGCAGGGTGCACCACGGAAACGCGACCCGCAGAAGCGAATCACTATGACGGGCTTTTTCGCCATATACATGGTGGTTGCGACCCAGTCAGGCTGTAGAACCCTACCACCCCGCTTTCGCCATTGCCTCGTCCATTATTCAGCAGGGTGCACCACGTGCAGGTGAGGTTGGCTTGGATGACTCAAGTAAATTTGACGTCATACCTGAATAGGCGTTCACACAAATGTGATCTCCTGTAACAAGAACAGTCTCCAAACATTATAAATTCGTGTGACATAATTTATCGATAGCCCTTAGTGTATATAATAAAAAAATCTGCGATATCTACAAATTACAACTTTACAAATTACTACTTTTAATAGAAGTAACACGGTTAGTTATAAATCTATTTGAAAAGTTAACTTAGGAGTGCCACCTTGCACACAGCACGTCATCGCAGGGTGCACCACGTGCAGGTGAGGTTGGCTTGGATGACTCAAGTAAATTTGACGTCATACCTGAATAGGCGTTCACACAAATGTGATCTGCTGTAACAAGAACAGTCTCTAAAAATTATAAATTCGTGTAACATAATTTATCGATAGCGCTTAGTGTATATAACAAAAATATCTGCCATATCTACAAATTACAAATCTGTGCGAATTCTGTTAAACACATTAATTAATGTATGCTACTTTTAATAAAAGTAACACGGCTACTTATAAATCTATTTGAAAAGTTAACTTAGGAGTGCCACCTTGCACACGTTGCAAGTGTCTATGGACGGTGGTGATCACTTAACATATAATGTATACTGATTGCGAAAATTGCTATGCTCTATCAAACAGCAGCTGCACTTGAGAGCCAGTCGCTCTACGCAGCGTGCTACCGTCTTAGTGTACGGCCTGAGTGCATCTGCGTTCGGCTGTGCGTCTAGCGGGGTGTCCAGTGTCCAAGAGCGACGCTCGCGCGCCCCTCAGGACACTCACGTATTAATGCATACGTTTACGCAGCGTGCTACCGTCTTAGTGTACGGCCTGAGTGCATCTGCGTTCGGCTGTGCGTCTAGCGGGGTGTCCAGTGTCCAAGAGCGACGCTCGCGCGCCCCTCAGGACACTCACGTATTAATGCATACGTTTGAAACGAACGCCGGACGCGACGCAACGCTCGACGCTCGATTATAGCGTCCACCCTGGACGTACACTTAGTGTACGGTCTGAGTGCATCTGCGTTCGGCTGTGTGTCTAGCGGGGTGTCCAGTGTCCAAGAGTGACGCTCGCGCGCCACTCAGGACACTCATGTATTAATGCATACGTTGGAAACGGACGCCGGACGCGACGCTACGCTCGACGCTCGATTATAGCGTCCACTCTGGACGTACACTTAGTGTACGGCCTGAGTGCATCTGCGTTCGGCTGTGCGTCTAGCGGGGTGTCCAGTGTCCAAGAGCGACGCGCGCGCGCCACTCAAGAAACTCATGTATTAATGCATACGTTTGAAACGAACGCCGGACGCGACGCTCGATTATAGCGTCCGCTCTGGACGTACACTTAGGAACATCGCTTAAAATGATGTAAGGTTATTGTGTAATCGTCCATAAATTACGTCACACGTTATCCAGTAGAACGAAGTCAACAAAGCGTGACAAGGCGGCTAGTGAGATGTCACATGACATTTTTAATGTAAAGTATCAGATAATGAAACTTTAAACCGAGACGAAAAACTAAGATTGATATTTTTAGCTTTTGAGGAAAATTTAAATTGATGCAAATAATTTGAATAATTTTGAAAGTTTTAACTCTTGTTGCAAAATGTGTGACATTTTCAAAACAACTAGTATATATTTTTTATCAATCCAGTACAAAAATATTTTAGTTTTTTGTTTCGGATAATGTATATTTTTTTTATTGTAGCAAGGAAAATGACTGCATTGTTCTTGATGGTAAGCACAGTACAATCCAAAAACAATGGTGACAACCGAGTGACACAGTATCCATCGCCGGTCGCCGCTGTCATGCCGGCCTGCGAAAGGCTGGATATGCACAGGCTGATCCCGAAACGCGACCTGCAGAAGCGAATCACTATGACGGGCTTTTTCGCCATATACATGGTGGTTGCGACCCAGTCAGGCTGTAGAACCCTACCACCCCGCTTTCGCCATTGCCTCGTCCATTATTCAGCAGGGTGCACCACGTGCAGGTGAGGTTGGCTTGGATGACTCAAGTAAATTTGACGTCATACCTGAATAGGCGTTCACACAAATGTGATCTGCTGTAACAAGAACAGTCTCTAAAAATTATAAATTCGTGTAACATAATTTATCGATAGCGCTTAGTGTATATAACAAAAATATCTGCCATATCTACAAATTACAAATCTGTGCGAATTCTGTTAAACACATTAATTAATGTATGCTACTTTTAATAAAAGTAACACGGCTACTTATAAATCTATTTGAAAAGTTAACTTAGGAGTGCCACCTTGCACACAGCACGTCATCGGTAGCGGAGAGTCGCCGCGGAAGGCAATATCCTGTTTCCTGTTAACCCCTTTTTATATTTAATGCACAATTATAAAGTTATTCGCTTCATTTCGTCGGGGGCTCTATCAATGTTGTGAATATAAATCGACTGATAATTTCTCGTAAGCTAGGGTGGTCTGTAGGAAGCTTGCATTAAAATATGAGTTTCTATTAAGTAAGAACGAAGAGGAAGTATAATGTATAGAAAAAGTTATATATTTTTTCTCTAACTTATGATATTCTAAATTAATCTTTTAATTTAAATTAACAATTGCCATGAGATCAATGTAATGTTCTCGTCAATCGTTTAGCCGCTCTGAATACAGCCGGAAGTTCGGACTAGCACATATATCGTTGAGTTAAATACAAAACAAGGTTAAAATTAGAAGAATATAAAATTGGCATTTATTTATCCTTAACTTGTCTCGATATTGTACATATAAAATAATTAGTATTTACCTACGTTTAAATATGTTGTCTACGAAGTTATATTCAAAGTGGTTAAAAAGTTTGGCGAGTATTATAACCTCTTTATAAGAGAACTTAACTTTTTTCTTATAAGGAATTTTCAACGTCACTTTTCTTTCCATCAAGACTTTAATACAACACAAAATTAATAGATTATAGCGTCCGCTCTGGACGTACACTTAGGAACATCGCTTAAAATGATGTAAGGTTATTGTGTAATCGTCCATAAATTACGTCACACGTTATCCAGTAGAACGAAGTCAACAAAGCGTGACAAGGCGGCTAGTGAGATGTCACATGACATTTTTAATGTAAAGTATCAGATAATGAAACTTTAAACCGAGACGAAAAACTAAGATTGATATTTTTAGCTTTTGAGGAAAATTTAAATTGATGCAAATAATTTGAATAATTTTGAAAGTTTTAACTCTTGTTGCAAAATGTGTGACATTTTCAAAACAACTAGTATATATTTTTTATCAATCCAGTACAAAAATATTTTAGTTTTTTGTTTCGGATAATGTATATTTTTTTTATTGTAGCAAGGAAAATGACTGCATTGTTCTTGATGGTAAGCACAGTACAATCCAAAAACAATGGTGACAACCGAGTGACACAGTATCCATCGCCGGTCGCCGCTGTCATGCCGGCCTGCGAAAGGCTGGATATGCACAGGCTGATCCCGAAACGCGACCTGCAGAAGCGAATCACTATGACGGGCTTTTTCGCCATATACATGGTGGTGGCGACCCAGTCAGGCTGTAGAACCCTACCACCCCGCTTTCGCCATTGCCTCGTCCATTATTCAGCAGGGTGCACCACGTGCAGGTGAGGTTGGCTTGGATGACTCAAGTAAATTTGACGTCATACCTGAATAGGCGTTCACACAAATGTGATCTCCTGTAACAAGAACAGTCTCCAAACATTATAAATTCGTGTGACATAATTTATCGATAGCCCTTAGTGTATATAATAAAAAAATCTGCGATATCTACAAATTACAACTTTACAAATTACTACTTTTAATAGAAGTAACACGGCTACTTATAAATCTATTTGAAAAGTTAACTTAGGAGTGCCACCTTGCACACAGCACGTCATCGGTAGCGGAGAGTCGCCGCGGAAGGCAATATCCTGTTTCCTGTTAACCCCTTTTTATATTTAATGCACAATTATAAAGTTATTCGCTTCATTTCGTCGGGGGCTCTATCAATGTTGTGAATATAAATCGACTGATAATTTCTCGTAAGCTAGGGTGGTCTGTAGGAAGCTTGCATTAAAATATGAGTTTCTATTAAGTAAGAACGAAGAGGAAGTATAATGTATAGAAAAAGTTATATATTTTTTCTCTAACTTATGATATTCTAAATTAATCTTTTAATTTAAATTAACAATTGCCATGAGATCAATGTAATGTTCTCGTCAATCGTTTAGCCGCTCTGAATACAGCCGGAAGTTCGGACTAGCACATATATCGTTGAGTTAAATACAAAACAAGGTTAAAATTAGAAGAATATAAAATTGGCATTTATTTATCCTTAACTTGTCTCGATATTGTACATATAAAATAATTAGTATTTACCTACGTTTAAATATGTTGTCTACGAAGTTATATTCAAAGTGGTTAAAAAGTTTGGCGAGTATTATAACGTCTTTATAAGAGAACTTAACTTTTTTCTTATAAGGAATTTTCAACGTCACTTTTCTTTCCATCAAGAGTTTAATACAACACAAAACTAATATATTATTATAGGAATGTAAATTGGCATTTGTTTATCCTTGTCTCGATGTTACTCATGCAATAATATAATACCTAAATTTGTGTTCTGCGAATTTATATTCAGAGCGGTTGAAAACTTTGGCGCGGACTGTATAAACGTATTATTTCGTAATATAGTTGCGCTATAAGGAGTTTATCAATGAATAAAGGTTGAATGAAGGTTTTAGAATAAACTAACGCAATTGTACTAATTTCTACGTTATAGGAAATTATCCACTACTGTGGATAACATAAATAATGTAGATACCCTGTATTTTATTTACCTATTTACTTCTCGTAAATTACGAAACAAGTAACCAAAAACTTTTTAATGACATCTAATTGAACTAACTTAATTTTTTTAAGTGGAAGAGCTACGAGGTCTACGAGGTAGAGCTATTACTGGTTTCAGCATGAATGGTTCGGTTCGCCCGGGGTACTACAATCCTCTCACAGGAAACCGATGTGAAGTAATAGTGCTTGTATTGTTGCGTTTCGTTCGGTCAATGAGAACGCCGGAGGTCCATCTTTAAAAGGCCGGTGACGCACTTGTGACTCCCCTAGTGTTGCTAGAGTCTATGGGCGGAAGTGATCACTTACCATCAGGTGCCCCGCCAGTACGGTTGCACCCTATAATATAAAAAAATCTTCAGTAAAATGGTGCCTGACACATAATTTAGGCCTTGGCATATCTATTAACTTTTTAAATTTCTACACAACCCGGATTAAATGAATTTTATTAAATAAATATCTGTTACCCGCTTCATTGGGCAATTGAACAACACAGCAATAGGTCACGAAAATTAATAAGAAATACTTTAAAGTTTATGTAGGCTGTAGTATTTTGTCGACGGCGTCTACCTCTTTTCTCCTTCTGTTGTTCCTTTTCCTTCTCTTTTACTGAAATCCCTATTCTTCTACTGCAGAGGTTAGTTGTCTTCTTCTATTGTATAAGTTTTTCACGTTTTTCTTCAAGAAATTTGTTGAGAATCAATTACAATTCTAAACGAGATCTAATCACCTACAAGATTAGGTTAAAATCCTATCCAAATACCTTCAGTATGTGCTGGGCGATGAACATTAGTTTTAACGATTGTAATTTTGTTGTAAGATATTTTAAATATATATTCCGTTAATATAGATTTGATTACAAATAATTTAACAACAGACGAGATTATGGTCAAAGACTAAAACCTGTAAAGTATTAAAGTATGTAGTTGCTGTAGGTGGCAGAGCCACGCTGAAGCTATTACTGGTTTCAGCATGAATGGGTCGACTCGCCCGGGGTAGTACCACCCGACCCACAGAAACCCCCACGTGAAGTAACAGTGCGTGTATTGTTGCCTTTCGTTATTAGCTTAGGTTAGCTCAGTTAGGTCGTGAATTGCATGAACTAGGTAACAGCCCAAGCCGAGGTTTGTCATGCACCTTCGAGCTAGTTGCCCAGATAGAATCGGCTGAGTGCTTTAAGGGCTCGTCTTAGTAGTCTGTTGAAGATGTTAAGAACTTGCTAGGTAAATAGCGTAGTCATTTCGAGAAAAACAAATCGTTCGGTCAGTGAGAGCGCTGGAGGCCTACCTTTCGTCCCCATCCCCCTCTGCCTTTTCCTTCCTCCCACTTCCCAACACAGGCTGGCAACGCACTTGCGACTCCACTGGTGTTGCAAGTGTCTATGGACGGTGGTGATCACTTAACATAAAGTGACCCATCTGTTAGTTTGGCCCCTATTATAATAAAGAAAATTCTCAAACTTTCCACGAATCCGGTCCTATATTAAACTGGCAAGTCAATTCAAATTATTACAATACATTTCAAATGATGATCATTCGAACACGGAAAGTGTAGGTCTTTATTTTAACTAGTGGTCGACATTCCACCATAGTTCATTGATTTTTTAAAGTTGAATGTAGAATGAAAAAGGGTAATTGGAACCTAAGAGTAAAATAATACATACAGTCGAGCATAGCAACCTCATTCACAACCTTTTTTGAAGTCCTTTATTGACAGATGACAAAATGTCTCTTTTATTTACATGTGTGTATATGTTGTGTAAAATTAAAACAGTAGTGTGAGTAATGCATATTTTAATTAATTTCATGTACTTTACGTGCTGGGCGATGAACATTAGTTTTAACGATTGTAATTTTGTTGTAAGATATTTTAAATATATATTCCGTTAATATAGATTTGATTACAAATAATTTAACAACAGACGAGATTATGGTCAAAGACTAAAACCTGTAAAGTATTAAAGTATGTAGTTGCTGTAGGTGGCAGAGCCACGCTGAAGCTATTACTGGTTTCAGCATGAATGGGTCGACTCGCCCGGGGTAGTACCACCCGACCCACAGAAACCCCCACGTGAAGTAACAGTGCGTGTATTGTTGCCTTTCGTTATTAGCTTAGGTTAGCTCAGTTAGGTCGTGAATTGCATGAACTAGGTAACAGCCCAAGCCGAGGTTTGTCATGCACCTTCGAGCTAGTTGCCCAGATAGAATCGGCTGAGTGCTTTAAGGGCTCGTCTTAGTAGTCTGTTGAAGATGTTAAGAACTTGCTAGGTAAATAGCGTAGTCATTTCGAGAAAAACAAATCGTTATACCTTTTTTTTATATCATAGGAGGCAAATGAACAGGTGGGTCACCTGATGTTAAGTGATCACCACCGTCCATAGACACTTGCAACACTAGGGGAGTCGCAAGTTACTGTTACTTCACGTCGGTTTTCTGTCAGAGGCTGGTACTACTCCGGGCGAGCCAACCCATTCATATTGAAACCAGTAATAGCTTCAGCGTGGTTCTACCACCTACAAAAACTTCAATAATAATTTTATAACAATTTGTTATTAACAATGATATGCGACTTTGTAATTGATGCCCTAGTTTTCGTCTCGAAAGACCACTTTATTAAGATGTAAGTAGAATAAACCAACAACCAATTTACTTAGTTTGCATTAAGAGATCCCTTAACCCTTTACAACCGGACACATCCAATCTTTCTTAGACCGATAAAATGTTATGTTTTGCATTCCTTAGTGTATAAAGACCTTCAGAAAAATAGCGAAAAAAATATCCCTCCCGGGGAACCACTATTGACCTGCGATACCGCGCTATTGACTTTATCGGGGGTGTTACTAATGACCTCGAACGCTATTGGTCGGCTATTCATTATTCACCCCGGTTGGTGGGAGTTCAGCATATAAAGGGCAAGATGTCGCTGATCTGCACGCACTCCTATGTGGAAGTTACTGTAAGGCGAAGCTTTGCCCGGATAAATAGACAGTGCCTTCAGAGTGTTAACTGACTGACACTGACTGTCTGGCTGATTATACGTATTGTGTAACACGTAATAGAATCCGTTGGAATTATATAACATATTGACATATTAACATTTTGACATATAGCGGCAGTATAGGGTTGTGCAATTCGAAACATATGGGTCAGCATTCCATTACTTTTGACGATTGCGTAGTCCATGTCCAAATAAATTTTATTTTATTTAATCTAATCACAAGGCAACAGCGAAGGTAGTGGAACACTCTGGATGCAAAGTCTTTGTTACAAATAAACAACTAATGACTCATCGATCATGGGAAGCAAAATGGAGTAACAAAAATAGCCCGTCTCGAACTTAGCCATATCGTTTAAATAGTGACGTCACTAGAGATTTCCACCCTTCTTTATTGAAATGTATAAAAGCACGACGCGATGTGTTCGAGGAAAGAGAAGTCCGGTGAAGCTGTAAAGACCTTGCTAGGTCAATAGCGAAGTCAGTTCGAGAAAATAAAAAGTCCGAGGAACTTTGAACTTCGGAGCGAATATGAAGAGAAACGAAAATTAGATATCCTAGTATTTTCGAAGCCTGAATCTTCAGTGTACCGTTAATTCGTGTGATAAACAAACCATAGTGTTATTTTAAATTTTTGCACAACTTTGAAGATCTCTGTTCGCGACTCTCCTTTTGCAACCATCCTAACTTTAACAATTAATTTCTTTATTATTTTCGGAAAGCGCAATCATTATATTTTCAATATTATTCAAAGCATATCTGGCTCGGAGCGAATATGAAGAGAAACGAAAATTAAATATCCTAGTATTTTCGTATCCTAGTATTTTCGAAGCTTGAATCTTCATTGTACCGTTCAATCGTGCGATAAACAGACCATAGTGTTATTATAAATTTTTGCACAACTTTGAAGATCTCTGTTGGCGACTCTGCTTTTGCGACCTTAACTTTAAAAATCAATTCCTTTATTCTATTTTCAATATTATACAAAGCATATCTGGCCAGTATTCGAAACATTTCAGTGTCTTTTTCTAGTCTGTTTGTAAACCGATTTTCTTTATTATTTCCTTCTTACGTAGCTATTTTAGATGCTAGTGTTATAAAATACGTATAGTCCGCCGATCGGTCACGGAAACCAATAATCCTCTGTTTTTTTTAAGGCTGTAAAACCCTACCACCCTGCTCTCATCATTGCCTCGTTCGCTATTCAGCAGAGTGCACCACGTGCAGGTGAGGTTGGCTTCCGTGTATCAAGTCTTACGATGCTATTCGACATCCCATACACTCTAATCAGGCACTGAGACTATTTATCCGGACATTTGCCTTATAATAACTCCAGGAGTGCGTGTAGATCGACGACATATCACTATGACGGGCTTTTTCGCCATATACATGGTGGTTACGACCCAGTCAGACTGTAAAACCCTACCACCCCGCTCTCGTCATTGCCTCGTTCGCTATTCAGCAGGGTGCACCACGTGCAGGTGAGTTTGGTTTCCGTGTCTCAAGCCTTATGATGTTTTTCGACACACCATACACCCCAAACAGGCACTGAGACTATTTATCCGGGCAGAGTTTTGCCTTATAATAACTTTAGGAATGCGTGGAGATCGATGTCATCTGGCTTTTTTATGTGACACTCTGTGCAAGTCAAAGCAAGTACTATTTACTCAAATTTCTCCAAAATAATGAAGTAACACAAAAATAATAATAACGATCAAATTATTGTTATTTAAAAAATATGTCAATTCTGTATAATCGTTCTTATTTATATAAAGAATTGATGTATCTAATGTAGTGGTGCTAGTGTTAAGGTTCCGGTGGGTTGTAGTCTCGCCCAGTATATAGTATCTTATCTATGGTTTCGCCTCTCGGGTTTGTCGTAGCGGTACCGGTAGTAGTCAATAACACTAGTGTTATCAAATTGAAACTTAAAAATAATCGATTATTGTCGAATTTCTACAACTTGTCGAGCACTAGTATACATAATTAGTGTTTGAAACGTGTGTAATATAAATAATTGTTTAATTTAAACTCACGTAATAACTCTGTTATTTGGCGTTTTTGACGAGATCTTGCAATGTCATGTAGTTGTAATAATAATAACGATCAAATTATTGTTATTTAAAAAATACATCAATTCTGTATAAATCTTATCTATGGTCTCGCCTCTCGGGTTTGTCGTAGCGGTACCGGTAGTAGTCAATAACACTAGTGTTATCAATAAAATATTAGGTAACAGTATTTTTTCCATTCCAAAGAATTATATAAAACTCGATTCGTCATACTTATAGATTCTTACGTCTACGATATACAAATCTGCACACTCTTTGTCAGAAAGACGTCAATGATGTTGAAACTTAAAAATAATCGATTATTGTCGAATTTCTACAACTTGTCGAACACTAGTATACATAATTAGTGTTTGAAATGTGTGTCAATAATTGTTTAATTTAAACTCACGTATTAACTCTGTTATTTGGCGTTTTTGACGGGATCTTGCAATGTCATGTAGTAAAGTGGATCGGAAATAATAAGTATGGATTCTGGCTTGTCACAAAAACTACCTGAATACTACCTTTTGAAGGTGGTAGAGCGTCCTTTCCCCCTTTCCCTCCCCCGCCCCCATACAGACTGGCAACGCCCTTGAACTCCCCTGGTGTACTAGTGTCTATGAATGGTGGTCATCACTTTACATTAGCTGACCCATCTGTTCGTTTGCCTGCTTTTGACATTTAAAAAAAACATACAAAGTTCTAACAAGACGGCCACCATCTTGATAATTCATTGAAAGATCGCAAAGACTTGATAATGGCAGTAATAATCTACCAGAAGATTGGTTACCAAAAATAAAATAAATTATTATTTGTACCTTTTCATCAGACGTTACCAAGAACGCATAAGCCAACAAGTTCAGTGCGCGTGCGGTTGCCACCCGTGAAATTGTCACACTCTTACTTTCTCGTTGCAGCCCGATGGGCGAACGTCCTTCCTTTCGCTTTAATTGCGACAAATCATCATTATTGTCTACTACCAGTTTATATGAACTGTAATGACATTTCATTTACCATTCGTTAAATATTTAAATCATTTTCTTCTTTTTTTTCGAACTGACACGCTATTGACCAAGCAAGGTCTTAACAGCTTCACCGGACTACTAAGGCACTCAGCCGATTTTATTTTGACAACTAGCTCAAGGGTGCGCGGCACACCTCGGCTTTGGCTGTTGCCTGATACATGCAATTCGCAACCTATCTAAGCTAAGCTAACTATTCATACATATATGAGTTGTTGAAACATATATGTGTACCAAGCATACATACCTCAATAACTCTTATATATATTTCGTCTCGGATTTAAATCACGTTTTTATGAACGACTAGCTTGCTAGCTTGCTCGCTAACAACTATTTTGTTCGCGAACTTGACTCGCGTGAATGTATACTTGAAGCAAGACTCGGAATTAGTAATTTTCTGGATGAAAACTACCTTGTGTCCTTTTCTGTGCTCCTAGCAAGGTATTTGCCAAATTTTATGATAATCGGTTAAGCTATTAGGAGTGAAAGCGTAACAAACAACTATACAAACTCATGTTCACATTTGTAATACTACTACCCGCCCCAGCTTCACACGGGTGCAATGTAGATATCCATAAATATCCATAATAATGAAATACTGTTAAGAGCAGTTTTGATATACATGAGATGTACAACGTATGTAATGTATTTAATTGGCTGAGGAATAATTCTGTATTGTATAAAATAGCTTGGTAAATAACACGTAAAATCTTTTTAAGATATACAATTCTTTAGGATATTAATTTGATCTACCTCGTAAGGTTTAACCAGTGTTTGCGATTTAAGCGTAAAAAATTTTGTTTGTGACGACATCACATTACAAATATGAGATTTTTTTGGCTTTTCTGTACTATAATATGTGTGTATAATACATTTAAACATTCTTCTTGAATGAATCTATCTATTGCTGAAAACTGTATTAAATCCGTTGAGTAGTTTAAAAGATCTAAGGGAACAGACAGCGGAAGCGAGTTCATTTTATACTATGTAAAGAAGTATATATCTGAGTCAGATATGTCAGATAATCTGACATATATAATCTGAGGCCTCGGACAGACATATATAAAAGGGCGGGCGAAGTCGCGAGCAGAAACTAGTATTATAAGTATAAATATAGAGTAGTATAGATTAGTTAGGATTATTGATCTCGAATTTTTACATAAAAGTCCTTGTGCACAATATGAATATTGATTTTTTTTTAGTAAGAGGACGTTTTATATGCAATAATTTATTGAAGTGAAATTTTATACGGCATTGCTTTGAAATTCTGACCGACAATGTGTTGGCTAGAGTGTCGAAAACACCGGTTCTCGTCTGATCACCGAAGTTAGCAACGTCATGGGCGCTCAGTGCTTGAATGGGTGACGTCTGCGAACACCGCGTGACGTTAGCTTTTAGTTGTATTTTAAAAAATTAAAATGTATCCCTACAATACAACAGTTTTACTTCTATCCTGTATCTTTACGACACTCTATTTTTTACATTATTATGTGTCCAAAAGATTATTGATGGGAATTTCTAGCTTGTGGCTTAAAATTTATTAGGTACATGAAAATGACGTATGGGTTTTTTAGTAAGTTTTCCTTCAGTACCGTTACGTGTAATATTAGTTTTGAATTTAAGTTATTTTTAGCGGCCATAGCGTCAATGTATTATAATGCGTGTGTGTGTTAGTCATCGTAATATCAGACGATGTTTTTACTTGTATAATTGAGATATGCCTTCAAAGTAATGTTTATCGGTTTTATTGTATTTATCAGTGCCTGTTATAATGGTTATGTTGTGCTGGAAAGTTACTACAGTCCCTGGCCATATTATTAGACGCACCATAAAATCTTATATAAAACGTTAATTATTAGGTGATAATGTACAGATGTATTGTTTTTATGAGATACAATGTATATTTACTATATTATTAATAACGTAAGTATCTGTAAAACGAATAAAACATCGTCATTATAGAAAAAATATGTATTTATAGACTCTTGAACAAAAATAAAGAAAATGTGATAAAAAGTTAATATTTTGTTGATCCACCTTTGGCTGCTATGAGAGCATTAATTCTGCGCGGCATGCTATCTATGCAAGACTGTAATGTATTCTACATTTGAGGATGATGATTCCAAACATGTATAATCTTTTCTAAGAGCTGAGTTTTGTTTGTAATCACCACTTTAGTCACTTCTCATTTCATGTATAAATTCATTCAAATTTCAATTCAATTCAAATTCATCTCCTGAATATAAGTTCATTAAATAAATACTAAACCTTTAAATATAACACAACTGTTTATAAACTTCGTCGAAAACATGTATTTTGTAAAAAAAAAAACAACGGTGCGTCTAATAATTTGGCCAGGGACTGTATATATTTTAGATTTTTAATTGAAAGCAAATAACTCTGGGGGGCATTTCAAGCATAGGTTTCTGCACTTCTCCTCCATATAAACTTTAACTATGCCAAATTTCACGTTCATCCGTTCGCCCAATTCCGTTAAAAAGGGATACAAAGTTTAGGCTTCACGTATTAATATATATGATGATGAAGTGCATGTTGGGATTGGCAACATCTCAGCAACTTCAAATCTCTCTCCTTAGGAGATGAATTACAATATAATAATTATTTATTTATTCATAAAGAAATCAACAGTTCATTAATTAAATTAAATTTTTACATATGTAGCTATTTATATATTTCCAAGGGATTTCGATCATATACCAAAAAAAAAAATTATGCATTCACATTCATACCCACTAGAAGTCCAAATAGACTGAATATGAACGAATTTCAGAACCTCACCTTTTTTTCGTTGTCCGCTTCACGTGAAATGCCCCTCCAGTTAAATTCTACAAACAGTCAGAATGTTCAAAATGTTTGATTGAAGAGTTTTCAATGCGATGTCCGCAGGTACGAACATCGGCATGTACTATACGCAAATGGTTGGAATCGATCTGCATATACGTATGTACATATATATCGGTTTACATATCAGTACATCGTCAGTGGTTATACAGTATCGCACCAGCAGCACTTTTCGCTACTACGTACGTGATCAAGATTTTTATTGAAACCCAGAAACTGAAAATCGTTCTTTTCGAATCGGCATAGTTTTCTCAAAAATAGTTGGGCGTTAAACGAAGTTGGCTCGCATTCATAGTCCTTCTATGAACGTGTTTGGAATTCGCGTACATTTATTATATTTAAATTGGTTGCACTATCGACTGAAGGAGAACATCGTGGGGAAACCTGAACCTGAGCAATGTTCTTGTAGTGAAAATTTGTTATAAACGTTTTTTTTTTCGGTATACATTCTTAATGGATTAATTATTTAAACGAACAAGTTTTTTTTGTGGACGTCCGCATTTGGGCTTCCTGCAAGTTTTCCTCTAACATGAATCAGAGTCCTTGTTTAGGTTAAGTTATTATCATTAATTTTATTTTTTACCTCTGACGTTATTATTAAGTACTTTCATTTTACCTTCATTTATTTGTGGCAATTTTGTTAATTCTTTGTATCTTCATTTTTACTTTAGTGTTCGCATAACAGTTTTTATTCAATTTCCATTACTTATATTCATTTTATTATCACTTGTGGCGTCATTCTTAGTTCTTTTTAGCTTCATTTTTGTATTATCTTTATTTGCATAACATTTTAATCACTTTCCAATTTTTAGTTTTATACCTAAGTACTATCTTCTTTTAATTATTTTTATTTTTTAAATCTGTCATTTTTATCACGTATTTTGAACGAACAAGTTTGAGAGACGAAGCATGAACTTAGAATCTATAATAATCCATAACTATTTATAAAGTAACACTAGGTGTAACATACATGCTGAGGACGCGGGAAAACTTCATCGAGAAGACCGAGGCCCTACTCTTTCATGGGCCTCGGTCGGGGCCACACATTGTGGTGGAGGGCGCCCGGATCAGGGCGGGGATCCAGATGAAATATCTGGGTCTCACTCAGGACGGGCGGCTGCGGCACTCGGCCGGTTACTCCCCAACGTAGGGAGGCCGGGTGCCGGGTGCCGCTCTAACATGAATCAGAGTCCTTGTTTAGGTTAAGTTATTATCATTAATTTTATTTTTTACCTCTGACGTTATTATTAAGTACTTTCATTTTACCTTCATTTATTTGTGGCAATTTTGTTAATTCTTTGTATCTTCATTTTTACTTTAGTGTTCGCATAACAGTTTTTATTCAATTTCCATTACTTATATTCATTTTATTATCACTTATTTGTGGCGTCATTCTTAATTCTTTTTAGCTTCATTTTTGTATTATCTTTATTTGCATAACATTTTAATCACTTTCCAATTTTTAGTTTTATACCTAAGTACTATCTTCTTTTAATTATTTTTATTTTTTAAATCTGTCATTTTTATCACGTATTTTGAACGAACAAGTTTGAGAGACGAAGCATGAACTTAGAATCTATAATAATCCATAACTATTTATAAAGTAACACTAGGTGTAACATACATGCTGAGGACGCGGGAAAACTTCATCAGGTTTTTTTTTATTGTAGCACGGCAAAATGACTGTATTGTGCCTGATGGTAAGCACAGTACAGTCCACAAACAATGGCGCCCACCGAGTGACACAAAAGAAGTGTTAGGGCTTCCCCTCCCCATCAGCGCCCTCTAGACCCGACTCGCCCGTGGCTGCGTGTTCCGCAGTTTCGGGCAAGAAGCCCCGCCCACCGCCCCCCGTTACGATCCAAGATAAAGCGTCTTGGGTTGAGATTTTTAGCCTGCTGGAAACGGCAGGTATCCCTTACACCTCCGCCGTGAATACCGCTGTAGGTATTCAAGTGAAGGTAGCCACGTCCACCGCCCATCGCAACCTCACTCGTTTCCTTCGGGACAACCAGTGGGGCTATTTCACGCACTCTCTCGAAGAGGAGCGTAAACTACGGGTTGTGATCCGTAGAGTCCCCTCAGAACTCCCGACTGAGGTTCATCGTATGCGCTCTCCGCGCACCAGGGCTCCATATGATATGGTTCTCGTTGTCCTCGATCGCACCCCTAAGGGGAAAGCGATTTTCAACCTCACATCCCTTTGCGGCCTCTCCGGCGTCATAGTCGAGCCGCCGCGCAAAACGTCTGTGCCCTCGCAGTGCCACAACTGCCAGGTGTACGGACACTCCACACGAAACTGTCGCCTGAAACCCAGGTGCGTTAAGTGCCTCGGCGACCACTCCACTAGGGAGTGTCCTCGCACGAAAGACGCCTCCGACCCTCCGAGTTGTATTCTGTGCCGCGGCGTGGGCCATACCGCGAATTATCGCGGATGTCCCCACGCCCCGCGCACAAAGCGCCCTCGATACCCCAGGCAGGCGTCGCCGTCTAAGACGGCCGCTGCCCCCGCCCGTCCTCGACCTCCGCCTCTCATGTCTCGAGAGGCCTTCCCGAACCTGCCGAGCACGTCTTGTGCACCGCCAGCGTCCGTACCCGCGACTAGTGCGCCCCCCCGCCCCTACCGGGCCCCTCAGGCCCCGTGGGCTCCTAAACCCGCGTCTTTGACAACTAGCTCAAGGGTGCACGGCACACCTCGG
The DNA here is from genome assembly GCA_015888305.1 of Antheraea pernyi. NCBI lineage: Eukaryota > Metazoa > Arthropoda > Insecta > Lepidoptera > Saturniidae > Antheraea > Antheraea pernyi. Next base: position 485,790 of record MU158895.1, on the reverse strand, counting down.
CTTGGCTGTGGGTTATTATTATTTTTTTATTTTTTTTACAGCTTCACCGGACTACTAAGGCCGAGCGCTTAGGGCACTCAGCCGATTTTGGTTTTGGGTAACATACACAAGGGTGCACGCACACCTCGGCTTGGGCTGTTACCGAAAAAGACGCGTCTGTCCTAGCTAAACTATGCTAAGCTATTCATACATATATGCATTTGTGAATTATGCAATGAAAATTGCATGATTCACCAATGAATACGTGTATATCGGAAATGAAACGAACTAAACTATTCGATTAGTTCGATTGAGGGAAAAGAAAGTAAAACCCTCCCACCATGTGTATATATGTGCACGTGTGTGAGAGAGATGATCTCATATGTCTGTTCCAGTGATGTAGGTGAGTCACTGTATCGCGAGAATAATATCAAGAGGGCTCCGCGCGGGGACGACCTAGGCTCGAGATATTATTGAGAACCGCGAAGTGTGCGGGAGCTAATAGGGATCGATTACAAAAGCGTGGGCGCAACACGCATTTAATAAGATCGAATTTAAATTTACTAACGGTGACGGCACCGAAATCTAAAAATAAACGCTCGGCCTTAGTAGTCCGGTGAAGCTGTAAAGACCTTGCCAGGTCAATAGCATAGTCAGTTCGAAAAAAAAAAAAAAACGTGCAGGTGAGGTTGGCTTGGGTGTCTCAAGTCTTAAGATATTATGCGACACCCCTTACACTCCAGATTTTTGGCTTGGAAATGAAAGCTCACGTCTATTGCTAGTGTAACGCTCACATATATCCGCTTCCGCAGTGTCATCTCAGCAACATACTCGTATGGGTGACCTTTAAATCAGCAATAGAGTGAAGACTGCACATGATCACAAGTGGCGAGATCTCGTTTCAAAGACAAATCCTCTTTTGATCACTAACCTCATGCAATTTTCTCCTGTCCACAGCACGTCTGTTATACCTAGTACACCTAGTGTTACTTTTTAAATCATTATGTGAGAACTATATATGTCAATGTGGATTATAAGAGAAGCCACCAACCACTCAATTTAAATTTCGCCATATTTTCACATCCGCAGATCTTCGAATCCTGCAAGTATGTACCATTGACGAATGTGCTAAATCTAGGAACTTATATTAATTTTATTTGAATTATGCTGTCACAATAGTATTTTTGTTAATGCAAACAATTCATGTATAATTCTACAGGGGCATTTCACGTGAAGCGGACAACGAAAAAATGTTAAGGTTCTGAATTTCATTCATATTGAGCCTAATGGGACTTGCAGGTATGAATGCGAATACATTTTTGTTTCTCTATCATGTTTATTTGTCAAGTTATGGGCTTCTACAGAACAGTCACGTTGGAAATTTGGATTTTTTGGATTTCATATTTAACAATTTTACAATAAAATATGAAACGCAGCGATCTATATAGAAGATTAATTACTCTTTTTGAAAACAAATCGAAACTTGCAAAAAAAAATTTTTTATTACAAAACCGGAAGTAAAGTTCTCAAAACTATATTTCAGTAACTTGGGAGAACTATTTAAAATATCAATACATAGCTTAAAATACACGTAAAATATACTACAACTTTTAAAATAGGCAATGCTTTGTTTAAGGAGATAAATCGATTAATGTCGCACTGCGGTAAGGTCTGGCGCTAGCCTAAGTAGCTTTAGTTGGCGGATATCGCATGAAATTGCCTCAATATTAACATGCATCATCCTATTTAAGCTTGTTTAAGCAATAACGATGCTTTAGAGTAAGTATTATTGAAATAAATATAAATAAATAAGTATACATCTGAATAGAAATATTATTAGAAAGTAATAATAAACAATATTTTTTTGGCAACGAAAGACAACTAGTTAAAACCTCAACTTTTTTTTAATGTCCGCCTCGCCCCTACATTGTAGAGACGCGCGAAAGGTGGAAGCTGTTAACATTTACCAACGTGGCTGTGGAGACAGTGTTTTCGTAATATGAACATAAATAGTAATAATGTTATTGACGTACGTTGCGACGCGACGAGCAGGAGACGATTATAGTAATTTTCCACTTTCACGAACTTCGAAACATGCGCGCGCTTTTGTGCATACCGTACACCCGCACGACATATTGGATCTAAACATCCATTACCCATGTAGATAACCAATATATTTTATTTTATCTACACTATCTATACTAATATTATAAAGAGGTAAACTTTGTGACGTTGTAAGGGGTGATCTCAGGAACTACTGGCCCGATTTGGAAAATTCTTTCAGTGTTATATAGCTCATTTATCGGGAAAGATTATATGCTATATCAACACGCTAAGACCCACAGGAGCGGAGCTGCAATAAAGAATGTTGCAAAATCGGGGTATTTTTTCCTCTTGAGAGCTTCCGCTGCATGTTAGCCTTAGCCCAAAGTAACTATTCCACGCAACCACGCGGACGAAGTCGCGGGTAGATGCTAGTAATATTATAAAGAGATAAAGTTTGTGAGCTTGTGTCGTTGTGAGTTTGTGACGTTTTAGGGGGTAATCTCTGGATCTACCAATTTTAAAAATTCTTTTTATTATCAGGGCGGGACAACGTCCGGCAGGCCCATTAATAAGTTATATATCCAAGTTATTATAAAGTGTTAAAGCAAGTAAATTACATAAAACAATACATAAACAACTCCACTTATATTGCAATAATATGATAATACTCGTTTCATCTCAAAACACACATCGATTAAACATTACTCCCATTTCCGCTCTGTTCTCGACTTGTCTCTTTCATTTGCATTACCTCGTCTCGCTCTGTAAGTAGTCGCTGTTGTGCCATCAATATGGTGTTTTTTTGTTCTTTTTTTTCGAACTGACTACGCTTTTGACCTAGCAAGGTCTTAACAGCTTCACCGGACTACCCTATATGGTGTAGTTCAGAGAACTACTTATGTTACAAAATATTATCTAATTTTTATATTTCTTTAGGAATTTTCTATAATAATGGAAAATCTTGTTATCAAAATTAAAAAAAGTATGCACATGATTATATTATGTTAAATTCCGAATAAAACAAAGTCTTAACTACCAAATAATATAAAAAATGAATTAATATAAATGGTAAAATTTGTAATATCACGCTTGTTGCTTAGACTTTTTTGATGTGTGTAGATCTTTATATTATTTGGTAGTTAAGACTTTGTTTTATTCGGAATTTAACATAATATAATCATGTGCATACTTTTTTTAATTTTGATAACAAGATTTTCCATTATTATAGAAAATTCCTAAAGAAATATAAAAATTAGATAATATTTTGTAACATAAGTAGTTCTCTGAACTACACCATATAGGGTAGTCCGGTGAAGCTGTTAAGACCTTGCTAGGTCAAAAGCGTAGTCAGTTCGAAAAAAAAGAACAAAAAAACACCATATTGATGGCACAACAGCGACTACTTACAGAGCGAGACGAGGTAATGCAAATGAAAGAGACAAGTCGAGAACAGAGCGGAAATGGGAGTAATGTTTAATCGATGTGTGTTTTGAGATGAAACGAGTATTATCATATTATTGCAATATAAGTGGAGTTGTTTATGTATTGTTTTATGTAATTTACTTGCTTTAACACTTTATAATAACTTGGATATATAACTTATTAATGGGCCTGCCGGACGTTGTCCCGCCCTGATAATAAAAAGAATTTTTAAAATTGGTAGATCCAGAGATTACCCCCTAAAACGTCACAAACTCACAACGACACAAGCTCACAAACTTTATCTCTTTATAATATTACTAGCATCTACCCGCGACTTCGTCCGCGTGGAATAGTTACCTTGGTTTAACGCTAACATACAGCCGAAGCTCTGAAGAAGAAAAAATACCCCGATATTGCAACATTCTTCATTGCTGCTCAGCTCCTGTGGATCTTAGCGTGATGATATATAGCCTATAACCTTCCCCGATAAATGAGCTACATAACACTGAAACAATTTCAAATCGGACCAGTAGTTCCTGAGATTACCCCCTACAACGTCACAACAAACTCTCAAACTTACCTCTTTATAATATCAGTACAGATAGTATAGATAAAATAAAATATATTGGTTATCTACATGGGATAATGGATGTTTAGATCCAAAGTGTCGTGCGGGTGTACGGTATGCACAAAAGCGCGCGCATGTTTCGAAGTTCGTGAAAGTGGAAAATTACTATAATCGTCTCCTGCTCGTCGCGTCGCAACGTACGTCAATGCTATTCAGAACTTGTCGGCAACGATTATTCATTGAATTAATGAGACTGTTTATGTCATCTTGCGGTATTCGTTCCCAATGGAATTGTAGCAAATCCTTCAGCTGTTGGGTTGTTGTCGCTCCGTCCAAGTCCTTCAAAACATGTCCCTGGAACATGTCCCATGCGTGCTCGATGGGGTTGAGATCTGGCGATTGTGCAGGCTAGGGCAATACCCGGATGTTCTCCGTTGCAAAGTATTCACTGGTTATCTTAGTTTCTACAGTATATTCTAATATTGTTCATTTCTGTTATTAAAAGAACTTATAAAGACAACAGCTGTTATTTTTACATCATAGAACCCTAAAGATATTATTTTTAAAATCTAATACAAAGTAATAATGTGAAGACCCCCCTAAAATTTAAATTAGTACATGTTGCTTAGACTTTTTTGATGAGTGTATGTTAAAATACGACGTAAATTAATTCGCCAAACACTCTCTTCTTCTCTTTTTCAAATTCCGTCTACGGGCCCGTATATAATGGTAGAGTAGTTGGAAACGCAGACCACTAAGAACTGTCGAGCAAAGAGGTGACAAAGGATAGGAAAACTATATAGAAACGCATTCTATTGCATTCACTCACAGCCAATTAAAATTCTGATTCGCAAATCTTTCCTTTCATACCCGAACCACGCGCGCTGGGATTCGGAGCAATAGTTTTACGGTAAATCCTATCTGGGCACGAACTAAAAAGTTCGCAATTTCTTATCTCTGCTGTACCGTGAAGCTGTGGAACAATCTCCCGGCCAGTGTGTTCCCTCCTTATAATATGGGGTCCTTCCAGCGTAACGTGAAGAGACATTTATGCAGGCCGGCATGACAGCAGCGACCGGTGAGGGATAGCGTGTCTCTCGGTAGTCGCCATTGTTTTTTAGATTATACTGTGCTCACCATCAGGCACAGTACAGTCACTTTGCCGTACTACGATAAAAAAAGCGTTTACATGTATAAAATGTGAAAACGAACTAAATTACTCGATTCAGTTCAATAAAGGACAAAAAAGAAAATCCCGTCCACCATGTGTGTAATGTGTGCACGTAAGGTGATCTGATGTGAAAAGGGGATCGGATGGGAAAAGTGTTCGGGGTGTAAAGGGTGTCGAATAACATCTAAGACTTGATACACCCAAGCCAACCTCACTTGCACGTGGTTCACCCTGCTGAATGACGAACAAGGTAATGGCGAAAGGGATGTGGTAGGGTTTTACAGCCTGACTGGGTCGCAACCATCATGTATATGGCGAAAAAGCCCGTCATAGTGATTCTCTTCTGCGGGTCGCGTTTCGGGATCAGCCTGTGCATATCCATCTTTTCGCAAGCTGGCATGACAGCGGCGACCAGCGATGTTTAGTGTGTCTTTCGGTGGTCGCCATTGTTTTTGGATTGTACTGTGCTTACCATCAGGTATAGTACAGTCACTTTGTGGTGCTATAATAAAAAAAAACTTATATAAAATACATTTATACCTATCTCTTTTTAGTTACACATTTTCATTTCATAATAACTAATTCACACGGTTCCAAAAGAAGGTTTACTTCGAAAAAAATAACCATAATCCAAAATGTAGTTCGTAGGTGCCCAACTGGAGAACGTTGTCGACGTAATCAAGATGATATCTGGGGCGTATACCTCAAGTCACCGGATTTTAACACAACTTCATAGAACCATAAATCAGAATTCATATATAATTTTAACACCATGTTCAAGAGTACTAGGAGTAATGGAAAATTAGGTGTCTTGTATTTATCAAATGATCTGTTTAATTTATGTTACTTCTATGTAAGTTTAATTTTATTATTTAACACCAACTAACCTGTTGTTAATTAAGTTGTTACATTTGAAAATCAGTTAAATCCAACTTTAGCCGTTCTTAATATTTTACGCTATTATTCAAGATCTTAAAAAAAATTGTACAGGTAAAGTATCATTACATAGTATAAAACAAAGTCCCCTACGCGTCTGTCTGTCTGTCTGTCTGTACGCGATAAAGTCATAAACTACTGAACGGATCTTTATGCGATTTTCACCCGTGGATAAAGTGATTCACGAGGAACGTTTTGGTATATAATTTGTCCAGATTTTTTTTTTATAATCAGGGCGGGACAGCGTCTGCCTGGCCCGCTAGTGTAACATAAATAACTAAGGACCTTGTGGATTGCAAAATTTGTACTTCGGTCTCGTTGCATAAAAACTGGAAATCTTAAAAAAAACATATTAATATGAACGATTAAAATTGGATTTAGCTTATTTTGGAATGTACCTAACGATTAACTAACCGAACAATTGACGATTTAGTCCAATATAAACACAAAGGCAGGCTGGCTCTTAAGGGTAATTGCTGGAACACACTTGTGTTAGCTAACTTTCAAAAAGCCCCTATCTATACATGTATTTAGACAAAACTAAAGTCAATTAACATAAACGGAGGTGCATGGTTTTTTCTAGACCCGTCAGCTAGCAATAATTCTCAAGTAAATGCAGTCATAGAGTATTTAGTGTTGTTCCGTGGTTGTTTTCCGGCAGCTGCGATTGAAAGGCAGTCCCGCTGTAGGTGCAGCGTGTTTGTGAACTTAGACGACATATCGACATCGTGATTTAGCATCAGATAAGTCTGTGGTCATACGCTAAAACCTATACAATATAAAAAAAAAATAGATGTGATTATCTGTATTGGACTAACTAACACCTAACACTGCAATAAATTCGTCAGTTACTCTCTTTTGGTTTCGAGACCATACAGAGTATATTTAGCTGCAAAGAGGTTTATACGCTAGAATGAGAGCGACGGCTACCGATTGAATGTAAATACGCTGAGTTCTTGGCGTGGTTTCGAGACTATACAGAGTATATTCAGCTGCAAAGAGGTTTATACGTTAGAATGAGAGCGACGGCTACCGATTGAATGTAAATACCCTGAGTTCTTGGCGGGATCTTGGAATGCCACGTTGTGATCTTTATATTTTATCCATAATGTGTTATTTGGCTCTAGATTGTGTAATGTTAGTGGTGCTAAATATAGTTTGGTTATTGTGCACAAGGGAAGTGGATCGGAAATAATACCAATGAGCATGGATTCTGATTTGCCACAAGACTCCCAGGAAAGTTCTAACAAGATGGCCACCATCTTGTTAGTTCATTGACGTTATATCAAGAAACTTGTAATATCGTTATTCACTTGACAATGGCAGTAATAGTCTACTAGACGACTGGTTGCCAAAAATAAAATAGAAGAAGAAGAATGTAGTACCAGATATTCATCGTTAGTTTTTTTTAACTTTATTAACTTTATTTTTGGCAACCAATCTTTTAGATTATTACTGCCGTTGTCGAGTAGTTGAAAGTATTACAAGTTCTTCCATTACATTTTTGGCAACCAGTCTTCTAGTAGACTATTACTGCCATTGTCAAGTGTGTATAGATATTACAAGTTTCTTGATATAATTCAATGAACTAACAAGATGGTGGCCATCTTGCTAAAACTTTCCAAGGAGTTTTTGTGACATCTCAGAACTCATGGTCCGTGGTATTATTTTCAATTCGCCTCACTTATGCACAATAAACAAACTATATTACATAAAACACCACTAATTTTACACATTATAGAGTCAAGTAACACAAGGTTATAAATAAAAAATAAAATCCTCTACATGACAGACCAAGATCCCGCCAAAAACTCCATCGTTAGTTATATTTGCACTATGTTGTCTATCGGCTATAGTGTACTTTGTCGTAATACTATAAAAGAAGTATTTATTCTTTTGTCTTGAATCAAATGAGTTCGGAAATATAAGAGGTTAGATTACTCCACACCTTAATCTTGCTAAGTTAATGAAATAAGAATTTATATCTAAAGTTAACAAAATATATACCTAATGAAATATATTTTTTTATAAGTTTAAGGAAATGAGTTCTACCTAATAAATCAAAATCGGTAAAATAGTTCTGACCTTATATTTAATTTATAAAAAACAAACTGAGTAATAATTATGCCCATAGATAAACATGATGGACATATTAGTATCACCTTTGAGTGAATTAAAATGTATCAAAATAGACTTAATTAACAAATAATGTATCTATCTAAAGAATGAAATATTTGAGACTGGAATTAAAATATTTGTCTCATTTTTTACCATTTCTCTAATATGCCATCTTGGAATTTGTACCACTTATTGTCTATGTACTCTCAATGTTTTTTTAAACTTTATTTTTGGCAACCAACCTTTTAGATTGTTACTGCCATTGTCGAGTAGTTAATAGTATTACAAGTTAGTGTCGTGTGACAAAATGTCAATGTTTATGTTCCAACAAGATGGTGGCTCCCTTGTTACAACTTTCCAGGGAATTTTTGTACCTTCTCAGAATTCATGCTAAGCGGTATTATTTTCCATTCACTTCACTTATGCACAATAAACAAACTATATTACATAAAACACAACCAATTTTACAAAATATAGAGTAACACAAGATTACGAATAAAATATAAGATCCACTACATGACGGACTAAAATCCCGCCAAAAACTCCTACTGTCTATGTTATTGTGTACGTAATTGTGTATTGTAAATTATTGTCTATGAACACTTATTATTCCCGCCATTTTATATAGTTAGAGAGTACTGTAGGTGTGTAACTGCCGCCACATTAGCCATGGGTCCGTGTCAGTGATATGGGCCCCAAGCTACTGTATGTAAAAATTCTTACAATTCACAACCTCAACATTTTCCGATTTCTATTGAACGGCTCATAATAAATCAATAAAGAAAATAAAGACAGTATTAAACTAGAATAAAGTAACTATTTATGAGACGGGACATCCCTAAGACCAATTTAACATTTCCTTATTCGTTTATTGGAATAAACGATGCAAATAATTTTTATACCATTACGTAATTGGATAATTTTAGCTCATTGTAAATGTTTGATTAGTTGTGCATTATTAAACTATTAATATGTTAAAAATTATGTTACTAACTAGCGAGCCCGACAGACGTTGTCCCGCCCTGATTATAAAACAATCCTTGACGAATTATATACCAAAATATTCCTCATAAATCACTTTATGCACTGGTGAAACGGCATGAAGATCCGTTCAGTAGTTTTTGAGTTTATCGCGAACAGACAGACAGACAAACTCGGTAGAAGACTTTGTTTTATACTATATAATGATATGTAAACTATTAATATGTTACGCTAAGCTTTCATAAGGAAAGAAATAGAGAATAGAGACCGTTGGAGAGAGATAAAATAGGTAACTTGTTCAAATTTTGGTCATGTTATAAAAGGAAGCGACTCTTAGATCACAGGTCATAGAAAGCGACACATAATTCAACAGTACGTAACCCTTAATTAGTATATAATATATATCATATAATATATTATAAGTATAAAACAAATGGATAAACTTAGAAGTATAAATATCAGGCAGAGAACAAAACTAACAGATATCCTGACACGCATCAACCAACTAAAATGAAGATGGACTGGATATATGCTTCGCTGTAATTAAGAAAAGTGGAGTAAGCAAGTAACGATCTGGTATTCAAGGGATGCTGTTAGAAGTAGAGGTCGCCAACCAAAAAGATGGGAAGACGGTTTTAAAATGACATTAGGATCCCTTTAGACAAGAGTGGCGGCAGACAGAAAGTAATGGAAAGAGTTGGAGCAGGCCTTTGCCATTATGCACACCGAATTACGTGATATATTATAGTTTTGTCTTTGTACTACTGTAAAAAAATCGGGATATAAAGGTTTTATTATTATTATAATCCTTAATTAATGTAGTCCGGTGAAGCTGTTAAGGCCTTGCTAGGCGAATAGCGTAGTCAGTTCGAGAAAAAAAAAGTAATCCTTAACGCCCCATTTTGGATACTGAACTCTTTATATTCAATTGTGCGACTACAGTATATTAATATACATATAATATAAATAGGTTCTTAAATAAGGAAAAAATACAATACCGTTACAAACCCATTTCATAGAAACAATAGTAATAGTACGGATAACAAACCAGTAATTTTATAAACATAAATAAATAAGTTACTGACTACATTTCCGAGCTAAGGGATTCACAATGTATATAATTGGTATAAAAAGTGGAATAATGATGCAACCATGAATAATACAGTTTTAATTAAAATTATTAACAAGGCGCGTTAAACTGGATAAATAATATATAAAAAAAAACTGGCCGTTATGTAAAACTCTTGTAACTGACAATTTCCTCTCCTACCTACGAAAATTAACCGATCACAAAATCTGGGAAGATCCCATTAAAGCCACGTCTCCGTTACGGTCCATAAAGATGTAAACATTGTGTTATTTCTTTCTCTCATAGGATAGGCTTATAAGCGCGAAAGAGACGAAACGAAAGGATGGAGTCTCGCAACTAATCAAACGTGTCCACTGTCCGGCTGCGCCTACGCATCCCGAGTCAAAATTTATTTATTTATCTATTTTTTTAACGTTTAATTGTTTCATTATCTTGAATCAAAGTTTTTCTAGTGCTATGTTGATAATTATTTGCATAAAAATATCATAATTCCAAAAATTTGCATGTTTTAAACCATTCATTTAGTGAATACCTTGAAATTGGAGATAAGCTTGTCCTAACATGTACTTTATTATTAGTATGCTAAAGTTTATATTTTAAAAGCATAGCGAAAAGGAGATAATATCATTCTCAAAAGTTTCAAACAATCAAGGTCTAAATAAAAACCAGTACAAAAATAATGTCATCTCGTTTTCACTAGCGTCAGTTTATTTCACGAGAAAAAGAGATAGTTATATTTCCTATCAGAGTTCTTCGAATTTTAATACTTGCGATCGCTGACTAAACAGGTTTTATTAGATATTGTAAACATTTGGTCCAAACTATTGTCTGCTGTTCTTAACGAGTTAGTTTTTAAACACAAAGTTTTGGCTAGTTACGCATATTTTTTAATTTGTGTAACAGAAAAAAATTTAAATTTGCATTTAATAAACTTTGGAACGCATTATTTAATTAATATTAGTTTTAATAAATTATTATGTTAATTGGAAATGGTCATTTTAATATGTCATAAATGCTAGACTCTTACAGACATGTATAAAATTTATAACTTCCAATCAGAAATCTATTATTTGATGAACTATCAAACTTTATATGATTTTAAATATTGGCGCATCACTAAAAATGTTGATGAACCCTATCGTTCAGTGCAAGTCTGTGTAGAGCTGCGCGTGCGCTTCCAGTCGATCGTGTTCACCCGCCGGCGCATAGTGATTGCGGCGGGCTTACATTCAAATATTTACGAACTTTCATCCTGACTGTCTTAAAACATTTGAACGTTAAAAAAAACTTACGCGAGTGCAGAAGTGATCGCGGAAACTCGATACGGAAAATTCTTTTTTTCTAATTTAGTTAATAATGTGTTATGTAGGAAAGTTTGTGAGAAGTTGCGGTTAAAGTTGCCTACATTTTTTTGGATGTATTAAATAATATCAATATAATATAGTGTTTTTACCTTTTAAGACATAGTGAATTCGTTTTATTAAACTGGTATAAATCTAGATATTCTATGAGACAGGTGCGTATTCAATTTCAGTTTTTGATTAAATTTATATATTATAAAATTACAGTTGAAACTGAACTTAATTATGTGTAATACTCTAGATATACAGAAAGAGGGAGTACATGTAAGTTTGAGTAATATTGAAAAACGAAATGGTTTATTAATTGAAATATTTTCAACGAGTAATTAATTGTTGAATTGCGATAAACTTCTAATTCTGTAAGGTTTAAAAATCGAGTACTCGGACCAAAAAGGTCTGAAATGTTAACACCTTTTTTATGATTGAACTGTGTTGAAATTTGAAATAGTGAAAATATTGTAATGTTATTGAAAAACTAAATAACTGACATCAAACCAATCTTTTATCATCGAGTTATGGTAACGTTGTTAACATAACTAAGCTATGTAGAGATCAGTTTTAAAACAGAATATATCTTTATTACTCGGCAATATGTAATAATCGTAAAAGCAAAGTTTGTTCTAGATATGATATCATTAACTTATAACAAGATGTAGTTTCTATAATAATTGAGACTAAATGAACTCAATTTTCATATAGATTCGTTTTGTCTCATAAAATTAATTGACGTTAATAATTATTCTTCGTAATCGTAAGAAAACCTTTGATAAACAATACATTACGGTATCGTTCGTGTTTAAAAATAAATATATATATTTTATATTTGGAATTTAAAACAAACATTAGTGCATATTTACAAAACTCTTTTTACGGTACTTCATAGACTATTTAAGAAATATAGGACCAATCAGATAATCCGTCGGCTTTAAAAAATCATTATGTTATGCACAGATTATATATTTTAAATGTTCAGTAGAATATATTTAAAAAATAAAAAATGGAGTATCATTTTACACTTGCGCGTGAATTTTATTAATATTAATTTTGAAACATTTTAAAATGGAAGCTGATTATGTTAAATGTTATTATTTGATTGGATTTTAAACAAATTTAGTTAATAGTGTTTCTATTGAGCTATTATTAGGTAAATGTTCTCACACGCCTCTTTTATATGTCAATTATTTTTATAGTCACAAGCCTGCTTTTAAAAATGTGGTACATAAAACAAAAATTATATTTAAATTGCCTATTATTTTCTGCTTTCCAGTTTCGTATGTGTGAATTTTGTGGTTATAAAATGTATTGTTGAATTAGTATTGAATATACAATCAAAGAAAACGTCATCATATGCTGATTTGGATAAAGTTTCAAATATCTAGCATTTTTGAAAGTTTGTTTATAATCGATTTAAAAATTTGTGCCCAATACATAGGAGAGTTAGTTAATAAATTATCTAAGTAAAATGTGAGTAATCATTTAAAAAAAAGGTCAAAACTTAAAAATATTACCCACTGAAGCTACTTGATATATTTTTATTAAATCTAAGTTTTTGTTGAAGGCACATAAAAAAACGATGGTCAAAAAGAATAATGAAGATAATTTTCAAAGTATCTTATAATTAGCAACCGGTATAAATTAAGATATCCGTATCTACATATTATTTTACTGAATAACTTAAGTCCTGTATGTAATCCATGCGGCATAAATAAATTTATAATCAGTTTTTATATTTTTCATTGCCTATATTTATTAATTCTGAATAATATAATTCAATAAAACTGAATCCAAGAAAATGATAACGAATTCCTCATAGCGAGGTATAATGATTAATTTGGAAAAAAATGGAATAAAACAAAAGAATTCGTCGAGAATGTTAACATTTTTGTTTTTAAACATCAAAGTTTAGGCAAGGGTAAGGGATTTTAAATTATTCAACCTCTAGACCTCTGTTTAAATATGCATTAACACGCCGTCAATGTCGGTTGAACAAACTTAAAAGAAAACATGCGAGAATATCTATTGTAATATTTTAAAACTATGTATCAATAATTTCATTTATAATCATATATATTCATACGTGAAGCCTAAACTTTGTATCCCATTTTAACGGAATTGGGCGAACGGGTGAACGTGAAATTTGGCATAGTTAAAGTTTATATGGAGGAGAAGTGCAGAAAGCTATTTATTTTATATAAAATGCATTAGAAGTACATTAAATTAATTAAAATATGCATTACTCACACTACTGCTTCAATTTTACACAACATATACACACATGTAAATAAAAAAGACATTTTGACATCTGTCAATAAAGGACTTCAAAAAAGGTTGTGAAGGAGGTTGCTATGCTCGACTGTATGTATTATTTTACTCTTACGTTCCAATTACCCTTTTTCATTCTACATTCAACAATGATATTCACCCTAATAAAATTCAAACTTAAAAAAAAAACAATGAACTGTGGTCGAATCTCGACCGCAACTAGTATATATAATTATACAAAAAAAGTATATACATATCTATATGTATAATAAGAATGTAAATGTAATGAGTCTGTACTGTATTAGAGTTTTGTGAAAACAATTATTGGAGGTGTCTTGGTATAAGTAATAAAATATTTTCAATCATTTTTAGAAATGTCAATCTGTATGTTTGTATGAACACGCATCACTGCTAAAGTGTTGGGTTCTCGATAAAACCACAAAGCATATCGCCGAGTAACATTTAGTGTTTGTTTCATTAAAATCGGTTCAGTCTATGAAATTTTATTGTTTTTTTAAATGACTACGCGACTTAAGTACGAGAGAAAAGTAGATAAGTAAATGGACTTAATACATTCACATGACTTTATTACACACACACGCGAACGAAGTCGCGGGCACTGTTAGTAAATAATATAAATTACCGAATCTGTATATAAACGCTACATTTTCAAACAGTTTGAACTCATTTCATTGTGTATGTAATTCTCAGAATAAGGTTTTGTTTATCTTATGAAAAATAGTATACGGGAAAAGTGAAAAATCGAAGTAAAAAACCCCATATATAAAAATTGATTGAGTTAATGAGACAGAAGAGTGTATAGGGGAATTATAAATATTGACAGATCATTGTTAAGTCGCGCATTTTCCATTTCATTTCATTACATGATCCATAAAGGAAAGATTTGGACACATTGTCTTGATTAATTATCCGATACGAAATATATATAAGGGTTGTTGAGGTATGTATTCTTGGTACACATATATGTTTCAACAACTCATATATGTATGAATAGTTAGCTTAGCTTAGATTAGCTCACATAGGTCGCGAATTGCATGTATCAGGCAACAGCCAAGCCGAGGTGTGCCGCGCACCCTTGAGCTAGTTGTCAAAGTAAAATCGGCTGAGTGCCTTAAGCGCTCGCCTTAGTAGTCCAGTGAAGCTGTTAAGACCTTGCTTGGACAATAGTGTAGTCAGTTCGAAAAAAAAAATGTCTTGATTAATGTACCTGTGCGGTGCAGTGCGGGCAGTTAGATTTATATAATTATAGAAAAATATTTTAAATGCATTAATAGTGTTACGTTTTATTGTTTTAAACTTTTACGTCATTTACATATGACATATTGTATTATTATTTATTATTTGATGTTGTTTTTGGCAACCAGTACGTCCGATTATTACTGTTGTTGTCTAGCAAATAATAATGTTACAGTGTCTTCCGATAATTTCAATGTTCTAACAAGATGGTGGCCCCCTGGTTAAAACTTTCCAGGGAGTTTTTATGGCATCTCAGCATTCATGCTCCGTGGTATTATTTTCCACTTTATTTGTACAATAACCGGACTATATTACGTAAAATGTCATATTACAAAATATAGAGTGAAATAACACAAGAGTATGTATCAAATATTAAAGCCACTATATACTACGCTAGCTGATCCGTGCCCGCTTCGTTGGGCGGTAATAGGCATTATCAAGCTACAACTTTTTTCTAGAACTCAATCATATATCTCTCATCGTTAAGGCAGCGTTCGTAAGAAACGTTTTACCATTTTTTCTTCGACTCCCCAGATATTACCCCCTACAACTTCACAAACTTTACCTCTTTATGATATTAGTATAGATAATATAATTAGTTAATAGCTTCTGCCCGTGACTTCGTACACGTGGAATGGTTATTTTGCGCTAAAACGCAGCGGAAGCTCTGAAAAGGAGAAAAAACTAGCCTCTGCCCGCGACTTCGTCCGCGTGGAGTAGTCACTTTGGATTAACGCTAACACACAGCGGAAGCTCTCAAGAGGAAAAATATCCCGATTTTGCAACATTCTTCATTTCTGCTCCGCTTCTATGGGTTTAGCGTGATGATATATAGCCTATAACCTTCCCCGGTAAATGAGCTATATAACACTGAAAGAATTTTCCAAATCGGACCAGTAGTTCCTGAGATTACCCCTTACAACTTCACAACGTCACAAACTTTACCTCTTTATAATATAATTATTATTATTAATTATTAAGTATAGAAGTATATATAGTAGTATAGATATAGACTAAGTTACCGCCAAAAACTCCGACATATTGTTCTCGTTTATAAAACAAAAGACAAATTATCAAAAAAGTTTTTGTATTTTGATATACTTATTCCACTGTTATGAACAGACTTCGTGGTGTCTAGATTCTACGCGTAATTTGGCAAAATTCCAGCAAGTACTGAAATATAGTCTAAGCTGTTCTGTTGAGGTGCTTCACCCACAAGAGCCCCATTTGTGTAAAAACATCATAACCAGTAAACTTGTCTTTATAATTTTGAATTACAAGAATAATTTATGAAATTATTATATTCATTATGTGTATTCATTATAAACTATATTTTCAAAATTTTATCAACGGTGAGATAACTAATGTTTATAGTTTGTCAAATATACGTTAGTCGGTTATAGTTTTCGTACTCAATATTATTAAATGCGATTTAGGAACAATTAAAACACGGATTAAATTATTGAACTTCAATTTTGTATTATTATTAAATGCTTAGAGAAATAAATAGGCGTGGCTACACATTTAACTAAATATGAATATATTTTTAGATATTTTTAGGTAATATTTTTTATCAGTTTGTATTTAAAATCTGGATTCATAAAAAGAAACCTAAATATAAAGCAAAGTTATTTATATCCGTTTTAAGGTTCACTGGAAGAGTTCGATATCAATAAAGGTTGTTTTTTTTATAGTCAACTCATAATATATATTACAACGGTAATAATTAATGGTGCACTATATAATTTTAAATTTAACAACTACGAATAGATTTTGCAATAGACTCGAATTAATTCGATTTCTCAATCCACTTCTAGTAGAAACGTGTATTGTGGAATTGAAGTTGTAGAAGTTCTGATCATCAAGTGTTAGTAACAAATAAGTATTTTGTTTACGTTACAGTGATTCTTTATTTTGCTGAGTTTATATTCTTGGTAGTCTGATTATTTGACCGACGGCATATCGATCTGTTGTTCACAAGTTGAACATCGGTATGTACCAACCAATGTAGTTGTTTTTTAATAGTTAATGTACAACGTAGATTATAGTAATATATGTGTACATCTTTTTCAATTGGCTTTTTAGTGTATTACATATAACCAGAGACTTTGAAGTGATAATGGTCTGTCTAGGCTAGCTAACTTATTTTTAACGGCTGCCCCGTCAATCCGCCCCTATCTAAGCAATATATATTTCTTTTACACCACCGATATTGAGAATATACCATATTACTTCCACATTTTATTTGAGACAGTGTGGCGTTACGATATTACTTTACGTATGTGTGCGTTACCCTGCCATTTGTTTGGCAAAATATCATGAAGGTAACGTAAATATCTACAGCGTTTTGATTATAATACCATTGGGTTTCAGTGAATAAGGCTGAAGTTTCTATAAAGGAAATAATCTTGATAAAACTCCAGCATGCTAGTAAAGCATTTTCTAACTACCTGATACTCGCGATTTCGTCTGCGTTGTTTTGCGTATCACAACGCTTGTTCCAGTTTTTCACTACTAAAAATTACACATAGTAACGCGTACTGTTTATAAAAATTATGGTTTCCTAAAACTTTAATAACTTTATATTATGTGACGAGATCGTGAATAAATAATTACCAAAATATCTAAGAAGTAGTAATAAAAAAATGGTATCTATTCAGTTTTTTTTTTTCGTACTGACTACGCTATTGACCTAGCAAGGTCTTAACAGCTTCACCGGGTTACTAAGGCGAGCGCTTAAGGCACTCAGCCGATTTTATTTTGACAACTAGCTCAAGGGTGCACGGCACACCTCGGCTTTGGCTGTTGCCTGATACATGCAATTCGCGATCTATCTGAGCTAAGCTAACCATTCATACATATATGAGTTGTTGAAACATATATGTGTACCAAGCATACATACCTCAACAACTCTTATATATATTTCGTATCGGATAATATTCTAAACTATTTCAGTTTGATAAGGGAAAAAAATAAAACCCTTCCACTTGCCTGTGTAAGCGTGTATGCGTGCACGTGTGTGGAGGTGATATGTGTAATGTTGTCGCAGTGATGTAAGATTTTGTGTCACTGTATCGCGCGAGCAGCGTACTCAAGGGCTCCACGCCGAGGGAACGGACCTAGGCTTGAGCTGCTGCCGAGGGGGGCCTAGTCTGGTGTGCGGGAGCGAAATTTACCCCCAGACCACGACGGCGTGAACTGTGGTTACGCGGGCGTGGGCGTGAGCACGCTCTGTTTGGAGAGACAGGCTGGTACTGATCGTTTACTGCCGGTATTTCATCGGGAGGGTGTATCTATCCAGTAGTTTTTGTATTATACAAGCACAACGATAGACCTCTTTAATTTTATTTATATACTAGCATCTGCTCGCAACTTCGTTCACGTGGAATAGTTACTTTCAGCTAACACTAACACGCAGCGGAAGTTCTCAATAGAAAAAAAAAACCCCGATTTTGAAACATTCTTCATTGGTGCTCCGCTCCTATTGGTCTTAGCGTAATGGTATATGGCCTTTCTCGATCAATAATCTATCTAACACTGAAAGAATCAAATCGGACCAGTAGTTCCTAAGATTAGCGCGTTCAACCAAACAAATAAGCTTTATAATATTAGTATAGATTGCTACTCTGCTCTCGTAATTACGTCGTGCTTTCATTTAAATTACCATAACTTTTGATAGAGTGGACCGATTTTAATAAAACTAAATTACTCCCAAAGATATGCTTTTTGATTGTGAACCCTGTAGGTACTTTAACAGTGATGCGTGTTCATATAAACAGACAGACAGACAGACATTTTCAAAAATGATTGAAATGTCGTCTATTACTTATTCCTAGACACGAGCAACTTTTTTTTTTCACGAATATCAAAAAAGTACTGACACCTTTGATTTACATTGTTATTATATGAACTATATGTTATTATAGATAAGAAACTGACATGGTACCCATCATTCTCAGGTTGAAAATCTGTTGCACCAATAGGAATATTCTGGCAGCTGCATTTAAGAGCCGGTGATTTTCCATATAGATATTATAAAGTTTAGAGAATCTTTATTATTACCCGTTAATCTCTGGAACTATAATTAGAATTGTTTTTTTTTTGGTTGGATAACCAGTTTTTTGAGAAAGATTATAGTCTAGTCGATATTAAGTTGTGACACTTAGGAGCCGAGTAATTAACACATAGACTGTGTAGTTTCTTTTACATTATTTCTGTACTCTTGGTACGCACCTCTTTTCTGGTTTCGTTTATTAATCAAATCAAAAATATTTTTAAATATAGAGCAGCGAATACAGTAAGCAATTATTATTATTATTTTACTTAACTATTACACTTAACCATTGTAATTTTATTTATGAGTGTGCATGGGATTATTAATTGAGGTTAATGGCGGCTACTGTGTAGGTTAGAAATTACGTTAAGCGAGAATGCATTGCAATGCGTGCTTTCGTGTGCAGACAGCGAATTGCCGCCTGACGAGTAATTCACACATTACCGAAAAGAGCTAAAGTGTGAATGCCTACGTCAGCGTGTACGTTGCGCGGCTTAGTTGCATTGTAGACTTCCTATGCAACAGTCGTGTATTGGCGGTATACGCTATTGGCCTTTTTGAAGGCCTCTACAGTTTCACTGGCCTACTATACGGAATTTATTTGACTGCTTTGACAATCATTCTCAATTTAAAAAAAAATGAACACGTGTTACACATCTAGTAGAGCTAATGTACAGATTATGTACAAAGTTTCGCTTCTAATCTATATAGATATAATAACAATGTAAATCTAGCGTGTAAGTTCATACAAACAGACAGAGATACATTTCTAAAAATGATTGAAATATATTTTTTATTTATTCCAAGGCACTTTTTTTTTCACAAAAATCGCATAACTACAGACATATTATATTTACATTCTTATTATATATATATATATATGTATATATATAGATATGGCTATAGCATGTGGCTTTGACAATTTATTTTTATGTCATACAATTTAAAGAGTCACGGTATCTATATACTAAATTGATTTGCTTAAATATGTCATTGATCTCGTAAAAATCATTAATATAATATTTTATCTAACTCTGCCTAAACCCGTGAACTGAGCCGCGTTCATACATAATTAATAACACCACGGTACACGGTGTTGCCCGTTTATCTAGATAAACATCGACCTCTAGTGGTGTGACAGCGATCCTCGATAACAACGGTAGCGAGATTTTTATCGATATAGGGAAGTGATGAAAAATTAATGTTGAATGATACAGAATGACTAACGGAATATCGATTCGGATGTCTTCAAACGTTTAATGGGAACAAAGTTATCTGTGCGGTAATTATTTTAAATCTATTTTTGTAAAATGTTTTTACAAAGTATTTGATTTCCGCAAATGGGGTATTTTTTATATCAATGGAGGCAAGCGAACAGGTAGGTCACCTGATGTTAAGTGATCACGATCGTCCATAGACACTTGCAACACCAGGAGAGTCGCAAGTGCGTTGCCATACTGTGTTTGGGGGAGGAGGGAGTGGGGAAGGAGGGAGTGGGGAAGGGGGGAGGAGGAGTGGAGGTGGATATCCGGCGCTCTCACTGACCGAACGAAACTCAACAATGCAAGCACTGTTACTTCACGTCGGTGTTTCTGTGAGAGGGTGGTAGTATCCCGGGCGAGTCGACTCATGCATGCAGAAACCAGTAATAGCTTCAGCGTGGCTCTACCACTTACAAAATGGGGTACAAAAGGGTTTCTTCAATAATAAAACTATAAATCATTATAAACAATGACTTTTCTTAAAATATAACGTTTTACAAGGTGTTTGTGCTTTTTTATAAAGATTTTTTAAAACATTATTTGTATATTTTCTTATATACATATAAGCACGATAGAGCGACTGATTTGTATCTGACGGTATGTACGTCCAATCTGAACACAAACGAACGATTATTGACAGATCCGCAGTAAATACTGCTGAATACACTAGCTGATTCCAAATCTGTCAAGCCAAAAGAAAGACACTATGATGGGTTTACCACCATATACGTGATCGTAGGATCCAATTGGGTACACACACCCTACAACTTTGCTTGAATATCGTAGCGCGATACGTCCAAGCGCGCCAACATTATTGGTGCTACACCCGATGTGTTGTGATAGAGCCGGTAGAGCCACGCTGAAGCTATTACTGATTTCAGCATGAATGGGTCGGATCGCCCGGAGTAGTACCACCCTCACATAAGAAACTGACGTGAAGTAACAGTGCTCGCATTGTTGCGTTTCGTTCGGTCAGTAAGAGCGCCGGAGGGCCATCTCCCCTCCCCTCCCACTCTCCTCCCACTCTCACCCCAAACACAGGCTGACAACGCAGGTACGACTCCCCTGGTGTTGTTAGTGTCTATGGACGGTGGTGATCACTTAAGATCAGGTGACCTACCAATTCGTTTGCCACCTATGACATAAAAAAAAATTACAAAAGTCAGTTCTATTGCGGATTGATTTGTGTGATCTCTCGGCTCAACTTACTTATATCTATTTTTGGTCTATGCTACATCTTATTGTACCACTGCGTTTTAAAGTTAAGTTTTAAAATGGCTTTCAATTTTAAATGAAACGCGCACAATATCTAGTCACATATACACATACAAAAACCTTTCTTGGTATACCGATTTTCGGTTAACACTAAATAATGTTTTAACTATGCTATTTATAATAATACTGAATTTTATACAGGAAGTTTGACTTTATAGACAAGTAACACGAAAAAGCTATAAAAAAAAAAAACAAATTTCTATTCTTAAACTCTCGTATGTACAAGTAAAAGTATGAACTGCCAGAGATTATAAATGAAGAAAAAAATTTATACAGATAATAAGATATGTATATCTTAATAAAATATGGATATCTTAATATATTATGGATAAAATTAAGAATGAGTATATCAGAGGAAGTTTGAAAATAACACTAGTGACAGAGAAGTTGAGGAGTAATAGGTTAGCATGGTTTGGGCATGTCATGAGGAGAGATGAAAACCATGTAACTAGAAAAGTGTTGAGTATGTTTGTGGACGGATATACGAGTAGAGGAAGACCGAAAAAGGTATGGATGGACTGCGTGAAAAACGATATGTGCATAAAAGGTGTGAATACTGAAATGGCATTTGACAGGAGAGAGTGGAAAAAGAAAACATGTTGTGCCGACCCTACTTACGTGGGATAAGGGTAATGATGATGTTGATGATTATGAATAAGATATGTATATCTAGCGTGTCTGTACTTTTAGATTTTTGTGAAAAAAAAAGATGTAATAATAGACATTTCAATCATTTTTAGACTGCACTGCTAAAGTACTGCGTTCACGATAAAACCTTTACACTTTACACTTTCTTGTGCTACAATCATATCATTAATTAAAAATTGTCAAAGAAGGCTCTTTTAAGGTTATAAAGTAACATGTGATAAAAAGTATTATCTGTGTACTTTTCTAATTTGGCTGCATGGTCTAGATACCTTTGTCTTTTCCTTGAGAAATAAACCTAAAAAATCTATGTATGTACCTAATAGTATGAAATTATTTAAAAACTATGGTAACTTACATTTACTCATATCTATTATGACCAGGATTATACATTAGGGTTGAAATTCCTTTGTTCCTTTCTTTGCATGTACAGCACCCAACTTATATGGATGAAATGGCTGTTTTTGTCATTATATTTGAAAAATAATTAGTACTTGGTTAAACAGATTCCATTGGTTTCATCACGTATTTGTCATATTTCTCAACATAAAGGTATCAAGTTCACTGTAAGATTCGAAGTCAAGGCACTTTGTAACTACATCCTAGTTTTGTATCACTAAACTACTTTAGCCTTTTTATTTATTATCAAATATATTACAATGTAAACGTACATTTCAAATTAAAACAAAAGCGATTGTATAATATTTATATGTATGTAGAATATTGCACGGCAATAAACTTTACAACATAAACAACTTGAAGAAAGAAAAAAAAAACACTATTCCTTCGTTTTTCAAATGGAATTAGTGGTGCGCCGTGTACCCTGTACCGTAGTGCGCAGGCGCGGTGACGCGTCGCGGTGCCGCCAACATTGACAGCTGTCAATCAGATTCAATATGGCGGCCGAGCCGGTTCTTTCGATACAAACACGAGTCAACTGAACCAGCTATCTCAGAAATCTGATGCAGACGGGACTAGCGGCCGATGTGTAAAGATTAGGAACGAAGAAGTTGTTTTATTGTATGAAAAGTTATTTGGAATGAGATTTTATAATTCCTACTCATAATACTCAATCTCCACACCTATTATTTTTTTACCTGTTATTTTTTAGTTATATTATTTAAAAAAAAGGATGTTTATTAATTTAAAATTCAATTATACGTGATTTCATTATTTTCATCTACTTAGATGTACATAGTTATAAAATTTTCATATAAATGGCTAGTTATAAATGATAACTGCTGAACATGGTGATACTAAAAATTACATTGTCCGCAGTGATATTGTATAATAAGTTATATATATTTATCAATAATTAACAATTATAATGTCCGATAACAATGATAATAATATCAGACGCTTAATAAAGTACCAGCAATCGTATTAAAACATCGAAAAGCAATATTTATTCCACTTTACTACACTAGTGTTTCTTCGTTATTTGGTCAAAGAATAGTCTGTTTCGATCTAGTAAAATACTATCGGAACAAGTCCAATAAGTCAAAATAAAATCGGCTGAGTGCCTTAAGCGTTCGCCTTAGTAGTCCGGTGAAGCTGTTAAGACCTTGCTATGTCAATAGCATAGTCAGTTCGAAAAAAAAAAGAAAAAAAGTCGAATAAGCACTTATGTTAAAAAAAAAAATTATATTATACATTAACATAAAAATTCGGCATTGGAATGAACAAGAGATTTAAATGTCATTGAATAAAATGAAAGTCATAAATAATCTTCAATATAAATAAGATGTTAGAGGTTCTGCCGTTGTGCGTGCAATTACTCAAGAACTACTGGATAAATTTCGATATTTTTTTTAGTTTTGCTTCTTACAGTTAGACACTTCCCGTGTTATTTCAAAATAGTTAATTACGTAATGAATCCTTGCTTTAAAAAGGTTTGGGTATTTTCGTATTAAATGCATCAGTTTCAGTGTTATTCATAAATTTGATTTCTTTAAATCTGATAATCGCTTTGTATGATGACATTGGTGGCATATTGCATACTATATTTCGATTGGTATGCACAAGTGATTTGGATTAGAAATAATATGGCACAAACGTATATTATTCAATTTTCTTGAAAATTCTATAAATGGGCCACCAGACACTTCCCGTGTTATTTCAAAATAGTTAATTACGTAATGAATCTTTATCCTTGCTTTAAAAAGGTTTGGGTATTTTCGTATTAAATGCATCAGTGTTATTTATAAATTTGATTTCTATAATCTGAGAATCGCTTTGTATGATGACATTGGTGGCATATTGCATACTATATTTCGATTGGTATGCACAAGTGATTTGGATTAGAAATAATATGGCACAAACGTTCTGAGGCAATATCAATAGTGCTAACATTGGAATCGTAAAAACTAAACTACTACGAACAACTAGGGAATTGATTACCGTGCTCACTCAAATTGAGATAGTTGTAAACTCATATCTACTGACGCACACAAATTGGACCGATCATAACTAGTGGTGTACTATATCGATAAGCATTATCTGAACGTTGCTTTGACCACGAATGAACACCCTCATGCTGACGACCGGCGGAGCGGTGGACGAACAGCCCTGTGTGGAGAGTAACATGGCTTTCTCATCTTATAAGTGAGTAGTTAATTGTTTTAGATGATTTATTTAATATTCATAATAGACATTATATTAATATTCATTTTTCGCTTGTCAACCTATTTTTCTCATGGTTTTCTTTAGCAGATATTGACGACCTTTAATCATCAACATTTTTTTATCAACAATTTTTTTAAGTCATACTTCTTTGGCGCGTTAGGGTTAGGTTAGGGTTTCATGACAAAAAAAGTGTGTGTGTACATATATATGTACACGCGTTAGAAGTTATACTTCTTTGGCGTAACAAAATAAAAATCTTTTCAAAAGTTTTATCTTTCGCCTTATTCTACTCTGCCTTATTATAAGTTGCTTCGAAAATGTTGAAAAATAGCTGAAATGTACTAGAATGCTCTAGAATTAGTATTTAAGCGGCGTTAAAAATACGAATTTATATCGATCTATGCGATATGTAAACACTCTAGCACTATCGTAATCTTATTATTTGTCTTTTTTTTTTTTTTTTTTATATATGTATATATATAGATATGGCTATAGCATGTGGCTTTGACAATTTATTTTTATGTCATACAATTTAAAGAGTCACGGTATCTATATACTAAATTGATTTGCTTAAATATGTCATTGATCTCGTAAAAATCATTAATATAATATTTTATCTAACTCTGCCTAAACCCGTGAACTGAGCCGCGTTCATACATAATTAATAACACCACGGTACACGGTGTTGCCCGTTTATCTAGATAAACATCGACCTCTAGTGGTGTGACAGCGATCCTCGATAACAACGGTAGCGAGATTTTTATCGATATAGGGAAGTGATGAAAAATTAATGTCGAATGATACAGAATGACTAACGGAATATCGATTCGGATGTCTTCAAACGTTTAATGGGAACAAAGTTATCTGTGCGGTAATTATTTTAAATCTATTTTTGTAAAATGTTTTTACAAAGTATTTGATTTCCGCAAATGGGGTATTTTTTATATCAATGGAGGCAAGCGAACAGGTAGGTCACCTGATGTTAAGTGATCACGATCGTCCATAGACACTTGCAACACCAGGAGAGTCGCAAGTGCGTTGCCATACTGTGTTTGGGGGAGGAGGGAGTGGGGAAGGAGGGAGTGGGGAAGGGGGGAGGAGGAGGGGAGGTGGATATCCGGCGCTCTCACTGACCGAACGAAACTCAACAATGCAAGCACTGTTACTTCACGTCGGTGTTTCTGTGAGAGGGTGGTAGTATCCCGGGCGAGTCGACTCATGCATGCAGAAACCAGTAATAGCTTCAGCGTGGCTCTACCACTTACAAAATGGGGTACAAAAGGGTTTCTTCAATAATAAAACTATAAATCATTATAAACAATGACTTTTCTTAAAATATAACGTTTTACAAGGTGTTTGTGCTTTTTTATAAAGATTTTTTAAAACATTATTTGTATATTTTCTTATATACATATAAGCACGATAGAGCGACTGATTTGTATCTGACGGTATGTACGTCCAA
This sequence comes from Antheraea pernyi, assembly GCA_015888305.1. Taxonomy (NCBI): domain Eukaryota; kingdom Metazoa; phylum Arthropoda; class Insecta; order Lepidoptera; family Saturniidae; genus Antheraea; species Antheraea pernyi. The sequence continues at coordinate 459,276 of MU158895.1, read as the reverse complement.
TCTGAACACAAACGAACGATTATTGACAGATCCGCAGTAAATACTGCTGAATACACTAGCTGATTCCAAATCTGTCAAGCCAAAAGAAAGACACTATGATGGGTTTACCACCATATACGTGATCGTAGGATCCAATTGGGTACACACACCCTACAACTTTGCTTGAATATCGTAGCGCGATACGTCCAAGCGCGCCAACATTATTGGTGCTACACCCGATGTGTTGTGATAGAGCCGGTAGAGCCACGCTGAAGCTATTACTGATTTCAGCATGAATGGGTCGGATCGCCCGGAGTAGTACCACCCTCACATAAGAAACTGACGTGAAGTAACAGTGCTCGCATTGTTGCGTTTCGTTCGGTCAGTAAGAGCGCCGGAGGGCCATCTCCCCTCCCCTCCCACTCTCCTCCCACTCTCACCCCAAACACAGGCTGACAACGCAGGTACGACTCCCCTGGTGTTGTTAGTGTCTATGGACGGTGGTGATCACTTAAGATCAGGTGACCTACCAATTCGTTTGCCACCTATGACATAAAAAAAAATTACAAAAGTCAGTTCTATTGCGGATTGATTTGTGTGATCTCTCGGCTCAACTTACTTATATCTATTTTTGGTCTATGCTACATCTTATTGTACCACTGCGTTTTAAAGTTAAGTTTTAAAATGGCTTTCAATTTTAAATGAAACGCGCACAATATCTAGTCACATATACACATACAAAAACCTTTCTTGGTATACCGATTTTCGGTTAACACTAAATAATGTTTTAACTATGCTATTTATAATAATACTGAATTTTATACAGGAAGTTTGACTTTATAGACAAGTAACACGAAAAAGCTATAAAAAAAAAAAACAAATTTCTATTCTTAAACTCTCGTATGTACAAGTAAAAGTATGAACTGCCAGAGATTATAAATGAAGAAAAAAATTTATACAGATAATAAGATATGTATATCTTAATAAAATATGGATATCTTAATCTAGAATGGATAAAATTAAGAATGAGTATATCAGAGGAAGTTTGAAAATAACACTAGTGACAGAGAAGTTGAGGAGTAATAGGTTAGCATGGTTTGGGCATGTCATGAGGAGAGATGAAAACCATGTAACTAGAAAAGTGTTGAGTATGTTTGTGGACGGATATACGAGTAGAGGAAGACCGAAAAAGGTATGGATGGACTGCGTGAAAAACGATATGTGCATAAAAGGTGTGAATACTGAAATGGCATTTGACAGGAGAGAGTGGAAAAAGAAAACATGTTGTGCCGACCCTACTTACGTGGGATAAGGGTAATGATGATGTTGATGATTATGAATAAGATATGTATATCTAGCGTGTCTGTACTTTTAGATTTTTGTGAAAAAAAAAGATGTAATAATAGACATTTCAATCATTTTTAGACTGCACTGCTAAAGTACTGCGTTCACGATAAAACCTTTACACTTTACACTTTCTTGTGCTACAATCATATCATTAATTAAAAATTGTCAAAGAAGGCTCTTTTAAGGTTATAAAGTAACATGTGATAAAAAGTATTATCTGTGTACTTTTCTAATTTGGCTGCATGGTCTAGATACCTTTGTCTTTTCCTTGAGAAATAAACCTAAAAAATCTATGTATGTACCTAATAGTATGAAATTATTTAAAAACTATGGTAACTTACATTTACTCATATCTATTATGACCAGGATTATACATTAGGGTTGAAATTCCTTTGTTCCTTTCTTTGCATGTACAGCACCCAACTTATATGGATGAAATGGCTGTTTTTGTCATTATATTTGAAAAATAATTAGTACTTGGTTAAACAGATTCCATTGGTTTCATCACGTATTTGTCATATTTCTCAACATAAAGGTATCAAGTTCACTGTAAGATTCGAAGTCAAGGCACTTTGTAACTACATCCTAGTTTTGTATCACTAAACTACTTTAGCCTTTTTATTTATTATCAAATATATTACAATGTAAACGTACATTTCAAATTAAAACAAAAGCGATTGTATAATATTTATATGTATGTAGAATATTGCACGGCAATAAACTTTACAACATAAACAACTTGAAGAAAGAAAAAAAAAACACTATTCCTTCGTTTTTCAAATGGAATTAGTGGTGCGCCGTGTACCCTGTACCGTAGTGCGCAGGCGCGGTGACGCGTCGCGGTGCCGCCAACATTGACAGCTGTCAATCAGATTCAATATGGCGGCCGAGCCGGTTCTTTCGATACAAACACGAGTCAACTGAACCAGCTATCTCAGAAATCTGATGCAGACGGGACTAGCGGCCGATGTGTAAAGATTAGGAACGAAGAAGTTGTTTTATTGTATGAAAAGTTATTTGGAATGAGATTTTATAATTCCTACTCATAATACTCAATCTCCACACCTATTATTTTTTTACCTGTTATTTTTTAGTTATATTATTTAAAAAAAAGGATGTTTATTAATTTAAAATTCAATTATACGTGATTTCATTATTTTCATCTACTTAGATGTACATAGTTATAAAATTTTCATATAAATGGCTAGTTATAAATGATAACTGCTGAACATGGTGATACTAAAAATTACATTGTCCGCAGTGATATTGTATAATAAGTTATATATATTTATCAATAATTAACAATTATAATGTCCGATAACAATGATAATAATATCAGACGCTTAATAAAGTACCAGCAATCGTATTAAAACATCGAAAAGCAATATTTATTCCACTTTACTACACTAGTGTTTCTTCGTTATTTGGTCAAAGAATAGTCTGTTTCGATCTAGTAAAATACTATCGGAACAAGTCCAATAAGTCAAAATAAAATCGGCTGAGTGCCTTAAGCGTTCGCCTTAGTAGTCCGGTGAAGCTGTTAAGACCTTGCTATGTCAATAGCATAGTCAGTTCGAAATTTTTTCGAACTGACTATGCTATTGACATAGCAAGGTCTTAACAGCTTCACCGGACTACTAAGGCGAACGCTTAAGGCACTCAGCCGATTTTATTTTGACTTATTGGACTTGTTCCGATAGTATTTTACTAGATCGAAACAGACTATTCTTTGACCAAATAACGAAGAAACACTAGTGTAGTAAAGTGGAATAAATATTGCTTTTCGATGTTTTAATACGATTGCTGGTACTTTATTAAGCGTCTGCCGTTGTGCGTGCAATTACTCAAGAACTACTGGATAAATTTCGATATTTTTTTTAGTTTTGCTTCTTACAGTTAGACACTTCCCGTGTTATTTCAAAATAGTTAATTACGTAATGAATCTTTATCCTTGCTTTAAAAAGGTTTGGGTATTTTCGTATTAAATGCATCAGTGTTATTTATAAATTTGATTTCTATAATCTGAGAATCGCTTTGTATGATGACATTGGTGGCATATTGCATACTATATTTCGATTGGTATGCACAAGTGATTTGGATTAGAAATAATATGGCACAAACGTATATTATTCAATTTTCTAGAAAATTCTATAAATGGGCCACCATTTGTTATACGAAATACGAAACACCTAACTTAAACGTTAATTATTAAACGTATTCGAATATATAATGAAAAACATAGCTAGAGGTAATATGTAAAATTACTTTTCTTATATGGTATGTATTTCAACATTATATTTTTTTATTCCAGATATGACACACCATCGACTATAGATAGGGATGTAACGTACAATGTTAGTACGCGTCTCGTTGACGCACACAAATTGGACCGATCATAACTAGTGGTGTACTATATCGATAAGCATTATCTGAACGTTGCTTTGACCACGAATGAACACCCTCATGTTGACGACCGGCGGAGCGGTGGACGAACAGCCCTGTGTGGAGAGTAACATGGCTTTCTCATCTTATAAGTGAGTAGTTAATTGTTTTAGATGATTTATTTAATATTCATAGTAGACATTATATTAATATTCATTTTTCGCTTGTCAACCTATTTTTCTTATGGTTTTCTTTAGCAGATATTGGCGAGCTATAATCATCAACATTTTTTTTATTTGTCATGAAACCCTAACCTAACCCTAACGCGCCAAAAGAAGTATGACTTAAAAAAATTGTTGATAAAAAAAATGTTGATGATTATAGCTCGCCAATATCTGCTAAAGAAAACCATAAGATAGCTAAACATCTGGTTTTAGTTTTTAAGCAAGCAACTCTGAGTAGTATTCCTTCAATTCGATCTCAGTATTCAAAAACGTTCCATTATATACAGATGTTTTGCAATTTCAATTTATGAACAATATATTTGTTCAGATCTTCATTAAAAAAATTAACCTATTATACGTTAAATTGGTTATCATTATTGTAACATTTTAGTTAAAAGAATATGATTTAATTGTTAAAATAAGCAATCTATAAGATTTATATGTTACGTCAAAGTCGTAAGATGGAATAACAGTATGTCAGATTAAATACATTGTCAATTATCAATAGTGTCATATAGTAGTAATTATGATTTATTTGGGAATCTAAAATTGTTTAATTTATTTCTTTGTTATAAATTAATTATACCCGCGAAATTCATAATTTATTATGAAATGTAACGTAATGTAATTTAAACGTTAATTATTAAACGTATTCGAATATATAATGAAAAACATAGCTAGAGGTAATATGTAAAATTACTTTTCTTATATGGTATGTATTTCAACATTATATTTTTTTATTCCAGATATGACACACCATCGACTATAGATAGGGATGTAACGTACAATGTTAGTACGCGTCTCGTTGACGCACACAAATTGGACCGATCATAACTAGTGGTGTACTATATCGATAAGCATTATCTGAACGTTGCTTTGACCACGAATGAACACCCTCATGCTGACGACCGGCGGAGCGGTGGACGAACAGCCCTGTGTGGAGAGTAACATGGCTTTCTCATCTTATAAGTGAGTAGTTAATTGTTTTAGATGATTTATTTAATATTCATAATAGACATTATATTAATATTCATTTTTCGCTTGTCAACCTATTTTTCTCATGGTTTTCTTTAGCAGATATTGACGACCTTTAATCATCAACATTTTTTTATCAACAATTTTTTTAAGTCATACTTCTTTGGCGCGTTAGGGTTAGGTTAGGGTTTCATGACAAAAAAAGTGTGTGTGTACATATATATGTACACGCGTTAGAAGTTATACTTCTTTGGCGTAACAAAATAAAAATCTTTTCAAAAGTTTTATCTTTCGCCTTATTCTACTCTGCCTGTTCGAAAAAAAAAAGAAAAAAAGTCGAATAAGCACTTATGTTAAAAAAAAAAATTATATTATACATTAACATAAAAATTCGGCATTGGAATGAACAAGAGATTTAAATGTCATTGAATAAAATGAAAGTCATAAATAATCTTCAATATAAATAAGATGTTAGAGGTTCTGCCGTTGTGCGTGCAATTACTCAAGAACTACTGGATAAATTTCGATATTTTTTTTAGTTTTGCTTCTTACAGTTAGACACTTCCCGTGTTATTTCAAAATAGTTAATTACGTAATGAATCTTTATCCTTGCTTTAAAAAGGTTTGGGTATTTTCGTATTAAATGCATCAGTGTTATTTATAAATTTGATTTCTATAATCTGAGAATCGCTTTGTATGATGACATTGGTGGCATATTGCATACTATATTTCGATTGGTATGCACAAGTGATTTGGATTAGAAATAATATGGCACAAACGTATATTATTCAATTTTCTAGAAAATTCTATAAATGGGCCACCATTTGTTATACGAAATACGAAACACCTAACTTAAACGTTAATTATTAAACGTATTCGAATATATAATGAAAAACATAGCTAGAGGTAATATGTAAAATTACTTTTCTTATATGGTATGTATTTCAACATTATATTTTTTTATTCCAGATATGACACACCATCGACTATAGATAGGGATGTAACGTACAATGTTAGTACGCGTCTCGTTGACGCACACAAATTGGACCGATCATAACTAGTGGTGTACTATATCGATAAGCATTATCTGAACGTTGCTTTGACCACGAATGAACACCCTCATGTTGACGACCGGCGGAGCGGTGGACGAACAGCCCTGTGTGGAGAGTAACATGGCTTTCTCATCTTATAAGTGAGTAGTTAATTGTTTTAGATGATTTATTTAATATTCATAGTAGACATTATATTAATATTCATTTTTCGCTTGTCAACCTATTTTTCTTATGGTTTTCTTTAGCAGATATTGGCGAGCTATAATCATCAACATTTTTTTTATCAACAATTTTTTTAAGTCATACTTCTTTTGGCGCGTTAGGGTTAGGTTAGGGTTTCATGACAAACAAAGTGTGTGTGTACATATGTACACGCGTTAGAAGTTATACTTCTTTGGCGTAACAAAATAAAAATCTTTTCAAAAGTTTTATCTTTCGCCGTATTCTACTCTGCCTATAAGTTGCTTCGAAAATGTTGAAAAACAGCTGAAATGTTCTAGAATGCTCTAGAATTAGTATTTAGTCGGCGATAAAAATACGAATTTATATCGATCTATGCGATATGTAACCACTCTAGCACTATCGTAATCTTATTATTTGTCTTAAAGTTTACTGAAAAAAATGACTCAATGTGAAAATTCTAGCATCAGCATTTCACTGGCGTTAACGATTCAATATCATTGTGGCAACGATTCCCACTAATTATGTGTGACGTTTGCAAAAAAAGTAACAATCTGTGATGGCATTGTGTTATAGCTGGAATATAATACTTAGGTAGTTCATATGCCTCTCGCATTCCAATAATCAGATAATGAAATTATCTTCATGCGATCAAGTAAAAAGCAGTCATATCCAAAAATCGATGACGTTGACAGCGTCCCGTAGTGAGATGAAGCCATTTATCCAAAAACTGCACCGTCTCACTCACCAATCGCAAATAGAATTCATGAGACAGGATCACTTATACTTGGAAATCGACACAAGCCCTTCGTTGCATCATTAACAGCATTATTCGAATTAAATACTCTGTTTTTTGCTTATTCAGGCTACCTTCTAGATGTACGAATGTTGTGTGTGCAACAAAAACTGTGTAATTTCAGTAATTAATCATTCGTGTGACACTGCAGCCAACGTTTCCCAATATAATATTTTGTTCTTAATTTCAACTTTTTTTCTACTGCTTGTGTTATGACACGGTTTACGCATCGGCCACTGTCAATGTATCATGCAAATAATTGACCTTTTAGTTTATATAATTCTCAAAGTGTTGATAAAAAATTGAAATAGGCTGTTGTCATATTTATAAACAGAATGTATTAGTTATAAATAATCATTAAAATAAATGCCCATCCCTAGGGATAACGAGGCGTATTCGATATTTCCAAGAAGTGGTAAGTATACTTTACGTCTTTTTGTACTTTGATGTAAATAAAATTACTGATCTAACAACTTATCATTTTTGTATACTACTAGCCATCGCTAGTGACTTTGTCCGCGTTAAAATGTAAAGGCTAATAAAAGAAAATATAACTAAAATTTATACTGGTGAGTTACAATACATTGGATACCATAAAAATCATCTGCTTGAGAGAACACTAAGGTAGTCCGGTGTAGCTTTGACGGCTCGTCAGAATAGTAGCTTAGTCAGTTGAAAAAAAAAGAACACTAAGTATGTCCGTTTTCATGGTAATTAAAGTGTTAGCGTTTATGAATCACAGATATAGTAATATTTATTTCTGTACCGACATATATATATATTGAATATACCATGAAAACCATTTCAGTATTGCTGAACGGTCTGTTTCTAGGTAAGATTACTATACTTAAAAGCATATTATAAAAGCATATAGACTCATATTATGTTTTTTTTTCTCGAACTGACTACGCTATTGACCTGGCAGGGTCTTCGCAGCTTCACCGGACTAAGTCATATTATGTTGTTCGGTCAGAAGAGATCAATAGGATAAATGCAACCTCCTTGGTTATCGTTTTATGAATTATTCATTTCCTTTAACATGTGTAGACTGATATATTAAAAATAATATGCATAGATTAAAACTATATGCTGTCGAAAGAGGTTGATAAGTTTAAATTAAATAATATCAGAAAAACCGTCATTGTAGGTTATAATTTTAAATTTTATATATATTACTTGTCAAAGTGACATTGATTTTCGCATGCTAATGTGGGCGTCCATGATCGAGTGGTATTCAGTCGTTTTATTCTTCAAGGTAACATTTTATTTGCGGTTTGACTGTAAATTGTTTATTGCTAGTGGCACGTCCACGATGCAGTACCAAAAGGTTCATAATTGTAACCTTGAAAAAGGTTATTCTTAGTACTGATATACGATATGACCTATTACTTTAAATGAATATGGTAACCTATAAAGTCAATACAGCAATTATGGAATGCAAAAACCCGTTGCCCAATGAATTCGTCAGGTGGTTACAGTCCTCAATCGGGCACCTTTCATTTAAAAAAAGAACCATACGCCATTTCATGTCAATTTTTGAATTATTCATCGTGCGAATGCGCGAGCGCATCGATTGATGCAAACAAAAAGCGCGCGCTCGCTAATCTTCGCCCTTTTTCGCTTTGCTTCGGGCTTCCTCGGGCCAATGTTGCCAACCGTCACATTCAATATTCAACCAGTTTTTATGATCACGTTTGTTGACCTAGTATAGTTATCTGTGATCACGCTGTGCAAATACGTAACCGGGAATGCATTTATTTAATAAATGATGTTTTATTCCTTTAATAACCTCAAAGCTATAAAACTTTTTTTTAAATATCAAAATTGACATTCTTTTGACAATACAGCAAACTTCATTCACGTCCATTCAATCAAAAACGAAAACATAATGCTGTGTCATATAATCCGCAGCGTTCTCATAACAGTGTTCTCAGAACTTGATCGGAGTATTAATTTTATACTTCTCATATTGATTTGACAAGATTAACTACTAACTCGTTTTTTTGTAACGTTACATTCTAACTAGTTGGCCGTTGGCATAAAGAATACTGAAACTTGATAGCATCTGACTCGCGTAATCAATATTATATTATTAATGATTTATGAGATCTATTTCAATCTAAAGTGCTAATTTCTATCTCAACAAATAATTAAAATTGTTATTATTGACCGTCAAGCCAATTACAAGTAATATTATCGTACTTTGACTGGAGAGAAAAAAAATATTCGAATTTCCGAACGTTCATCCCCCGCGCCCGCACGTCCGCCGCGCCACGACGACGCGTCTCGACTGTACGTGATTGGTTTATTAATTAGGCGAATCATCGTCGGGTTCCATTTTTAAAAATAGGCGGGATTCTTGCTGTGCGATTTTTCTTTTTAATTTCGGCCGGCGTTGAACGCAATTAGAGTTACCAGTAAAACTTTTTGTCATAATCTCTCAACGGTGATAAAAGTTGTTTTCTAATTAATACTATATACTTAATTAATACAACAGTATTCAGTAAAATAAATTCTGAAAGAATAATTAATATTTCATTGAAACGATTATAATTTAAAGTGCTAATAAAATTTTATAAATATGGAAACATTTTAAAGAATAATTTTGTTACAGCATCCGTCAGAAGTTGTATGGCTACTTTTTTACTTTATCTGCATGACGTATACATATGAGTAGGTACAAACGTAAGGAAGTAATGTTGTTTCTTTACATTTATTACACGGTTCGTCTTGAAGATTATGATCCACGTGCTCACCAATATATGGTTAATGAATTCACATTTTATTATAGACACTTGGAGTGACATGTCTATGTTACCATGTGTATATTATGATCTTGAAGTTTTTCCCTATCATTTTTGTACCCTGAGACTTCATGTGTTGAGCTTGGATTATTCTTTTATCACTTAGATGAATAATTATTTTAACGACTATGCTAAAACCAAGGTCAAATTCTAACCTCAAGAGAACAACGTGAAAATTTAACATGATCTGATTTTAGATAGCGAAGGGCTTTTCTTAAATCTTCTGTATGAAACAGTAATAGCAACGAAATAATTTTATGAAATATATTTAAAATAAAACTCATTTTATGTATCAAGGCTTATTAATTATACTGTTGTGTTATTTTATAATAATTGCTGTTGTAAACTGCTGTCAATTATTCTGCTACTGAACAATTTGCTATTTTGTATCGTATGAATATTTTTTGTTTGTATTGTAACTTCAATGTGAGCAACGTTAAGTGCTTTCCTTTTCACACCGATCGGTAAGTGCGCAATACTTGCTTATTCATACATAACGATAACGTCGGCCGACCATTGTCATTGTCAATAATAATGGACAACGGATAATCGGTAACATTATAATGATAATCTCAATAGTTAGTTATCCATCTCGTAAGAATAATGTGCCACATTGTTAGTGTAATAAATGTAATAAAACCGCTTGTATGCGTACTTACGAAGAGTACTTAATCTCTGGACTGTCCAAAACCATAGCGATTTAAGCTCCATACAAACGAGTGTAGCTCTAATGATGTACTGGTAACCCAGACGGTAGGCAGCATACGTTTAAAAAAACGTATTTATTACAAAATATGAAAAAGATGGACAAAACTAATTATGTAATGTAAAATAAAAAAAAATTACTTGATATTTAAATACATAATCCATCATTTTGAAATGTGTGTATTAAAAAATCACCCGAAGGGTAAAATAATTGTTAAAAATACTAGTGGAGTTTTTGGCGGGATTTTGGTCTGTCATGTAGTGGATTTTATATTTTATTCATAATCTTGTGTTACTTGACTCTATATTGTGTAAAATTGGTGGTGTTTTATGTAATATAGTTTGTTTTTTTTGTGCATAAGTGGAGTGAATGGAAAATAATATCACGGACCATGAATTCTGAGATGCCACAAAAACTTCATGAAAAGTTCTAACAAGATGGCCGCCATCTTGTTAGTTAATTGAAATTATATCAAGAAACTTGTAATATCGATACTCACTTTACAATGGCAGTAATAGTCTACTAGATGACTGGTTGCCAAAAATAAAGTAAAAAAAAACAATACTAGTGTTAAAATCAAATATGGAACGTTTATTGTGGAGATTATTAGTCGAACGATTAAAAAGTATGATTTAAAATCGAATGCGACCGAGTGAGGTCAGCGGAAAAACAAAATTAAAAAAAAAAAACATGTTCGCGGTCCGTCCCGGAGTTATGTCTCTCGGTGAATACCGTTAGGATGCCATCCAAACATAAAATGAGATAAAAAAACGGAAAACTATTCCAATTGCCAGCATTCGGAATCCGTTTTGTCTGGGTTGCGTTTCAACGGAATATTTTGCTCCGAATAACTTCGACACTCATGTATAATAACAATTATTTCTAATTTGCAATACCAATCACAATTTTTTTTAAGCTTCGTGACAACATCCGCTTTTAGATCTATACATATAATAAGAATTAGAATGAAATGCGTACTTTTTAGAGTTTTGTAAAAAAATAAAATTTGCAGGTATATTGAAATATGTAATAAAATACAATTTCAATACAATTTCTGTTTCTATCTGTTTGTTTGAACGTGCATCACTGCTGAAGTACTGCGTTCACTCATATTCAATCATAACACTCACTTCAATCATAAACTATATTCTCGAATAATATTTAGTCAAGACTAAAATGTTAAATGTGATTAAATGTTAAATGTTAAATGAATTAAAATGTGTTCACTATATCAAAAGTTATTGAAATTTTAATGACGACGCAGAGAAGACGTTTCACTTCCTCGGTGGTGTACACACTGATACACGTAATGTTTTTTTTTGTATTTTTTTTTTATCAATATGGAAAAATCTGAATCATTAGAAATGAATAAGTATGAAAACATAATGAACTGTTGACAAAATAACAACATTAAATTAATTATATTGACCTATAACCAGACTAGGCCCCCCTCGGCAGCGACTCAAGCCTAGGTCCGTTCCCTCGGCGTGGAGCCCTAGAGTACGCTGCTCGCGCGATACTGTGACACAAAATCTTACATCACTGCGACAACATGCAACTGCACGCATAAATGCTTACACATGAAAGTGGAAGGGTTTTATTTTTTCCCTTATTGAACTGAAATAGTTTAGAAAAAATATCCGACACAAAATACATATAAGAGTTGTTGAGGTATGTATGCTTGGTACACATATATGTTTCAATAACTCATATAAGTATGAATATGTAGCTTACTGTACATAATGAGATTTATCTGTACTAATATTATAAAGCCGGAGGGTTTGTTTGTTTGGTTGAACGCTCTAATCTCAGGATTTATCAGAGGGTTAATTAGTGATCCTATTTGAAAAAGTCTTTCAGTGTTAGATAGCGTATTTTTCCAGGGAGGCTATATATATCACCACGTTAAGATCAAATAGGAGCGGAGAACCAATGGAGAGTGTTTCAGAGTCGTTTTTTTTCCTTATGAGAGCTCTCGCTGAGTGTTAGCCTTAGCCAAAAGTAACTATTCCACGCGGTCGAAATCAGCTAATTCTTATATACAACCTTCATAGAGTTACAATAATCTTATTTAACAATGAAATTTATATGCAAATACTTCATTCCTTTACGCCAAGAAGGCCACAAAGACAAGAGTTTCATAAAAAATATATTATTGTTATTTAAATTCTTTATTATCTAAACTCCACAACATAATCACTGTAGAGGCCTTCTAAGACTTCATGGCATGATGATTTCAATTACATATTTTGAATTAAATTTTCCTCTAGGTCGGAAAATCAAGATGTAACTATATTAACAATGAATAATAACAGTTTACTTTAAACCAGAAATTTTTAAACTATTTTAGGCAAGAGACCTTTTTTCTAAAATGAACCGATACCTCAAACTTTAACGAGTGGTAAAGCCACGCTGACTCTATTATTGGTATCAGCTAGAATGGGTCGGCTCGCCCGGGGTAGTACCACCCTCTCGCAGAAAACCGACGTGAAGTAACAGTGCTTGCATTGTTGCGTTTCGTTCGGTCAGTGAGAGCGCCGGATAACCCACCTCCCCTCTCCCTCGCCCCTTCTCCACTCCAACTCCCTCAAACACAGGGTGGCTACGCACTTGTGACTCCTCTGGTGTTGCAAGTGTCTAAGGTCGGTGGTGATCACTTAACATCAGGTGACCCAACTGTTTGCCTCCTATGATAAAAAAAAAAAAAATTCAATCTAACTTACAATTTCAATTATTCCCTCAAAACATATTCAAAGTCTTTTGCCCCTTCTCCACTCCAACTCCCTCAAACACAGGGTGGCTACGCACTTGTGACTCCTCTGGTGTTGCAAGTGTCTAAGGTCGGTGGTGATCACTTAACATCAGGTGACCCAACTGTTTGCCTCCTATGATAAAAAAAATAAATTAAAAAATCAATCTAATTTACAATTTCAATTATGCCCTCAAAACATATTCAAAGTCTTTGAAACCTCTCTCCTATTATTACGTCACTTGTTGATATCTAATATAGCAGTCGATGTTAGATTTACAAGCAACGGAGCAGTGAAATAAAATGTACCTACTCCTACTGATTCGACCCACAGTAATCATATATTAACTATGGCTGATGTCATTAATTCGATGTATTAAGAGAAAGTATGCATCTGGTATAACAAACTATGAACAAATCATATACGAGAAAGTCTGTGAGTACTGCAGTTCGTTATTCTTTCATACGAAAACTACTGAACGGGTTTCGATAAATCTTTACAGTAATATCATTATCATCAGCCTGTAAGTGGGTACTGCAGGGCCATAGGCCTCTTCCCGAAATAAGTATGGGTATAATCAACACGCTAGCCCACGACGTATTGGCGATTTCAAACTCTGAGAAATCATCAGTTCTATGTATTCGCACATACAGACTTACAGTACCTACTAAAAAAACATTTCTCAGGTTTGTTTTCCTCATGATGTTTTCCTTCACCGTCAGCCGATGTACGCGAATTACGACAAATTCGATGGTACATGCCGCGATTCGAACCTGGGGACATGATGGTGTTCCACCGGTCAAACCACTACACCACCACGACTACAGTAATATAGTTTATACAATAACACATACGCTATAGATTATATAGATGTTCAAACGGGTCAAAATATGACAAGTGTCAACTAAGTTTCAAATACATAATTGAAGCATTTGAGAGATCTCGATTGGAGTTTTTTGCGGGATTTTAGTTGCGGTTGGTGGCGGTATGTAGTGGATTTTATAATGTTGTATTATTTGACACTATATTTTGTAAAATTGGCGGTGTTTTACGTAATACACGTTCAGTTATTGTGCAGAAGTGAGGTAAATGGAAAATAATACCACGAACCATGAATTCTGAGATACCCCAAAAACTCCCTGGAAAGTTCTAACGAGAGAGCCATCATCTTCACATGACACTTATTGTGTAATATATGTTGTAATCTCCATTGAAATAAAACATTGACACTGGCAAATGCTTCTGCGGAGCCAAAACAAGAAGAAGAAGAAGAGATCTCGACGTGCGTTTTATAGAACGTTAGAATTGCAGGTAGATAATGCATCGTGTTATCAACTACAAAGATGCAAACAGCTTAATGCAGGTTATACACACCTTTTTAGTCAATAACGTGAATGCAGTAAATACTCTTTGCGCTAATATAATTTGAATATTAAAAAAAAGAAAGTCGTCAAATATAAAATAAAACCTATTTATACACAGTTTGTTTATGTTACGGGAATGCGCAGCACAGTCCAATGTATTGTACATTAAAGGGACATATAGATGCAGAGCGAGCTTACATTTCTCCGATCCGAGGCCAGACAGGCCGAGCGGCTACTAAGTAAGACGGGGACATAAATTCTTCAAAGGTTTAAACGTAAATAAAAAATAAAAAACCCCTTTTAAGAGAGCTACCGAACTATAATTTATGGTAGCGGCCGAAGCGACGACCGTGGTCGAAAAGATACGAGAGAAAAAAAAAGCAAATTTGAGCTTGACTCGCAAAATGGTGAAATTGGAAATTTGCGATAGTATCTACCGAGCCGACCTTTCAATTTTATACGTTTGCAAATTTATTTGTCTTTCGTTTTGTCGCAATGTGAAGTTATGGCGGTCGACAGTGGTCCGGCACGACCATATTAACAATATATTAGTTTATCGTTTCGCGTATGTTTTTTATTCGATAATCATGTTGGCTTCGGAATATTATTGTGCACGGTGCCGCGCCGTTCACAAATGATAATGGTCATAAACTTGATGGTAAAACCTCTTTTTTCTAATATACTTTAAATTTAAAGTTCTCTTACACTTATCTCTCATCTATAACCTATTTATTCTTTTTTTTAATAAGTCACTATCTAATCTATACTTCATTACATAGTATAAAACAAAGTCCCCTACCGCGTCTGTCTGTCTGTTCGCGTTAAACTCAAAAACGACTAAACGAATCTTTATGCGGTTTACACCAGTGGAGAAAGTGATTCACGAGCGTTTTGGTATATAATTTGTCAAGGATTTTTTTTATAATCAGGGCGGGACAACGTCTGCCGTGCTCGCTAGTAATATTATAAAGAGGTAAAGTTTGTGAGGTTGTAGGGGGTAATATATGGATCTACTAAACAGATTTTGAAAATTCTCTACCGATAGAAAGCCACGTTATTTGTGAGTGTCATAGGCTATACGAGTATATTAACTCGAAATATTAAATGACTTTTTTTTACGAACGCTGCCTTAACGAAGTGGGCACGGGTCAGCTAGTTTATATGTAAGATTAAAATTATAACGATTTGTCTTAAATCAATGTATAGTATAATAAATAATTTCCAAAATATAATAAGGAGTTGGACTTCGTGTCAGCATGTTGCACGATGTATCAATAACGATTTGTCAAAATCACCGTCCGTGTTTGCGTGTGCGCTGGCCCCGGTGTACCTACTATTGTGAATAGGATTTAGGGTTCAGTGACGCAAAAAAGGTGTATTCAAAAATTAACAAATACACAACTTAAAAAAAAGTGAGCCGTCACGGGACTCCTGGCAGAAGTGAAACATCGAAATCATTTTGTACAGGTAATATGCATAAAAGGATTGTTTACGGACGAAAATAAATATGGCATAATCATAAATAAAATATTAAGAACTTTTTCAAGAAAAAGACGACAATTACGAGTGTATACAATTTAAATACAAAAATTAAAAATCATATGGTGTGGCGACGCGTCGCCACGCCAACTGTCGGTCTGTCCCGTCGGTATTGATGTTTCATATTAAAAGTTATAAAGCGATGGTAGCTCAGTGGTAAGGAAGGACGCATGAGTGCGTCTCGGTTTGGGCTGTTGCCTAGCATGTACTATCGCATATCGAGTTAAACTATTTATGCAATTTACGTTAACCATACGTGTATGCCTTGGTAGACACATGTGCGTACCTTTTTATCTGCATGCCTTCTTATGGATTGTATTCAAAAAGAGTTTGTATTTATTACCTACCTATTTGGACGATAAATGCGTCATAGCGAAAAATAACCTCTGAACGGTCCAAAACCATAAGGGTTAAAGCTCGACACAAATGAATCTAGACTTTACGATGCACTGGTCAACAGATTGTTGTCATCATAACTTAAAAAACATACCATATTTATTACAAAATTTGAAAGCTTGAACAATAAACAAATTATGTAATATAAAATTATAATTAAAAAAAAATGGCTAGATATTTAAGAACATGATCCACCATTTTGAGATCTAAGTCTTAAGAAATCAGCTGATACATTTAAGATACATACTATTCTTTTTTAAATCAATGTCTTCATTCGTTAAGATGTATAAATTGACGATACAGTTAACGTGTGGGTTATATTAAATGAAGCGATTTTCTACGGAACCCTTTCTTTATATTTTATATCCGTAGTAACGTTTAAAGAGATTAAAAACCGGTTCAATATCGTGTCATGAGTAATCTGTTACTAAATTCTAATAGAAAGTAACTACTTCTGTTTAATTAACTATTAATTGTTTAATATATAGTTGTATTTTAGATTTATTTTTATAATTATTCGTAACTGGCTGGTGTTTATAATTCGACACGAAGGAGTTATAAGCCGTCATAATTTTAGACACGATGAACTGATCAGCGTGTTCACAATATTATAAAGAGGTAAAGTTTGTAAGGTTGTAGGGGGTAATATCTGGATCTACTAAAACGATTTTGGAAATTTCACCAATAGAAAGTCACATTATCTATGAGTTTCATAGGCTATATATTAACCCGATATATTAAAAGACTTTTTTGTGGTAGTCGGATTTACAACGTAAGTCAGAGAAAAAATGGTCGAACGAAAACGTTTCTTGCGAACGTCGCCTTAACGATGAGAGTTATATGATTGAGTTCTAGAGTTGTAGAGCTGTAGAGCTTGTAGAGCTTGATAATGCCTACAAAAAAGTCAACGACAGCATATGTGTAATTTCAAAGTATTTTTTTATTATCAAGGCGGGACAACGCCCGCCGTGCCGGTTAGTAGTATATAAAGCATGTGTATTATCTTTCAACTGTCCAGGGCACTATCAGGTATTTAGTGACACACAAATTTTACTTTCATGGTCTGTAATAATATGTCTATTATGTATAAATTCAATGTGCAGAATTGTATATATAGCAACAGTGTAAGCTAACGGGTATCCATCCCACCGGGTATTTTTCTTCTCGAACTGACTACATTATTGGCCTAGTAAGGCCCTAACAGCTTTACTGGACTACTATACTTTTTTTTATTTACGTGAGGAAATCCTATATGGATACGCCACCCTTTCGGGAGAGAGAGTGGGTTATGTCCGACTCGCACGGACTAAAACCCCACGGTGTACCGTCCGCCGCATGGTAGGGGCGGACAGGGATCGAACCTGCTGTCTACCTGAGAAACCGTCCCTGCGGCAGCCTGGCGAGTCATCGCCAGACTTCGTCCTACTATAGAGAGACTACTGGGTACACAACCAGTCGTCTCCCCTCGTCAGCCTCACCTGTGCAATGAGGGGATGGGTCCTCCGACCCGATAAAAAACCCCATGATAACTTCTTACACCTTTTGACCGGGGGAACAGGGACTGCCTTACCAGCACTGCGTCTGCTCCCCCGAACAGTGTAAGTTGATGTTAGGCCATTCTCTTCCTACTTATTTAGGGCAATTGTTTAGCAAAAATTAAATCAAATACCATTGATTGTTACTAAGATTTGAAAGGTCTTTTTTGTACTTTATTGGTACGTTTGTCCACAATTCCACTTGATGATAGATTTTAAACTGGTAACTAGTCAGGCGGACTTAGAAAAAAATCCTACCACCATGAAAACATTACGATATTTTTCTTCACCAGAAGCGTCGACTTAGTTGCGAGGTTCCAACCTACGTCCATCGACGCTGTATCCGAACAAGAGATAAACTAAGCCGTTATCCCTTCTAAAAAGTAATAAAGTACCCATAAACTTTTGAGAATCTTACAAATAGGACATTACTTGGCTTATCGACATAAATAACCTACTAAAATGTATATATATTGATGGATTATAAATTAATTGCACAAGATTTTTAGATGATCAATTTTATTGTGAGTGAACGAATAGATATTCTATAGTGCTAATAACGAGAACGTTAATCTTTGCTTAGTGATAATATCAGCGACATTTGTGATAACGTCCGAAGCCGTACTAGATCACAATAAAGTAATAGATTAAAACAGTAGATAGTCTACTCTAAATAACAATGATTTTATTGAACTTGCTGTTCTGCCATTAAGAGCTTACGCTAAGAAATTTTAGATGATCAATTTTATTGTGAGTGAACGAATAGATATTCTATAGTGCTAATAACGAGAACGTTAATCTTTGCTTAGTGATAATATCAGCGACATTTGTGATAACGTCCGAAGCCGTACTAGATCACAATAAAGTAATAGATTAAAACAGTAGATAGTCTACTCTAAATAACAATGATTTTATTGAACTTGCTTTTTTTTTTTTTTCGAACTGACTACGCTATTGACCAAGCAAGGTCTTAACAGCTTCACCGGACTACAATATTGAACTTGCTGTTCTGCCATTACACTTACGTTAAGAAATTGTCTGAGTGAAATCGTTTTGGTGTTTCGTATTTCGACTTATTGGTTAATTAACCGGTAAATGTTGATGATGGCTTTCGGTAGTCATTGAAATTGAGGAAGAGATAATCAAATTATTGAAGTTGAACTTTTTAAGGGTGGTATTTGAAATTCTGATCCGCAATCTTTTGTGTGATGAAAAGTAAGGGGCATGAACATTGTGTCGAGTAGTGTGTTGAAAACACTGATCCTGGTCCGATCACTGAAGTTAAGCAACGGCGTGCGCGGTCTGTACTTGGGAGGGTGACCGCCTGGGAACACTGCGTGACGTTTTCTTTTTGTTATGTTTTTTTAATCAAAATATTTCCCTGTAGTATAAAAGTTTCACTTCTATCGTGTGTCTTTACGACACACTCTGCTTTTGTTTAAATTTATAATGTTTTTACTATTGGTGTTATTCTTAATACATTAATGCTTATTGTATAATGTTCACCATATAAGAACTCTTTAATTATATAATAATACCATAGTGAACTATTAGGATTTTATTGAATTTCTTATAACTGTATAACAACACGCACTTTATACTTACACAGCTCGCCTGTCATATTCTGATGTGAAGCAATAACTAGGCCATGACGATCGAGTACCGATAGCGATTCCGAGATAATCTTCAGTAGTTTGGTTTAATGTCATGTCTATTTTTTATACTGGCAACACTGTTGGAGTTTAATGTCAAAACTGACCTATTAATAGAGATCAGTGGGAAAGAGATTGTAGAGATTACTATGATGTTGAGTAAACACTAAATACCTTTGTGGATATTACTGTGTTACTTTATTATTACGCCTTATCGGTATTGAGATGAGCAGATATGATTTTCAAAACTTTATTTAAGATTAAAATATCGTTTTTTTTTGCGGTTATGTTAAGCTTCGGGATCTTCAATTAATATTTATCACATTAGCGGTTTCGTTTAAGAGAACTGTGTTCATCACCGGGTTTTTGTTTATTGTCCTGCAGTAAGTAATTTTAACGGAGTCTTCGATTGTTAATTTAGTTGCGATTTGATTTAGACTATATATATATATGTATGTATGTATATATATGTATATAAATGGATCTTATACACGTTAGTGTGATCATAATGCACAAGGTGAGCGAGCGAAGCCAGAGGCAAATGGAAGTGATCGGCGAGTATCACAAAAAAATAGCGTAAAAGTTCATATTTTGCAATTTCTAACATCAATTGGCATACTCTTTGAGAAATGTAATAACTTAAGGTGATTTTTTTGTTACGCCGTTTTTTTTTTTTTTATGTCATAGGTGGCAAACGAACAGGTGGGTCACCTGCTGTTAAGTGATCACCATCGTCCATGGACACTAAGAACACCAGAGGAGTCGTCAGTGCGTTGCCATCTTTTGGAAAGAAGGTATGTATATGTATATATATGTATATGTATATATATGTATGTATATATATATATATGTATATAGTGATCGGCGAGTATCAAAAAAAATAGCGTAAAAGTTCATATTTTGCAATTTCTAACATCAATTGGGATATTCTTTGAGAAATATAATAACTTAAGGTGATTTTTTTGTTACGTCGTGACCCCTTAGATACTAAACTGAAGCGTACTGAAGCGATGATACCTTAGTTGATAACGTGTTCATACACAGCTTCGATGTACGTAGGTTTGAAACCTTGCAAATGAGTCGGAGCTTCTGGTAAAGGAAACACCGTGTATATTATTAGATACAAGGAATCGATTTATATGAAAAACACATTTACATGATATATGTATATATATATATGTATATGTATGTATATGTATATGTATGTATATGTATATGTATGTATATGTATATGTATGTATATGTATATGTATATATATGTATATGTATATATATGTATGTATATATATATATATGTATATAGTGATCGGCGAGTATCAAAAAAAATAGCGTAAAAGTTCATATTTTGCAATTTCTAACATCAATTGGGATATTCTTTGAGAAATATAATAACTTAAGGTGATTTTTTTGTTACGTCGTGACCCCTTAGATACTAAACTGAAGCGTACTGAAGCGATGATACCTTAGTTGATAACGTGTTCATACACAGCTTCGATGTACGTAGGTTTGAAACCTTGCAAATGAGTCGGAGCTTCTGGTAAAGGAAACACCGTGACGAAAGCATAATATAGAGGTAGGTTTTTTTCTAAATTATTCTGTATAGCTGCCATACTCAGGTTTGAAAATCTATCGCCAAGCACCTGTAGGTGTGTTCCGGCAGCTGCCCTTGAGTGCTAATCTTCCTCTGGGTTTCGCGTGTTTACCGTCTTATACCACGTAGTTATTTAGCATCTGATGAGATCGTACACTATAACCTATACGGTGTTGTTACAAAAAAGTTAAGTATGTATTGAACTCTGGCTTTAAAAAGGTTTTATATTAAATGCACCGCGGTCGCTGTTCGCCATCTTGATCTTTTGTCTCGGCTTGGTTACGTTAGGTTAGACTTGTGAAAAAGGATAACGCGAATTTGCCTCGGGCGAGCGCGGTGCATTTATTAGGAAACTTTTTTAAACCAAGTATTTAATACGTATTTAACTTTTTTATAATAACATGGTTAAAGTCTTAAAAAAAAGATTATCATGCAATCTGGCATACATGTTGTCTTGGTTACGTTAGGTTAGACTTGTGAAAAAGGATAACGCGAATTTGCCTCGGGCGAGCGCGGTGCATTTATTAGGAAACTTTTTTAAACCAAGTATTTAATACATATTTAACTTTTTTATAATAACATGGTTAAAGTCTTAAAAAAACGATTATCATGCAATCTGGCATACATGTTGTCAGTGATACACAGTTGTATTTTTTGTAGGTGCTAGTGCCACGCTGTATAAAAACAATAACAAATTGGTTTCAGCATGAATGAGTCGGCTCGCCCGGGGTACTACCACCCTCTCATAGAAAACCGACGCGAGCGCCGGAAGGCCACCTCCCCTCCCCTCTCCCTCCTTTTTTTTGTTCTCCGTGGGGGAATCCCTAACGGATATCCATCTCGCCGGGCAGCAGAGGATGGATATGCCCGATTCGCACGGACTAAAACCCCATGGTACCTTCTTACACCTTTTGGCCGGAGGAGCAGGGACTGTCTAATCGACACTACATCTGCTCCTCCAACAGGTCCCCTCCTAAGGGACCCAAACTGCGGCCTCAGGGGTCAAGATGGTGCCACAGACTGGCAGCGCACTTTCGACTCCCTTGGTGTTGTTAGTGTCTATGGACTGTGGTGATCAGTCATTTTGCCGAGCTACAGTAAAAAAAAAATATATTGCCCTGGTAGTATCTATAAATAATGCTATAACATATGAAGTTAGTAAAATGACGCTATAATCGCGTTTGTTATCTTTCTCTGTAGTTCTGTATATCGTATATTTATGTATATAACGTACTACACTCGATAGATTCCACGGCGGCTGTTTCCCCGAAGGCCGTGTTTGTTGATGCTCCGAACTCCCAGTACTGCGATGTTGTCGTCCACAAGCCATTGTCTTGATAACTTTTTAATTAAAAGCATGCATTTTAACTACTATTAAACGTACCTATACAACCAGTATTAAATAATAAAAAAGAAATCTGGTACTACTATGAATAACAAGTTCTTAACTAGAAAATCTGTTATCTATGAGATGCGTTTAAAAACAGTTTATTTTAGCCTCAAGTTTATTTCTTCACATCTTGGCTGTTTTTTTTTTGGATAATTTCAAAATGGCGGATAATATTTTTAAATATCGAGTCATCTTTTTAAAATTATACAATCGTTACATAGTATAAAACAAAGTCCCCTACCGTGTTTGTCTGTTCGCAATAAACTCAAAAACTACTGAACGGAATTTCATGCAGTTTTCCCCAGTGGATAAAGGGATTCATGAGGAAAGTTTTGGTATATAATCTGTCAAGGTTTTTTTTATAATTAGGGCGGGACAGCGTCTGCCGGTCCCGCTAGTTTATTATAATTTATTTTCAAATAGAAGACTCAAAAACCGGTTCAGCCTCTTTATAGATTAGTACGAATAAACGACAAACACACTAATTTTATTTATATGTACAAATCTCTTTAAAGTACTTTTTAAAAACTTTTTAAAAAGTACAAAGTACTTTTTAGACACTTGATTTTATATAAAAAAAATTACACTATATCGGTATTCTTACATACGATATTCATTTATTATATAATTTACGAATTTTAAGAAACTACGTAATTAGCAAGCATTTTGCATTTAGCGATGTGTATTTTCTTGTCGTGGAGAAATGGGGCACGCGGTATACTGCGCATGCACAGAAATCGCGATTATTATATATACAATAGTAGCTTCTGCCCGCGACTTTGTTCGCGTGGAATAGTTACTTTGGGTTAACGCTAGCTTTAACTCGCGACTTCGTTTCCGTAGAAGGTGAAAATATTGTTAAATACATTAACCCTGATTTTGAAACATTCTTTATTGGTGCTTCGCTAATATTGGTGTTATAGCCTTCCTAGATAAATGAGGTATCTAACACTGAAACAATTGTTCAGAGCAGACCAGTAGTTCCTGAGATTTGCGCGTTCAAGCAAATAAACTCTTCAGCTATATAATATTAAGTATAGAAGTATAGATAAGATCATATATTCTCCTGTAGATTAATTCACGATTCGTATGAAACAGACACGTGTGTATAGTGTACACAGTATAGTGTATAATGCAAATATATTATATGTATATCGAGTACGTCAAGTCATCGGGTGCAATGTGCAGCGCTGATAACTTATCAGATAAGAATCTTTTATCGTAGATGCAACCGACCGAGAGTTGAGGTAAAATCAAATAGTTTCGCAGCTCCGTTTTAATTTCTTTACTATTTTAATATCACTACATTACGTACGTATGTATATTGTCGCTGAGCAAACAACACCGTGCAAGTCAGTCAGACTTATTTTACAGAGCAGTGAAAAGACTGTTTTTTTTTTAAGTATAAACTTCTTTAGGTGCTTTGAGCGGTATTTTTTAGCACGTACAGCAAGCCTGTGTACATTTAATATTGATATTTTGTTTTGAAATTGTGCAGCCTATCATTTTTTTTTTATTGTAACAAGCAAAGTGACTGCACTGTGCCTGATAGTAAGCACAGTACAATCCAAAAACAACGTGGACCACTGAGAGATCCGCCCTCCTTCGTTGGTCGTCGTTGTCATGGCGGCCTGCGTAAATGTCTCTTCACGTTACGCTTGAAGGACCCCATGTTATAGGATGTGTTTAATTGTGTTTGATTCATCATCTGTTTGATGAATTAATAAACTGTATAAAAAAGTATATAATTATTATTCGGAGTGCCAATAGATGCGAAACAGAGATAATGATAATAATTCTAATTTACAAATTCAAAAGAGAACACAGTTTAAATTACACTGAGTTTTCACTTCTATCTGCAGTGCGTATGGCTGCCGCGACTTTTTTTAAATTTAGAATCTTCATGCGGTAATTAGTAATCTGAATTTAATTGTGGATCTTTATTGATAGAAACGTTCAAAATGTGATATGTAGAGTGACGCGTTAGGAGAATATTTACTTAATGTGATTTAAAAGTAAAAACCGCCAATTAGTATTACCCAAATACAAGACCAAGATAAGACTTTGCTTGGTCTTGATGTTGGTCTTGCGTCAATACAACTGATTTTGGTTCTGGTATTGCGCTTTCAGTTTTAGTCTTGGTTTTGCAGCGTGAGTTTGACAAGTCTTGCAGCAAGAGTTTGACAAGTCTTGCAGCAAGAGTTTGACAAGTCTTAAAAATCTTCTTATTACCTATTAGCCTATTGTAATTTATTAAATATTTTAGCTTAGACCTTACAACAATGTAACTGAAAGGTAGATTTTAAGCTTATATTTGCATATACATAGTAAAGTCCAATCAAATTAACTGAATTCATAATGTCATAGACAATTTTCTCGTAACAATATAGGTTTTTACTGTATCATTTTGCAGCCAGAATCACGACGAGTATTCGTAGATTTCAGCAGAAATGTATAAGACAAGGGTCATCCTATTATTATTTTTATGTTATTTATTATTATGTTAATAACAAAGATTTATGAATATTACAGTATTAGCACACGAACGTTTAATAACTAAAGATGTGTGTACATCGTAGATGAACGAATCGTGAAGTGATGTTTAGGAGAATATATGATCTTATATTATACATATATGATACTCGCATCTGTCTGTACACGTGCAGTACACCGCTTGCCCCATTTCTCCATGGCAAGAAAATACATATAGCTAAATGCAAAAAGCTTGCAAATATCGTCGTTTATTAAAATTCAAATAAATTTATAATATATTTTTTTTAAATTATTTGTCACAGTTACTTTAATCATAGATTATACGAGTAAAAAATTGAAATGGTATGAAACTATGTATAGTTTGTTGTATTAATCCGGGCAATTGAAATAAATATGGTAAAAAAAAGGAAAAAAAAAGGAATGAATTTGTGTTCTCTGTGTGTTTAAACTAGCGACATCCGAAAACTTGAAACTAGAAATAGTGTACTTTCGAACAAAACAATTTATAATAAGCTTCCAGTTGTTTCCCGACATCGACACTTGAGGGTCACGGTGTACTTACCTCCAATGAATCACACATTACGATGACATGTCGTCGAATTTCATGTACAATGCCTGAGCGGTGATTCACTGTCTTCCTAATATTTAACGATAATTCTGCTTTAGACGCTGAAGAAATTTCTTTCATTATACGTATGTGTCACACTAAAAGCGATATGATATTAATTTTATTTCTCACAAGTTATTTTCTATGTCAAGGTTCGAGAGTAGTGATCAATCAGTAAAGTTCTGTATATTGGTTTATAGTTTAGCGCTTGATCACAATGCCATCGGATGTTAAGTTATTAAGCTAAGAAAGAGCTTGGTTCTTAATTAAACGTAATTTTTAAAGTAACCCATAAGTACCATACTAGTTTCAACACACAGAGAACACAAATTTTATTAAGATTCCCCGGACTAATATGGCAAAAAATAACATAGACCATTTCAATTTTTCATTTGGATAAACTGTGATTGTAGTTCTTAGACAAGTTATTCATTATATTATTGCGACCTATTCAGCAATAGCGCCCTCTCTATCCTTATTACAATTTCTTTTGTAGTTGTGTACGGTATCGCTTACAGAAATTTAGTAATTTATCTAGATAAACCAGGGCTTCATAAAAAAAAATTAAAATAATCATTATTTAGGTATATGAAAACTTATTGGTTTAAATTGATTTTTCTGAAATAGTTATTAAATAAGAAATAAGAAACGTAATAACTATAAATTATCGATCAATACCAATATAAACCAGTGTTCACTCCCATTTGATATACAGCCGCGCTGCGCCGTAGTGTTGTGGTAATGAACTTTATAAGTATACTAGTCGCTGCCCGCGACTTCGTCGGCGTGGAATAGTTACTTTGGGTTAACGCTAATACGCAGCGGAAGCTCTCAAGAGGAAAAAATACGCCGATTTCGAAACGTTCTTCATTGGTGCTTCGCTCTTATGGGTCTTAGCGTGATGATGTATAGCCTATAACCTTCCCCGATAAATGAGCTATATAACACTGAAATAATTTTCCAAATCGGACCAGTAGTTCCTGAGATTACCCCCTACAACGTCACAAACTCACAAACTATTCCTCTTTATAATATTAGTATAGATATGTGAAACTTAAGTGAAAACATTTCAGTTCGTACTTTAATAAACCGGTCTATATATAACTCAAATAACAATATATTTATCGGTTATATGCTAAACCGAACCTTCACTCTAAACCGATAAAAAATAATACGTTTAAACATATTTAAATCCTTGGTTAACATTTTTCATACTCGTATTTCTATGTTCATAATACGGTCAGATTAGTTTACATGTATCGTAATAATTTTATGAAAAGTGTAACAGAATTTCGAGTCCTACATAAAATTAAATTAATGTTATTATCGGATTAAAGGTTACTTTTCATCGCAAAAGCTTATCGCAAACTAAACGACTTCACCCTTAAAATGAAACCAATCTTATCGCACGAAGAAGAATCGAGGTGTCGAGGTGTGCAGTTTTCACAGATACGATGCGCTCTGAAATGAACGCTGACGGTCCGCTTCAAAACAATAGCTATTGTGTTGCGGTCTGTTTGAAAATAACGCGTATATCGAACTCACGGAGGAAATATCTGTTGTGATCACGTCAGGCCGACTGCTTGATTTCTTAATCGGTTTTATTGATAATTTTAATCAGCGAATTTTCATCTTCTACGCTGATAATTAATTAGCATCGCTTCGATTTCTATATTTTGATCATCAATAGCTTCTAAAATATTATAACAATACTTTATATATTTTCTTTCTAGATCAGCTATACACAAATGATGTCCCAAGCAAGTTCTGTTATACAATGTATTGTTAATAACGGCATGGATGATGAAAATACGCCGATTGAAATAGTCAATAAAATCTGTTAAGAAAAACAACGGAGGCCTGACTGGTTACATTTTTTTAAATATATTATAGTGGATAAACGAACAGGCGGGTCACCTGATGGTAAGTGATTACCGTCGTCCATAGACTAGATACTAGCAACACCAAGGGAGTCGCAAGTGCGTTGCCAGGGCTATGGGTCTCCGGCGCTCTCACTGACCGAACGAAACGCAACAATGCAAGCAATGTTTCTTCACGTCGGTTTTCTGTGAGAGGGTGGTACTACCCCGAGCGAGCCGACTCATTCATGCTGAAACCAGTAATAGCTTCAGCGTGGCTCTAAAGTGAATCTGTGGTAAAACAGGTGGTAATTTACAGGCACATTAAAATAGGATACGTCAGCTCACAAATTACTATCTTATTAGTGAAGCTTATGCTTTGATACTTACAAACGCAAGGTACCTCGACAGATACTAATAGATGTTCCTTTTTGTAGCAACCATTTTGTTTTATCCAAGCACCATGAAGTGACTGCATTGTGTCTAACGGTAAGCAGTCTATAAACATTGGCGGCTACCAAGATATCTAGTAGGTAGATTGTACTACCGCTAATCACCCTAACATACCGCCCTACAAACCTCAAGTACGTGGCTATATATTTGTAGAAAACGCGAAAATGAAAAGAGAAATACTGTGACGGATATGACTGTGACATGATAGTAGCGTAGCGGTCCAGTCAAGTGTCCTATTTCTCTATTTGATTACTGGATACACATCGGCTGATTACGGAAGACAACGTACAAGCGTGCCCATATTGTAGAAGTTATTCCTTATAAAGTAATATAACTACTTTGGTCACGATTCAGTCGGACACGATTATCATATCCTATCACCTGTGGTTAGTTTTCTATGATTTTATTTTCGAACTGCTGTAGGCCATTCACAGTTTCACCGGACATTTTGAGCGAGCGCTTAAGATGCTCAGCCGTGTGGCAACAAGCTCAAGGGAACCACAGTAGCCGGACCTCGGTTTGGGCAGTTACCTTGAATGCATAATAGCGAATATAGCGAATAGCGACTAAGCTAACTTAACTAATCATACATATATGAGTTAGTGAGACGCACGTATGCTTTTTGAACCCATACATGTATATAGAACCTTAGGTGGTAGAGCCACGCTGAAGCTATTACCGGTTTCAGCATGAATGGGTCGGCTCGCTCGGGGTACTACCCGAGACAGAAACACCGACGTGAAATAACAGTGCTCGCATTATTGCGTTTCGTTCGGCCAGTGAGAGCGCCGGAGACCCACCTCCCCCCTCCCCCCAATCACAGACTGACAACGCACTTGCGATTCCCCTGGTGTTGCTATGTCTACGGACGGTGGTGATCACTTAAAAAAAACAATTTCGCTAATGTAGCTAACCAATATCGAAATAAAACCCATCCACCATATGTGTATCTATTATGTGTGTGTGAGGTGATCTGCGTTGCAGTATTATAATTTATATATCACCCTATAGATATATTGTCAATCTATTCTTACTAGTGGGCGCCCAGAGGTCGACATTCGACCACAGTACATTGATTTTTTTAAGTTTGAATTTTATTAGAGTTAATATCATTGTTGAATGTAAAATAAAAAAGGGTAATTGGAACGTAAGAGTAAAATAATACATACAGTCGAGCATAGCAACCTCCTTCACAACCTTTTTTGAAGTTCTTTATTGACGGATGTCAAATTGTCTTTTTTATTTACATGTGTGTATATGTTGTGTAAAATTGAAGCATTAGTGTGAGTAATGCATATTTTAATTAATTTAATGTACTTCTAATGCATTTTATATAAAATAAATAGCTTTCTGCACTTCTCCTCCATATAAACTTTAACTATGCTAAATTTTCACGTTTATCCGTTCGCGCAATTCCGTTAAAAAGGGATACAAAGTTTAGACTTCACGTATTAATATAATGATAAAATACGCTTCTCTTATAATGATGAACAGTAAAGAGTTAAAATATTTTAAGAACAAAGTATTTTTTATAATCCTTTGACCTATATACAAATCCAACAGGGAGATGAAGTTCCTCATCTACACGGCACAAAGACTAATCAGCTATGAATTAATTAAAACAGTCTGCGATTACACGGACGCTAATAACCTGAGTTGCCTCTGGATATCGAGTATTACTAATCAACGTGCATCAGTACAATAGCGAAAACATTAAATATTATTTCCCATTCTTCACATTTGTTTAGATCGTTCGGAATGTGAGATTTCTAATAGATAGTGATGAATATATCAACATGTTTCTATTTATGTTTACTCCATTTATAAAACACGATGACGATATTTACGTTAGAAAACGAAAATACTATTGTGATGAATTACGTTAGGTAATAATAAATATACATTAAATAAATAATTTTTTTTAATGTAGCACGGCAAAGTGACTGCTCTATGCATAATGTTAAGCACAGTACAGTCCAAAAACAATGGCGACCACCGAGTGACACACTATCCATCGCCGGTCGCCGCTGTCATGCCGACCTGCGAATAGCTCTGGATGAGCACAAGTTGATCCCGAAACGCGACCCGCAGAAGCAAATCAGTATGACGGGCTTTTTCGCTATATACATGGTGGTTGGGACCTCGTCAGGTTGTAAAACCCTACCACCCCGCTTTCGCCATTCCTTCGTTCGTTATTCAGCAGGGTGCACCACGTGCAGTTGAGGTTGGCTTGGGTGTCTCAAGTCTTATGATGTTATTCGACACCCCTTACACGCCAATGGTAAAGTTCAAAATAGCTCCCAAAATATTAGAAAAAAACGTCTCTATTTCTTTATAAAGTTTTTTAATGACACGTAGAAAAATAAGGTTTAAAATACCATTGCCTAAATTATATTCTTGCAGTTTGATATTATACAGAATTCTATGATTTTCTAAGTATGGTCTTAGTGTCTTTACAGTTATCGAATATCATTGCACTAACAAACGTATTAATTTTATTCTCCTAAGTAGTTTCTTAGATTGTGGAGTTGATAGAAGTTAGTTTATCAATTCTACTGGTCAGTGTAAAAAGAGAAAAAGGTTATCTTTTTAAATAACATCTTTTCCGAAAAAAACTTGTTATTTTTTCGAACTGGCTATGCTATTGACCATGCCAGGTCTTAACAGCTAGCAGTGATCTATTATTATATGACTATATCATAAACCAATATATTATATTATGAGATATTACATTACATTTAGCACCTTTTAAAAGGTCTCTCTTCTTCTTCTTCTTGTTTTGGCTCCGCAGAAGCATTTGCCAGTGTCAATGTTTTGTTTTATGTTCCAGAGAGTTTGTTAATTTCCATTGTCGAGTAATGAATTCAATATTCAATATTCTAACAAGATGGTGGCTCCCTTGTTATAACTTTCCATGGAGTTTTTGTGGCATCTCAGAATTCATGGTCCGTGGTATTATTTTCTATTCACTTCACTTATGCACAATAAACAAACTATATTACATAAAACACCACCAATTTTACACAATATAGAGTCAAGTAACACAAGATTATGAATAAAAAATAAAACCACTACATGACAGACTAAGATCCCGCCAAAAACTCCAGGTATCTCTTATAGTTTAGCGTTTTACTTTACCATTATTAGAATAAGGACATTTAATAAAAAATATAATTAACGGGATAACCCTAATCATATGGTAATTGACCTTGAGGTGTCAATATTTTAGGGGCGACAATTTTTATTGGTCCTATAATTTTTCTTTATTATTAGTCATCTTAATATATATATATATATTCTAAATAAAATAAAACATAATGTTTGGTATAAGAGGTTGCATTACTTGTAGTAGTCCAAGATTTCCGAAAATAATACGATACGTTTCCGTAACGATTAACAAGAGTTAATATTAAATCTATAGAAAATAGTGTCTTTGTTAAAGCAGTTAGATAGTGGTAAAGAACAGTTAATATCTAGTGCATTTATATAAAAGGTAGCGAAGATGAAAGAATCGAGTGAAATCGCAGTAACAATGGTTGTTTGTTCCCACACAGTGGCGCCTCTGGCGGTGTTCGGGGAAACCACCGCGTCGGTGTCAGCTGTCGGCGCCGGCGCACTTTCCATTAATTTTTAAAATTACTCACATGTTGCGTCATATAGTTTCAGTAAATATGGCAATAAAATTATACCCGAGATAAATTTGAATGTTGTCTCTAGACAAGATCTCATATTTAGGGTTTGAATATACATAGGACAGTTGTATAATCTATACTAATATTATAAAGTTGGAGGTTTTGTTTGGTTGACCGCGCTAATCTGAAGAACTAATGGTCTGATTTGAAAAAATCTTTCAGTGTCATATAGTTCGTTTATCGATGAAGGCTATAGGCTATATATCATGCTAAGACAAATAAAGAAAGAAAGAAAATATGTTTATTGCAGCAAACACATGGATAACACAATAGTAGAAAAATAGAGTTACAAAGATGTATATAATATAGAAAAGAAATAAAGAATGTATGTTAAAACATATTAAAATTATACCACGGTTTAACTGCAAAGGCGCACAATTCAGCATGTGCTGGTTGCCACCTTTACAAATGGCTGTAAATTGTAAATGTTGTTAAAAATTGTGGCCAAGTGGGTTTATGTATCTAATAATAATAACACTATGATAATAATATTATAATAACTCTATAATAGCGAAGTTTATTATGTATAAGTATATGTATGCATATAAGTAGATATTCATATAAGAGACAAAGTATTAAATAGGTGAGATATATAAATTAATGGATAAATAAAGAATAAATAAATAGGTAATGGGATTATATCGCCGAGATGTCCAAATTATAATTTTCGAAACACGCCTGGGAGTCGAGTAAAAACATTTTTAATTTACAAATAGGAGTGGAACAAAGAATGTTTCAAAATCGGTGTTAACCTTCGTATTATTTAAAAATAATTTCTCCTTCTACGTAAACGAAATCGCGAGTTAACTGCGTTAGTCCAAAGTAACTATTCCACGCGTACGAAGTCGCGGGCAGAAACTAGTAGATATATAATATTGATATATTATGCCTTATTCGTTATTCATATATCCGATACCAGTTATGGATGCCTGTTACCGGTTACCGTATAGACAAACCGTGACCTCAGCAACACTAATAGACTAAAGCAATAAAGTTCTTGTTACATCGATCGGTTAGCCTTAACGATGGCGTCGGATGGTCTCGACTTACGGTTTCCTGCTACCCGGTCATGTTAGCGCTAACAGCTGATAATCTGTCAGGCGACACCTCGGAATTTTCAGATTCTGAGACATGGGCCGTGACGCGTTTCCCGGGAGTCTGACATGTTATGGCCTCGTCTTTATATCGGTTTTTAATATCTTCGTATAAACTATTGATGTACAATGCTTTCGTAATTATCTCTGCATCGTTTGAATACTTATTTATAGCATTACTAGTTGATTCCAGCGACTTAGTCTGCGTCCTCTATTATCTCAAAGGGCAGCGTTTTCGACGAAAGTTCCCAGCCGGCTTGACTTTTTCCGACACTTTCAACAATGATCGTTATATTTGAACGAATCTACAAAAAATCTTGACAAATTATCATATATATTAATACGTGAAGCCTAAACTTTGTATCCCTTTTTAACGGAATTGGGCGAACGGATGAACGTGAAATTTGGCATAGTTAAAGTTTATATGGAGGAGAAGTGCAGAAAGCTATTTATTTTATATAAAATATATTAGAAGTACATTAAATTAATTAAAATATGCATTACTCACACGTGTAAAAACATATACACACATGTAAATAAAAAATACATTTTGGCATCTGTCAATAAAGGACTTGTATTCAAAAAAGGTTGTGAAGGAGGTTGCTATGCTCGACTGTATGTATTATTTTACTCTTACGTTCCAATTACCCTTTTTCATTCTACATTCTACAATGATATTAACCCTAATAAAATTCAAAATTAAAAAAAATCAATGAACTATGGTCGAATGTCGACCACTGGGCGCCCGCTAGTATATCTAAACCTTCCTCGTGAATCACTTCTATCTGTTAATGATGACAACATAAAGACCGCTCAGTACTTTTTGAGTTCATCACGAATAGACAGACTGACGCGGCGGAGGATTTTGTTTTATAATATATATTTTGTATGAATTTTTGTATATTATTGTAATTATTATTAGTTTTACTGGATTTTATTAGTTTTGAATATTTTACAGAAACCACAATTGTAGAATAGATAAAAGCAATTGAGTCACTTGTCGAAAAATAATGCGGTTACTGATTTAAAATATAAACAATAATTCTATTTTAACAAGAGTTATGTGGATACGTTATAGAACAAGAATGATAGATAACTTTAGCTTTTATTGTAGTGTGGGATAAAAAAAATGATCAGTAAATATGAGTTAGTCGTTATCAAACAATTATTATTCCAATTATGAAATTGAAAATTAATTCTATTCTGTGACTTCGGAATTTAACTTGAATGAGGTAGGTACTCGCCAAACTTTTTGAGACTTTTGAACGCTATGTGTATTGTATACAGAACACATATTTGGGCGTAAATATGCATTATATTATATATATATATATATATAACATTGAGGCAAATTGAGGATAACTAAATACCAGTTATATATGCCTATAATAAATTTTAATTCTGTTTTGTATTAAATTCTTGACTATATTGCGCGCAAGCCCGAACTAACAGCTATGTTAAGATATATGTGTGTGATATGTATGTAACAGCGGCCAAAATGTTTGTTTCGTATACTCTATCTATGTATTACGGAATTAATTATGTTGTGTAACTTTTTGAAGTTATACTTCTTTTGGCGCGTTAGGGAAAAATGATGAGAGTAATTTTTTACGATGCGCGCGCACACCGTCACGAAAAACCGACACTTTGAAGTTAGCTATAGTCAATATTTTGTTTCTTTGTATTTGTTGTTTGTATTTCTTTATATTCAAACTTTCAATACCTTTTTTCTATTGTTAGTGTCGTTTTTCTACAAACGTAGAATAAGGCGAAAAATCTTTTCAAAATTTTTATCTTGTTACGTCACACTTTTTATTTATTTTTATTCAGTAGTGCTTTTTCTGCGCGAGACCATTTTGTTTATAAAATTGATGATACTTGTATAAATTCTGATACTGATAAATTGGTGGTTAGAAGTTAGAAGTAAGGTGTTCCGGTTTCAGGTCTTCTTGATTTAACATATAAAACTTTTTTTTGCAGTATGATGGACTCAGGAGGGAATGGTATCGCAGAATCACCTCCAACTTACCATCGCACTTATGAACAATACGTCCAGGGATCGTTGTTTTTCATTGTTTACGGTGAAATCTCAATATCATAATGGTTAATAAAATGAAATATGTTCTTTGCAATGGAAAAAATAAAATGGTTTGAAATGAATTATTTTGCTTCTAAAGAATATCATCGGGCACATTATTTTCAATAACAAAATTGTATGGCAGTGAGAAATTCATGTTATTAATAGCGTTTAAAAGGTACTGAAAATATTCCTAAAATTATTTATAAATCAAAATTTTGACCTGTAAAGGTGTGATGCGCATTAAAAAACACAACGTTAACTGGCTACCAGGTGTCCTGAATCCTGAAATTTTTTATCTTGTTACGTCAAAGAAGTATAACTTCTAACGCGTACATAAGTACACACACACTTTTTTATTTTTTTTATTCAGTAGTGACTTTTCTGCGCGAGACCATTTTGTTTATAAAATTGACAATGCTTGTATAAATTCTGATACTGTTAAATTAGTGACTAGAAGTAAGGCGTAAGTAAGTAAGGCTCCTTTTCGGTTTGAGGTCTTCGTGATTTAACATATAAAACTTTTTTTTGCAGTATGATGGACTCAGGAGGGAATGGTATCGCAGAATCACCTCCAACTTACCATCGCACTTATGAACAATACGTCCAGGGAGCAGTCGAGAATGGTACCGAGTCAGGACAAGACCAAACAAGCCCCGAACTAGTTGTTTGGTCCACCCTTCCCTACGGCTTAGACTATAGGACGCAATACGAGTACCGGAGTCCTTATGAAGCGACACGGGATTATTCAACGCAACAGTACGCTAGGGCGCCGTTTACAACGAAGATGGGACAAGCCAAGGCATTAAAGGAAGCCAGGATAAGGAGGCCCATGAACGCATTCATGGTTTGGGCGAAGGTGGAACGCAAGAAACTGGCAGATGAGAATCCCGATCTGCATAACGCTGATTTAAGCAAAATGCTAGGTGAGTACTTCTGTCTCTATATATACATTTTGTCATTGTTTTTCTGTTAATTTGTTAACATTTCAGGCGCATACACATGTCGAATTTGCTGTGTATGACTTGTTTTAGCGTTAAACTCTTGTTAAAATATTTAATTTATAATTATACTAGTGGGCCACGCAGGTGGACGTTGTCCTGCCTTGATAATAAAATAAAATTCTAAAAGCCAACCGCAGCGCCACCTACCGGTTCTAATTGTGAATTTAACCCATGGTCGGATTCATTGGAACTGGAATTTTATCAAAATCGGTCCAACCGTTTATGAGGAGTTCAGTGACATACACTCGTACAGAAGAAATTTATATATAAAGTAAATAACTTATACATATCATATAGACCAGTTGTTATAACAAAAATTTTATCAAAACTTGCAAGTGATGGTTTCAATAATCAATAATAATCGGTTGTTATGTTATGTGCTTTTGTTTTTCTAGAATAACAAAGAAGTATTAGGATTATTTCAATAACATGTATCATTCCAAAACAACTGAATCAATTTGAATGTAATTTTCAGATTAATAGAAGACTGAGTCCATAGCCTTCTAGGCAACATACTATTTTTTATAGAGGCTTATAGTAGTAAATATAAAATGTTATCAGTAGGTACATATTTGTTCCCTATAAGACACTTCATTCCCTGGGATTGTCAAAAATAATTTACCATGAATGAAGTCACTGACAATAATTAGTGTTATATAAAAAAACTAGCTGACCCGTGCCCACTTCGTTGGGCGGTAATAGAGATTATCAAGCTACAACATTTTTCTAGAACTCAATCATATATCTCTCATCGTTAAGACAGCGTTCATAAGAAACGCTTTTGTTCGACCATTTTTTCTCCAACTCCCCAGATATTACCCCCTACAAACTCACAAACTCTACCTCTTTATGGTATTAGTATAGATAATATAATTAGTTAATAGCTTCTGCCCACGACTCCGTACGCGTGGAATGGTTATTTTGCGCAACGGAAGCTCTGGAAAGGAAATATACCCCAATTTTGCAACATTCTTCTATGCTGCTCCGATCCTATGGGTCTTAGCATGATGATATATAGCCTATAACCTTCTCCGATAAATGAGCTATATAACACTTAAATAATTTTTCAAATCGGACCAGTAGTTCCTGAGATTACCTCCTACAACGCCACAAACTCACAAACTTTACCTCTTTATAATATTAGTATAGATTAACTGATTTCCTAAATGTATATTTTTCGAATGAATGCGAAGCATAATGTGTCTATTGAACTGTCATTAAACCTGGAACGTGTTTTATGTAAAGCGCAATAGGTATTTTGAAATGTTTAAACATGTATTGAAAACAGTAAGTGTAATTTCACTGCGACATAATTAATTGTGAAATTAGAAATCAATGTTGTTTCATACTTGACATTATATCAATAAAGCGATCAAAACAGAAACGTGTTACGGAACAACGTATAGTCGGTTAATCAGGGAAACCAATTATCACTCTATAGGCACTGTGACTATTTAATCGGGCAGAGTTTCGCCGTAAAATAACTTCACCATAGGAGTGACCCACAACCAACAACATCTTGCCCTTTACAAGCCGAACTATCTAATTGAGTGGCGCTAGTGTCAATGTTCCAGTAAAAATATTATATAGGCCATATTAAATCATTAAAATTAAATACAAAAATAGAAATCATGACAAACGAGACAATAACACATTAGTTGTTGGTCAGTAAAAAGTACATATTAAAAAAAAATCTAGTAACTGCAAAAGAACTGCGGGGGTGTAAGGGGTGTCGAATAACATCATAAGACTTGAGACACCCAAGCCAACCTCACCTGCGCATGGTGCACCCTGCTGAATAACGAACGAGGCAATGGCGAAAGCGGGGTGGTAGGGTTTTACAACCTGACTGGGTCGCAACCACCATGTATATGGCGAAGAAACCCATCATAGTGATTTGTTTCTGCGCGTCGCGTTTTGGGATCAGCCTGTGCATATCCAGCTTTTCGCAGGCCGGCATAACAGCGGCGACCGGCGATGGATAGTGCGCAACCCGGTGGCCGCCATTATTTTTGGATTGTACTGTGCTTACCATTGTAGTGAGATTACCCCTTACAACGTCACAAACTCACAAACTTTACCTCTTTATAATATTAGTATAGATTAAATATTCATCGTGTAAGTGACGGCGACAATCTGAGCTAGTTTATCTCTTAATTCAATTTTTTGGGATTCGTGAACATTTATCAATTTAAATTGGTAACACTAACTAACTAACGGTGAAGGAAAACATCCGAAAACCTGAACCTGAGAAGTGTTCTTGTGGTTACATACATCGTATGTGGTAAAATATAGACCTCGATTTCTCGGATTTTGAAATCGCTAATACGTCGTGGGTTGATTATACGCATACCTTCCTTCGAGAAGAGACCTATGTGGATTTCTTACAGCTTGTGATAATAATAATTCAATTACTCAACGTGTGTACACGTGTTAGAAGTTATATACTTCTTTGGCGTAACAAGATAAAAATCGTTTCAAAAATTTTCTCTTTCGCTTATACTACGTTTGTAGAAAAAACGACACTACCAATAGAAAAAAAGTATTTAATACATTGAAAGTTTTAATACAAAGAAACAAAGTGTTGACTATAGCTAACTTCAGGGTGTTGGTTTTTCGTGTCGGTGTGCGCGCGCTTCGTAAAAATTTACTCTCATCATTTTTCCCTAACTCGCCAAAAGAAGTATAACTTCAAAAATCGTATGTTATTGAAAAATGCTACTTTGCTTGAAGATTTGCTTATATATTTTTAAGAACTATATTACTTTACACTGGTTTTCACATCTATTGGAACACGGAGCAAATAATTATATACATTCTTATAAAGCCTATTAATCAATCAAACCAGTGAATCAATCAGTGCTTGCATTGTTGCGTTTCGTTCGGTCGGTGAGAGCGCCGGAAGACCACCTCCCTTTTCCCACCCTCTCCCCTTGCGACTCCCCTGGTGTTGCATGTGTCTATGGACGGTGGTGACCACTTAACATCAGATGACCCACCTGTTCGTTTGCCTCCTATGATATAAAAAAACCCTATGTTAAGCTGCAAAATATCAATATTACATCTACACAGGTCACTAGTCTGCAAGCACAATACGCGCAATACGCTCGGTCACGCTTACTAGCGTGTCATCACGCGGAATTATAAGTTTATCTCTTGTAAAAAAATGTCGCTCGACGCGCGAAAAATAAGTTTTCGCTTCAAAACACAGTAAATACATTGGAAAGACAATATATATAATAAAACTAGCGGGCCCAGCGGACGTTGTCCTGCCTTGATAATAAAAAAAATCCTAAAAGTCAACCGCAGCGCCACCTACCGGGCCCAATTGTGAATCTAAACCATTCTCGGATCGACTGGAACACGCACACAAAATTTCATAAAAATCGGTCCAACCGTTTAGGAGGAGTTCAGTGACATACACACGTACAGAAGAAATTTATATATAAAGATTATTCAGTAATGAACAACTTTATCTAGTCAAAAACATTATTAAACACTGGCAACCCTAGCGAAGTGAAATAATTAACATAAAATATAAACGCCCCGTTCCCAAGATCTCTACATTACCGCAAATTAATTAGCGAGCAAGTATAATTATGTTTGCCAACCAGAGAAAAAAAAACGCACTTTAATGTAATGAGTAGTGTGGTATAAAAAGTTTAAACAGCGCGGTATATAGTCTTATTAACTGGAAATTATTCGCATCTCATCGCTTAAATGGCATGACAACCACTGTCCATCGACACTGACTGCTTAATTAAATGTTAAAGTAAAAATTACCGATGATTAGTGGCCATTTTGAGTTTCAGTTACGTCGAACAGAATCGTCTGACGAAAAGACCAATGCTAATATCTATACATAAAATAAGAATTTAAATCTAACCTGTCTGTACTTTTTAGATTTTTGTAAAAGAAATGTTGCAGGTATCAAGAAATAAGTAATAATCTATTCTAATATTATAAAGAGGTAAAGTTTGTGAGTTTGTGACGTTGTAATGGGTAATCTCGGTAACGACTGGTCCGATTTGAAAAATTCTTTCATTGTTATATAGTTCATTTATCAGGGAAGGTTATAGCCTATATATCATCACGCTAAGACCCATAGGAGCGGAGCAGCAATGAATGATGTTGCAAATTCGGGGTATTTTTTCCTTTTCAGAGTTTCCGCCAAATAACCATTCCACGCGTACAGAGTCGTGGGCAGAAGCTATTAACTAATTATATTATCTATATACTAATATCATAAAGAGGTAAAGTTTGTGAGGTTGTAAAGGGTAATAATATCTGGGGAGTCGGAGAAAAAATGGTAAAACGTTTCTTACGAACGCTACCTTAACGATGAGAGATATATGACCGAGTTCTAGAAAAAAGTTGTAACTTGATAATGCCTATTACCGCCCCACGAAGTGGGCACGGGTCGGCTAGTAATAATAATAATTTTATACAGAGGTAAAGTTTGTGAGTTTGTGACGTTGTAAGGGGTAATCTCAGGAACTAATGGTCCGATTTGGAAAATTCTTTCAGTGTTATATAGCTCATTTATCAGGGAAGGTTATAAGGCTATACATCATCACGCTAAGACCAATAGGAGCGGAGCACCAATGAAGAATATTTCTAAATCTGGGTTTTTTTCCTCTCGAGAGCTTCCGCTGTGAGTTAGCGTTAGCCCAAAGTAATTATTACATGCGAACGCAGTCGCGGAAAAAGGCTACTGTGTAATAAAATTCATTTCAATCATTTTTAGATTTTCTGTCTATCTGTTCGTTTGAACACGCATCACTGCTAATGATGTTTGTGATAAACGATTATCAAGGTAATTCATAAAGTATATCTTCGAGTAACATTTAGTCTTTGTTTCATTAAAATCGGTTCGATTTATCAAAAGTTATTGCAATTTTAATGACGACACCACTAAAGTACGGAGACGGAGAGAAAAGTAGATCTTTAGACTTAATACATTCAGATGACGTTATTAGTTACTGTTTTGTAAATCAGGTACCACGCGGACGAAGTCGTAGGTACAGCTAGTTAAAAATACAAATATGACTTTATTACAGTTTTGCGCTTTAATTGCTTAATCAATTATCAGGGGTGTAAGGGGTGTCAAATAACATCTAAGACTTGATACATCCAAGCCAACCTCACCTGCACGTGGTGCACCCTGCTGAATAACGAACGAGGCAATGGCGAAAGCGGGGTGGTAGGGTTTTACAGCCTGACTGGGTCGTAACCACCATGTACATGACGAAAAAGCCCGTCATAGTGATTCGCTTTTGCGGGTCGCGTTTCGGGATCAGCTTGTGCATATCCAGTTTTTTCGCAGGCCGGCATGACAGCGGCGACCAGTGATGAATTGTGTGTCACTCGGTGGTCGCCGTTGTTTTTGGATTGTACTGTGCTTACCATCAGGCACAGTGCAGTCATTTTGCCGTGCTACAATAAAAAAAAATCATGGAACCTTACAGATATGTTACCAGGAGTCCGGAAAGGACTTAGGAAACCTTTCATTTGAAAAAGAGTACTATTCTGGAAGGTTAGGCCACGTTTGTAGTGACGAGGACGAATCCGTGAGGAATAGTTAGTACACTATAACTTAACGTTACCATGTTATTCATACAATAGATGTGTTAGTTCTTATTAAATGCAACATGAGAAACATATGGAAGGTCATGTTACGT
Source organism: Antheraea pernyi (assembly GCA_015888305.1). Classification (NCBI taxonomy): domain Eukaryota; kingdom Metazoa; phylum Arthropoda; class Insecta; order Lepidoptera; family Saturniidae; genus Antheraea; species Antheraea pernyi. The sequence goes on along the minus strand of MU158895.1, from coordinate 417,654 downwards.
TGGAAATTCATCACAGGATCGTAATAAACCGTTATAATATAAACCGTGAAACTTGATTTACGAAACGGCAACACCAAAATCAGATTTAGTCATTATAGAACCAAATTTGGTAGGACATAGTTATAATTACAACAAGCTATATGAACTTTCTCTGAGATAAGACACGGGAGTCGGGGACAAGCTGGTACACTCGCCTCCAAAACTATGACGCATTCGTTCTAATAAGGTACAGTCTAGCACATAATGTTTTATTTACCTATTAGATACATTGATTGAGATTTTGTTTTGGGTATCGCTTACATATTTAGCTTATGTAATAAAATGCGTTAAATTAATAAGTTTTCAATATTCATGTCTAATTCTGTCTAAAACTTGATACATTTACCATTGAAATAACAGTTTTTTTTGTCCCTTTTTTGAAGTGGTATTTATTATGGGATTTGTAATTCTGGTCGGCAACCTTTTTGTGAGATGAAAAGTGGTGAGGTGTCATGTAGATTGTTGAAAACACCAATTCTCGTTCGATCACCGAAGTTAAGTAACTCAGGCGCGGTCAATGCTTGGATGGATAACCACCTGGAAAAACCGCGTGACTTTGGCTTTCCGTTGCATTTTCTTAATTAAAATGTTTCCCTGTAATTGAAAACTTTTACTTATATAGTGTGTCTTTACGACACATCCTGTTTTTCTTCTGTTTTCTTTCATCAAGTATACAGTAGTATGAAATGGACATTTTTGTAGGATTTATTACCGTATAAACCTTAACCTTACCGTATAAACTTATTCAAAAATTATTAGTAGAGTTGATTGATGGTGAATTTTATGATTTCATTAATTCCAATACAAAATATTTGTTTAAAGGAACAAACACATTTGAGTAATCGGTTGAAAAAAATATCCAAATTTTTATTATTTTTCTCCGCCTATTTCTAATTAATTATCATTCTTTAGTCATAGTCTGAAGAATTTGGTGGACTTGTACTACTGTAGTAATCAGTTACAATCGTGTAAATACTGATCATTATAATGAACCGCTGTATTTTGTGTAATTGCCTTATCATTACCACTCTTTAAGTTGAATACTTATTATCGGCCACCTACAATTATGTGTTTAAATGGCTCCACTTGTAACCCAGCCTCTTTTATAATGTTTTCTGCGGTATCAGTACATGCAATCATCAAAAAAATTCTTCCTCGTTCGAAAATAAAACATATATTAAAATTAATCGAAAAATAACGGTACAACAAACACTTCTGTACGCGATAGTACAAGCACGAAGGTTAGATATGGCAAGTCATTACGCCTGCCGGCGTGGGTGGCTAGATGCTATCACAGTTAATGAAATAAAACTCGAATAAAAAATAAAGGCATGTACTTGTAAATAGTGCGCGTGCGCCGACAAACTCGTGTCTATCCTACAGGAAAATGATCTATACTAATATTATAAAGAGGTTATTTTTGTGAGGTTGTAGATTACTCATATCTGGATCTACTGGTCCGATTTGAATAATACTTTCACTATTTAGATAGCTCATTTATCTAGGATGGCTATAGACTATATATCATCGCGCTAAGGCCAATAGGAGTGGAGCACCAATGCAGAATGATTCAAAATCGGGATTTTTTCTTTTTGAGAGCTTCCGCTGCGTGTTAGCGTTAGCCCAAAGTAACTATTCCAAGCAGACGAAGTCGCGGGCAGAAGCTAGTACTTTATAAACTCACAATAATGCCAACGGTCCGTCCGAACATTTTTTATCGAACTGCCTACGATATTGTCTTGAGTGTCACAGTTATACGAGTGTAACAGCTTCACCAGACTAAGGCGATCGCTTAAGGCATTTCGCCACTTGGCAACAAGCTCAAGGGTGCCAGAGTGGCTGAACCTTGACTTGGGCTGTTGGCCTTGGATACAACATCGCGAATCTGTCTCTTTATTTGGTTATCATGATCAAATGTGACTTTTTTGTCATAAGAGGCAAACGAACAGGCGGGCCACCTGATGTTAAGTGATCACCACCGTCCATAGACACTTGCAACACCAGGGGATTCGCAAGTGCTTTGCCAGCCTGTTTGGGGGGAAGAGGGCTTATCCCATTAGGGCAGAGGAAGGTGGGGAGATGGGAGGAAGGTGGGCCTCCGGCGCTCTCACTGACCGAACGAAACGCAACAATGCAAGCACTGTTACTTCACGTCGGTTTTCTATGAGAGGATGGTACTACCCCGGGCGAGCCGACCCATTCATGTTGAATCCAGTAATAGGTTCAGCGTGGCTCTACCACCTAAAGTAGTGAAGGTCGAATACTTTAACCGGTGGAATATTAATCCGATGTCTGCAGGTTCAAAATCCGTCATGTAACAATGAATTTTTCAGAATAAGCAAAATTTACTAGTTTAAATTGGTATTGCTATCAGCTGTCAGTGAAGGAAAACTTCGTGAGGATATCCGAACTTGAGAAGTATTCTTGTTGAACCAATATATGTGGGGAAACAAAGAACTGTGGATTTTTTCTGAGTTTGAAATCGTCGAAACGTTGGTTGGGGTGGTGATGATGCTCTTACCTTTCATCGGGAAGAGATCTATGGCCCTTCAGTGGGCCTATTACATGTCATTCTGGAAATTTGCTAAATTGCTGTTGTAGAGAAAATGACGTCGCTAAATCGTAAAATAAAGCATAAGGGGCGGTGTTAGCCGTGATGATGATGGTTATGGCCATATATTTTCTCAAGAAGAGGGTGTTGGCCCACCAGTGGGACTCTAATAGACTAACGTTATTATATAACTCGCCTACCTATTACAATAAATCGTAACAAAAACTAATTTAACCCAGAGTTTGATATCGAATTGCTACTACGTAATGGCCGTAAAATATCGAATTCAGTATCCTTGTTAGTTCAAAAATAACAATTATGTAAATCATTTGGAATTCCGTGTCAATATTTATTATCTTACACTGTTTCGTATATTTAATTAGCGGACACGGCGGACGTTGTCCTGCTCTATAGTCATTAGCAACACGCAAGTGCGTTGCCAGCCTGTGTTGGGGGGCGGGGGTGAAGAGGGGAATTGGGCCTCCGGCGCTCTCACAAACCGAACGAAACGCAACAATGCAAGCACTATTACTTCACGTCGGTTTTATGTAAAAGGGTGGTACTACCTCGGCCGAGCCGACCCATTCATGCTGAAACCAGTAATTGCCTCAGCGTGGCTCTACCAACTACACTATACTCTACACTACCTACACTCGAATATACTGTCTCATTCTCTCACAGCCTGAATCTTATACATATATTTATTGCTATCTCTTTTTCGTTACACATTTTCGTTTTCATTAAATCCAATGCACACCGTCCCAAAGAAGTTTCACTTATAACAATAAATGAGCGGGTAAATCAAGTTCCAATTGTTAAAACATCTTGTTTTGCTTCAATTACTAGATAACACCGTGTTATTAAATTGCATGAATGTATTTATTTATTTCCTCAATGAATCGCTTCCATTGTGTGCCTGTTGTTCCATTGTGTGCCTGTTGTTCCATTGTGTAATATCAATCAATTCGCGTGCATTTTAATTCTTCTTTAAATCTAGTTATCGTAATACCACTTGATTATAATCTAAGGTTAATGAGCGTGTAGATAAAATAGTAATAATTTTTAGTAATATATCGGCTGTTATAACAGTTTGTTTGTTCATACGATGTTATAGCTAACCGTCAGTTTATGACGTAGATGCTAAATTATTACGTTATCAGTTAATTTAAGTTCATTTATACATATATTAAGTATAGCTGTGCCCGCGACTTCGTCCACGTTAAACCTGATGTACAAATGATGGGGTGTAAGGGGTGTCGAATAATACCATAAGACTTGAGACACCCAAGCCAACCTCAGCTGGGTGCACCACGCGCACGAACGAGGCAATGGCGAAAGCGGGGTGGTAGGGTATTACAGCCCAACTGAGTCGCAACCACCATATATAAGGCGAAAAAGCCCGTCATAGTGATTCGCTTCTGCGGGTCGCCTTTCGGAATCAGTGCATATCCAGCTATTCGCAGGCCGGCACGACAGCGGCGACGGGCGTTGGATAGTGTGTCACTCGGTGGTCGCCATTGTTTTTGGACTGTACTGTGCTTACCATCAGGCATAATGCAGACAATTTGCCGTGCTACAATAAAAAAAAAACGACTAATAAAGTCATCTGAACGTATTTAGTCCATTAGCTTATCTACTTTTCTCTCATACTTAAGTCGCGGCGCCATTAAAATTACAATAACTTTTGATAGAGTGGACCGATTCTAATGAAACAAAGACTAAGCTACTCCTGAATATATGCTTTATAATTTTATTCTGAACCCAGTACTTTAGCAGTGATGCGTGTTCATACAAACAGACAGACATTTCTAAAAATGATTGAAATGTATTCTATTACTTATTCCTCGACACCTGCAACAATTTTTTTTCACGAAAATCAAAAACGTACGGAGACCTTACATTTACATTCTTATTATATGTATAGATATATATATATAAATCTAATGTGTCTATACTTTTTAGATTTTGTAAAAAATTGTCTCCGTTGTCTATATATATTATGGCAAAAGCAGGCAAATGAACAGGTGTTTCACCTGATTTTATGTAATCACCACCGTCTATAGACACTAGCAACACCAGGGGAATCGCAAGTGTGTTCCCGGCCTGTATATGGGGGAGGGGAGGGAAAGGAGAAAGGGAAAGGGAAAGGGGGGAAGAGGTGGGCCTCCGGCGCTCTGACTGACCGAACGAAACGCAACAATGCAAGCACTGTTACTTCACGTCGGTGTTCTATGAGAGGGTGGTACTACCCTACTAAATTTTGTACTGACTTTAGCGTCCGTTTATCATCATATATAGGCTCATATCAGCGCTGCAGTACTACTTACAGTATTGCAGATTTTTGCTGAATGGGTTCGCTAATTGTTGGACATCTATTCTTTCATTTTTTAAATGTATTTTTTTTCTGTCTAATTAGTTTCTGTAATTTAATTTAATTGTATGGTTGTTCCAACAATAAAGTGTTTCTTTCTTTCTTTCTTACCCCGGGCGAGTCGACCCATTTATACTGAAACTAGTAATAGCTACAGCGTGGCTCTACCACCTTATACTTACCACCTAATAATGCATTTCAATTAATTTTAGAAATGTCTGTCTTTCTTTCTGATTATCCAAGATAATCATAAAGCATATCTTCAAGTAACATTTAGTATTTGTTTAATCAAAATCAGAGTAGCCTATCAAAAGTAATTTTACTTTTAATGACGACGCGACTTAAGTACGAGATAAGAGTAGATAAATAAATGGGCTTAATACATTCAGAGGACTTTATTAATTGCTGTTTTTTTACATAAGAATTCACGTGGACGAGGCCTGGGGCATAGCTAGTGTAGTAATAAAAATACTTGCTATAGCCCGTGGTTTCGCTCGTGTTAATGTAGATTTCATCTATCCCTCGGAGACAGTCTCCCTTATCAAACTGAAATAGTTTAGAAAATTATCCGATACGAAATATTTATTAGTTGTTGAGGTATGTATGCTTGGTACACATATATGTTTCAACAACTCATATATGTATGAATAGTTATCTTAGTTTAGGTTAGCTTAGATAATGGGCAAATTGCATGTATCAGGCAGCAGCCCAAGCCGAGGTGTGCCGTGCACCCTTGAGCGAGTTGGCAAATAAGTGTCTGAGTGTCTTGAGCGCTCGCCTTAGTAGTCCGGTGAAGCTGTCAAGACCTTGGTAGGTCAATAGCGTAGCCAGTTGGAAAAAAAAAAAATCGGAGACAGTTTTTTTTTCATGTAATGTATGTACTCTTTGTCTTTAATTGTACCCCTGACAATTTGTGTACAACATACGTTTCGCGATAATCTGTTGTATAGTATATGACTTAAAAGCGTAACAAACAAACATACTTACTTTCGCATTTATAATATTAGATTATAATATTAGAATAACAGAATCGTAAAATATACACAAAAATAGTGATTTTTTTTATAGTATGTAATATGAAAAAACTAATTATATTATATTTATTTACAAGGTAAATTTTTAATAATGATGTGTAAAAAAACAGTGTTCCTGTTGTCATGCGAACAGAAACACTAAACGTGGCGTATGACGTCATAACCTCAGAATCTTGATTTAAACTTATCCTTGAATATAAGCGAGTTAATAAACAAATATAAAAAAGAGTGTGTCGTAAATACATTCGCTAGAATTGAAACTTCTGAATTACAGGGAGATATTTTAGTGGAAAAAACTACAACAAAAGGCCAACGTCACGTGGTATTCCCAGGCGGTCATCCATCCAAGTACTGACCTCCCCTGACATTGCTTAAGTGATCGGATGAGAACCTGTGTTTCAACACTCTACCCGACACAGTGTTTACCTCCACTACATTTTGTCATTGAGAAAGATTACGGATCAGAATTTTAAAACCCTGTCATAGGAAGTTTCACTTGAAAAAATATGGACACATTTTATGGACGGTCATTTAATTCTAGAATAACCTTACTTTGTATTATGGTAAGTGAAATATGGTTATAGTCCCCGAATAAAGAGAAGCAATAAAACAAATATAGTTATTTAACAATTAGCCACAGAACTGAAAATAATGCTCATCATACAAAAACCACAAATTTCCTTACTTATTAAATAAATTCGACGTTTTTATCTTAGAATAAACTTACGAAAAATTGCACTTTTTTTAATTTTATTTTTGGCAACCAATCTTTTAGATTATTACTGAAATTGTCGAGTAGTTAATAATACTAGTGAGCGCCCAGTGGTCGACATTCGACCATAGTTACTATTGTAACTAATATTATAAATTCAAAAGTAACTTTGTATGTTTCTTAGGTTATATGTCATGAAATTTTGCATACACGTTGTTAGGAATACAGATAAGGGCCAGAAGAAGCATACTCTTTCCGATGGACCGAACGATCCGAACGAAGCCGCAAGCAAAAGCTTGTCGACTATACCCAGGGTGGAAAATACACAATATAAGTTTTTAAAATAGCTATAGGTGATAAAGCCACGCTGAAGCTATAACTGGTTTCGGCATGGAAGTGTTGGTTCGCTCGGGATAGTACCACCCGACCCACAGAAAATCGACGTGAAGTAAGTGCTTGAATTGTTGCGTTTCGTTCGGTCAGTGAGGGCGCCGCAAAACCCACCTCCTGTCCCCTTCCCCTCCCCTCCCTCACCCCCTCCTCCACCCCCCAAAGACAGGCTCACCTATGATATAAAAAAACGAACTCTATTTTAAAACTAAGAAGGAGCCCTATAAGTCTACGAACAGCTTGGAGTTATATAACATGTTTGTACTAAAATACCGCATAATTATGAACGATATGGAATTTCTGTGCGATCTTGTTAACTCATCTATAGATAGCCCAAAACTATTAAACAAATTAAATTTTAGATTGCCCGGTAAAATTATTAGAAACTCCGCTTTGTTCACAATTCCTACCGTAAAGCATACTTATGCTCGAAATCCCATCATTTACAGATGCACTAAACACATATAACTTAACTATTACAAAAAAATGTTAATAAACTCACACATTTAATCTTTCATTATACGAAATATAAAACCCATAACAATGATAGTGCTGTCAACTACTTATAAAATATATATACAGGGAGACTATTAACGCGTTATAAATACCAGTTATCTTTATATACCGCCAAATAAGTTCACGTTTTCTGTAAGTTCAAAAATTTAATAAACAACAAGAGAAAAACTTGATTCAATAATAACTAACTATATTACGTCATTCTAATCAAAGAAATCGTCAAACTATTTCCGGTATTGACACAATATATGTATGTATATTTAATTCTAATGAACGCACACCCAACTTCATAATTAATTTCATATGTAAACAAAGTCTGGTTTTCCCAGGCATTATTATATCGGGCTGCGTGAGTAACTACAAGTCAAGTTTACGTTTAAAATAATGTATTATTTATTCGTTTTGTTTTGGATTATATTTATTAGTTAGTTGATTTTACTCCACATATTGTCGCGGTTTGTCCCCTTTGCTAGTGGCGTCACTCGAAATGGATAAGACGATTGGAAAACTCATCTGTTACTCTTCCTATAATTTTTCTCCATGCTATACAATGTTAAAAATATTGACGTATAACATTTTGTGCTAATTATTTTCGTTGTATTTTGCTAATTGATTAATAATAGTGATATTTAAATAGCGAAATATAAGAAGTAACAGTCTGTTGTATACTAAACTAGCTGACCCGTGCCCACTTCGTTGGGCGGTAATAGGCATTATCAAGCTACAACTTTTTTCTAGAACTCAATCATTCCGCCCCTATTGGTCTTAGCGTGATGATATGTAGCCTATGACAATCACAAATAACGTGGGTTTATATTGGTAAAAGAATTTTCAAAATCGGTTTAGTAGTTCCTGAGATTAACCCTTCCAACGTCACAATCTTTACATATTAGTATAGATAATAAAACCATATCAAGACATCATAACAGAGTCCAAGAAAGAAAAACGTTCTGGCAAAGAATTGAATTTGAATTAATTAAAATATTATAAATAAGAGAATTCAATTTCTTTGTATAGTTGAAATGAATTGAATTTGAATTAATTAAAATATTGTGAATTAGAGAATTCAATTCCTTCGTATTTATCTTTTTTATCCTTAATAGTACATTCTATCAATGTCCCAATTTCTTTGTTTTAGCTCTTTAGATATTTTGTGCTACTGATTTCTTTTCTAAAGAATTTTTGATAAAAAGTAAAGTATGGAGTCTGATTTGCACGGTTATAGTACTTGTCTTGGACTGATTTATCATCAACATACATTAGGTGTATTACCCATCATAACCTAAGAGACTACACGCGTAAGAGGAATCGCTCTGTTTTATCTTTGGATAATGGAACAGGAGTAAATATGTCGACACCATGCATTCAATATCGTACTGCTTTCATTTTAACAATAAAGTTGATATTATAAGCTCTAACAGCAAAGAAATGAAACACAGACAAATTCCTTGTTATATTAATTTTGAAAAATAAATTAGAATCGGTACAGTCTTACGGGAAGGAAACGGGAGAATGCGAAATCATAATTTTATCTATTTTGTAAAGGTGTAATGAGTCCCAGTTGAGGTTATCTTTCTTTCGGGCAGAGATGCGAATGTTAAGATAGATGTGTGGTGTGACTAGAATCGATAAGATTGATAAGGTCAGAGGAAGTTTGAAAACAGGTTAGCATGGTATGAGCCTGATGACCATAAGAAGAGATGAAGGTCATGTAACTAGAAAAGTCTTGAGTATGAAGGTGGACAGATATAGGAATAAAGGAAGACCGAAAAAGGTATGGACGGATTGTGTGATAAATGATACGTGTATAAAAGGTATGAATACTGAAATGGCATCTGACAGAGGAGAGTGGAAAAGGAAAACATGTTGTGCTGACCCTACTTAGGCAGCATAAGGGTAAAAAGAAGAAGGGCAGAGTATGACAGTAGTAGAATCCTGTTAATACCTAATCTATAAGCTAACATGCTGTTAACTCCCCGTAACCGTAAATCTTTTGGGTTATCGTTGTCGTCAACAGCTATTAAGTAACTAGGGGGCTGGTATGACGGCGATAACTAATAATTGGTACTTTAGAAATTCTGTATTATTCAACTGCACTGTACTCACAATCATTATAGGCAATCAGACGCATACATTTCTCATACTACAATTTAAAAAAAAAAACATTAAAAGTGAATTTGATAATATATTCCAAAAACATATATAAACTTTTTATAGTATTAGTTATATATAGTTCTTTCAAGAGGAGGTGTTACAAAAAGGTAAAAAACAAGTCCTTTACAATGACTTTCAAAGATATATCGCAGTTTAGATCAAGCGATAATTGTATCTGGTACTTTTAAAATCCACCAAAGTTGAAACATTTGAATTGCGTCATCAAAGTATTAGAGTGCTAATAAATCAACATAACTACTTCGTCGGTGGTGGTGAGCCAGGACAAAGTCTAGATAATTTGTGACATGTCCAAACATAATCCATAATGTGTTAAAATTAAACCGGCTATGTATGCTATATTCGCTGTCAGGTCATACTGATACTGAATAATGGCACATTTAAGACCTTGGCAGATCTTATTTAGTTCTATAAAGGCGACATTATGCCACGTTCTCTCGATAACGTTCGAACGACCTTGGGCCATCCTTCTGTCATTAATTGGCTAAATTGCTACCCTTTTATGGTGGACCCGTGGAGCGGTAATGACATCCTTGCGGCGCGGAACGTTGCCATACATATTGAGAGTTCTTAATTAAATGGTTGTTGCCATAACGAGTGGTTTGACTCATCACGGTTGTTCTTCTAAGGAAGATATCGTTTGGAATGGATTTATTGAGGAAGCTTTTGCGAGTCCATGTAAAGTTATATTGGTAGACGGGAGGTGTGATCTATATCATATTTATACTTTACTAGCGGACCCGGCAGACGTTGTGCCACCCTGATTATAAAAAAATCCTTGACAAATTATATACCAAAACGTTCCTCACGAATCACTTTATCCACTGGTGAAAACAGCTTGAAAATCCGTTCAGTAGTTATTGAGTTTATCGCGAACAGACAGACAGACAGACGCGGTAGGGGACTTTGTTTTATACTATGTAATGATAGGTACTATATAGCATTTGACCATAATCTCATTCGATGGTAAATAACGACACGCTCTTTTTTTTATAATTAATTTCATACTTACATACTTCATACTGCGACGCTTGACCTCTGTCACGCCTGATGTAAAGTGAAGACGAGGCCTAGGATATAACGCGTTCACGCAGTAAATGCACATTCACTCTTCTTTTGAAGATTGCTACATTATATGCTTCACTGCTTCACTTCACTTGCTACGATGGTAAACACGTCAAACTTAGAGAGGACTGACTCCAAAGTTCAGCTGTCGGAACACTAACAGGTGCTTGGTGACAGACTTACAACTTCAGGGTTGGTAGTTAGCCAGGTGGTCTTAGAAAAACCCTATCACCATACTATGATTTCCTCAAGATGTATTCTTTCATCAGAAGCTCCAATTCAGTTGCAAGGACTCGAACTTACGTTCATCGAAGCTGTGTCCGAACACGCTATCAATTAAGCAATCTAAATCAGGTTGCTTTGATTTTAATGTTATAATTTTTGCATGGCTTGTTGCCATACTCGATAGGAATTTGTTTCATGCATCAAGGAGCACATGGCTTCTGCTGCAATTGTACCAGGCTTAATCGTCATATATTAATTATAGTCTTTTTTTTTCTTTTTTTTATATAAACGAACTAGAACGAACTGGTGGGTCACCTGATGTTAAGTTATTACCACCGTCCATAGACTCTTGCAAAATCAGGGGAGTCGTAAGTGCGTTGCCATCCTGTGTGTGAGGGGAGGAGGAGGAAGGAAAGGGGGAAGGGTAGGGGAGGTGGACCTCCGGCGCTCTCCCTAACCAACCAAACCGCAACAAGGCAGCCACTGTTACTTCATGTCGGTTTTCTGTGAGAGCACCCTAACCCGGACAAGCCGACCCAATCGTGTAAAAACCAATAATAGATTCAGCGTGGCTCTACCACCTACAGTATTTAAGAGTGTCAGTACTGGGTCAAAAGCCTTTATTCCAGGGAAATTGCTGGCGTACTCGCCGTGCCTACTCACGCGGTATTGGCTATTCCAAATGCTGAGAAATGTATAGTTCTATATTTTTCCTACATTCGATGGTACTACAATAAATTACCTCGGGTTCAAGTGTCCGTACGTCATTTTACCTTCACCGCCAGGCGATAGTCTTAGCAATTTAAATAAGTAAATATACGTGAGTTCCGTAAAATTCGTTAGCACATATATTGGTTCCAATTTTTAAACATCAAAACGATATTCCGGCAGTCAAATTACTCAACCATAATGACTTAGCCAAATTTTACCAGAGTTAAATTCTATAGCTGACTTACGTGCTCTTCTTACGTAAATGTTTTTGTTAAACTATTAGTTAGGAAATCTTTTAATTTTAATGCAATGAACTCAGTTATAATAGATTCATTGGGAATCAAATTATAGAGTGTGTGTAATGTTATATTATTACCATCACTGTCCCCTTCATGGACACTTATACTTTTACTTATTTTTGATGTTTCTTCTATATGGTTCTGGATCATACTAAATGCAAAATGTTTTAAGCTTTAACTTCTCATTACGGTGACATGAAAACCAAATAAGGCAAACAGTAACTTTTCTTACAAAAAAATGGGCCATGAGTAATTTATTTGAAAATTCTAATATTATGCATCAAATCGTACATAGTCACAGTGGAATGGATTTAATTCTATATCAGATATATTTGTAAAACCCGTCAACATCAGCATCAGAGGCGTTGAATATATTATACATAGACATAGATTCGAATTGATACTACGGAAATACGAACAGTTACTTTGTGTCACATATGAGAGGATGATGTTCCCAATTATACCTTTAAAAATGAATGTATAATCATCGTTATAGGTTCTTACAAATGTTTATCTTTATACAACGTTATATATTTCCTGTATGAGGAAAACAATCTTCAATGTTCTCGTTTAGCCTACTTATTGCGCTTAAACCGCAACCCGTGTCAGTGGGTTTTCGATTACATATTAAGTGCAGGTGAATGCTTCATTAAAAATTTGTAACGATAGATATAAGGAAAATGATGCTAAGTTAAACATACTGAAATGAAATTATAAAGAGGCTGAAGGCAATTTAGAATTTAAATGATACGGTAAAACAACAATAATGTATATAAAAGGCAAAGTAATTCTGTATTTTTATTGCATTTTCACGACGAAGTCTACAGACCGAATACTATGAAATTTGACATAGAGATGATTTGTGATCCGGAGAAAGATATAGACTACATTTGGTCCTCAATCTAATGATAAAGATATATATAAAATTGCGAGAGAAAGCAAGTTAATTACGAGAGAAATAATAGTTATATCAAATAATATGTAGGAATTACATCAGAGCAAAAACATTTTACTACGGGGAAATTTACGCGTAGTCGTTTTACCACAATAAAGCAAGAGATGCGTGACGTAATGTGGGTAAAACGTTTTTTTTATAATAATTTGAGCTTGTACCTACTTTCATGTTTTGCAGTAAATACAATCTACTAACCTTTGCCCGTGACTTCGTCCGCGTGAATAGCTACTTTTAGCTAACGCTAACACGCAGCGGAAACTCTCAAAAGGAAAAAACCCCGATTTCGAAACATTCTTCATTGTTGCTCCGCTCCTATTGGTTTTAGCGTGATATATAGCCTATAAACTCCCTCGATAAATGTACTCTATAGAGCTATAACACTGAAGGAATTACCCCTTACAACCTCACAAACTTTACCTATTTATAATATTGGTTAAGATATGTAAATAGTCTTAGGTGATCAGTGCAGTTACATTTTCACCTGTGCTTTTCAACCACTATTTTTTTATATTGTTTCATTATACTATTTCCTTATTATTGGAATATGTTCTAATTTCAACTATTAGACCACCATTAGTATTAATATATATGATGATATAATATCAAACAAGGCCATTTAATTCCAAACTTAGTGGAGTTTGTGTTATGGTACACACATATGATTACCAGATCTGACAGTAATATTCATCACATAAATGTCAATAATATACGAAGTTTGAAATTGCAATTTCTCCGCTAAGCTTACTGCCACTGATTAATAGTTTTTATTATAATCACTTCTGCGGAATGTCTTAAAGGGAATCTAATGAAAGTGTTTGTTCCTAACGCTCGATCTAATTAGTTAAAAGTATATTACAATTGCTATAAATTTATACAATCATGTTTCTTTCTTAATAGTTACTATTTCATTAGGAGCTACTTAATTCAATTTAACTATTTGATAAACGTTTGATAGTCGCAAGCGAAGTGTGTAAGATTCCTTCTATAAGAGTATGAAAATGAAAAATTGAAATATATTCCTGTTCATTTTAATCCACCATATTATGTAATTCAAGAGATTGATTGCTTTTTGTTGGTTTCGAAATCGCCTAGTACATTTTCAAAAATGCTCTTTGAATTTTAGACTCCCTTTATTATAGAAGGTTGTTAGCTATCTAACAGCATGCTACAGTGCTTAGGAGCGGACCAATTACCGTAAAAAGTGTAGGTCACAATGTATATTAATCGAGAACAAAGTAATATTCTGTGTGGACTCTATGACGCAGCGCGGGGTATTAGAAGGCTAGGGCGGAAAATATATAACGTTAATTAGTGAAACTGCGTTACATAACTAATGGTCCCATGAAGCCAGCGATCAAATGTGTTACGTGTGAAACACACTTCTATTAAGACGAGGTGATTACAAAATGGCTGAACAATAATTACCAAGTGTTAATAAACTAAACTTTTCTGCTTATTTCCGGGAATCCTGTATAAATTAAAATGATTATAAAATTTGATAAGGTTCCCATATCTATCGTGTTAGTAGTTTGTAAAAATACCGAGTCAATAAAGTGTCGAGGAATGACGTAGCTATACTAATGCATACGAGTAAAGCTTAACACATACGCGGAGTTAGTTATTCTTTGTTAGTAAATCGTTCAGGTGAATGTCTTCATTTTATTACTTGTTTAAAATTATATTACGTTTAAGCCCTTTGGTGTTAAAATATTTATATTTTAAATAGTTTGTTTTGTGTTAGACAACAGTGTGCTAGCGTAGTAAGCGTAATTCTTTGAAATTATTTTCCTTTAGTGTTTTATTCTAGTGTAAATATACTTCCTTCACACTAACCATGTGTTGTGACTGGATTTTTTGTGGCTTTTTTAAACAATATATATATAAATAAAAACAAATTGCTCGAGTGTATGTAAGCGCATAACTACAAAATGGCTGCACATATTTGTCATTTTTTTATGTTGTTTGTAAAATTTTATGTATTGTCAGGGCAAAGTTTATACGGAAGAAAATGTTCGAAAAATCATACCGTAATCATTTGGCTTAAAAGATTCCATATAGAAAGTGTATGAGTCAACGAGACAGAAGATAGTAGAGATGTTCAAAAATATTGATAGAATTGACCTTAGTTGTTCAATTGCTTTTTTTTTCGAACTGACTATGCTCAATAGCATAGGTCAATACCTAGCAAGATTTTAACAGCTTCACCGGACTAGTTGTTCAATTGCCATACTATTTCATTACCTGGTTGTAATATAAAAAGCAAAATGTGAAGGGAAGAATTGGTCACAACTTCGCCGTTACTGCGAAGCCGGGGTTAGACAGTTAGTTTTTTACATGGAAATAACATATTGTGTATAATTTACGAATAATTTATTTGCTATATATTTTGCTTTTGGAAACTTATAAAATCTGTTTTTTTATTTATCATATATTTTAAACCATTTTTACGTATATTTTTAATTTTATACCTATGTTTGTATATTTGAAGTATCTCTATGTAAATCTGTGCGCGCCTTTTAGAAGTATCAACATACAATCTTTTGTACGAGTCCCTTTCACTTCATAAAGTGAACAGTAGCATGTAATATTTATACGTAATTAAAGCCCAGATTACTCCCGAGTGGCATATCTTGGATATTTCCCACCAGCGTAAGCTAAATTTGGGAGCAACACGAATTGCTTGCTCCGGATATGGTTAAAGGCAGTTTTTACCGATACATATATGGTTTTGAGCTTACTAATGGTTATATTAATCTTGATGTATGTATAATATTGTACTACATTATATTTTCGTGCTTAAATGATATATTTTGCTCTTTTAATATTACTTAAATGAGAATTTTACAAAATATTAATCCCTATCCTTACTAATATTATTAATGTAAATGTGTTTTTGTTTGTACGTTATCATGTTGAAATTTTGTATATACCTAGTCTTGCCATAAATACTGAAACAAAGAAAAAATAATCTCTATTGCAAATAACATTTTTACTATTACAGTGTGTTAGTTTAATACATAAATATAAAACAATTTGAAATATAAAAAGTTTATTCGAAGTTGTCTGCATTGGCTGCAATACAGTCCTTTAAACGTTGAGGCCAGTTGTCAATAGAAGCACGCTCTCTTTCCATGGGAAAATTCATCACTGCCAATCGTACGGATTGTTTTAGGAACTCCAAATTATCATGGCGTTTAAACCAAACCGTACTCTTTAAAACTGACCATAAATCATAATCCAGCGGATTAAGATCGGGACGACGGCCAGTCTTCAGCTCTGATGAAGTCCGAAGCGTTCGTATTCAACCAAGACTGCGTAGACCGAGCTTTATGAACCGGCGCCGAGTCTTGCTGGAAGGACCATTCTTGGTTATTGAACACGGTGTTGTTAAGGGGCTTCACTACCATCTCAAGAATGATATCTTGATACACTTGTGCCGATGTTTTGATATCTTTCTCACAAAAGTATGGCTCACTCACTCCTTCATAGCTAATACTCCACCAAACCATCACTGAAGTCGGATAGTGCCCATGTTGCACTCTGTCGACTAATTAGGAAGCTTCCTTAGAGCTTTGAGCATAAATACGGTCATTATGTTTCTTAAAATGTTGCTCAATTGTAAAAAAATTCTCATCCGTAAACAATATTTTTCTGTGACCTCCCTTTGCGTACCGCTTCAGTAGTTTGTCTATCAAAAATTATTGTACTTTTAATGACGACGCGACTTAAGTACGAGAGAAACGTAGATAAGTAAATGGAGTTAATACATTCATATGACTTTATTAATCGCTGTTTTTTTTTACATAAAGTTTCACGCGGACAAAGTCGCGGGCACTGCTAGTTTTTTATAATCATACGTCTATGAATCGACAGAACACGTGTTCTGTTCAAAACAGCGGACAACTGGATTTTAAAACATCGAAATAGTATCAAGTTAGGCAATAGCGGTTAACCTCGAACCTAGGCGATCCATCGAGAATCACGAACAGGCCAATTCTACGAATGTCCGCTTCGGTAACATACGCGGAATATACACAAAACTATTCGACGAAACGTCGACAAAAAGCGAGCCCGACATCCCGCATTGATATTCACAACGCACGCACAATCATAATACAATTAACTCTTAGATGTCACATGTGATAAGATACCGCGTTCCGATTCACTGCGACTGTGTGATAGAATAACGTATCTCATCGCTTTGTCTTACTCTTCACTGATATATGAATATCATATGTAGGATACGTCGCGGGAGAACAGCCCTGGGGATATCAGAAATGCGTCGCTCGGTATTTCCTACACGGTAATGAATTTATTATTTTAAACGGTCCTATAATACTCAGTTCCGATGTAAAATAGGTAAAGTTATTTGCAGAAATTTTCTACGTACAGATTTAAATTCATA
The DNA here is from genome assembly GCA_015888305.1 of Antheraea pernyi. Lineage (NCBI taxonomy): Eukaryota > Metazoa > Arthropoda > Insecta > Lepidoptera > Saturniidae > Antheraea > Antheraea pernyi. Next base: position 400,209 of record MU158895.1, on the reverse strand, counting down.
TCATAATGTTTATTCTATACATATGTTATAGTAGCAGGATCGGGGGACGTTGTCCTCGTGAATCACTTATTTACTAGTGATCTATGGTAAATCTAATGAAAATACGTTCAGTACTTTTTGGGTTTATCGCGAACAGACAGACAGACAAACGCGACAGAGGACTTCGTTTTATAATATCTAATGATATGTTCTATGTCCGCTAGAGGTCGTGTCTATTAAAATAACTAACAATAAAGTGCACGATTCCTATGTAATGTATAAGAATCAAATCAAATCAAAAATACTTTATTCAGTTTAGGCCCTAATAAGGCGCTTATGAACGTCAAAACTACCACCGGTTCGGAAAACAACCCAGTCACCGAGAAGAACCGGCAAGAAACTCGATTGGGTAGTAGAAAATATATTATTGTCATTGAAAATGGTTGGCCGATATTATCACGACATGCGAGCAACCAAGCATTATGTAATAACAAAAGGTGTGAAGAGGAGAACACTTTACGATACTCACACTAAAAGTCACGATACAGACAACGAATATTTAAAACCAAACAGTAGAAACCAGATAAAATTGTATAACTCACTTTGTATATACAGTGTGATAAGACTATTATTGCTGACTGTAATCCGGTGAAGCTGTTGCCTTGCTAGGCCAATAGCATAGTCAGTTCGAGAAAAAACAAACTATTATTGCTTGTATCATCTGGTGCGCTCCTTGACATGTTTTTTAATTTACCGAATTCACCTCACGTTAAATGTATAGAGGAACTTATTATCAAATACAAATGCTGGAACATATTCATTAGTCTCTTAGCGATATACTAAACTTGTATTTATCCAAACATCCATGTACCCTTAAATGGATATTTTTATCAATTGTCTATAATCCGCTTTTACGCCGTGTGGTGCCGGCATAGTAAAATAGCACCACTCATATCTTCCCGTGGGTATCGTAAAAGGCGATTAAGGGAGTGCGAGGTATTGACCCCTTGTAGTTTCTCACCGGGATACTGTACCATCCGTCTGGGTCCTTCTCCGGTCGTAACGGTCCCCGTTCCGCTGGGACCAGATGAACAAGGACGAATTGTAATTAATTACTTTAATTAATAACGATTAATTTAATGTACTTCTAATGCATTTTATATAAAATAAATAGTTTTCTGCAATTCTCCTCCATATAAACTTTAACTATGCCAAGTTTAACGTTCATCCGTTCAAGCAATTCCTTTAAAAAGGGGTACAAAGTTTGGGCTTCACGTATTAATATATATGATGATATGGAGAAAGTTTTTGATTATCCGATACCCGATATATATAAGATTTGTTGAGGTATGTATGCTTGGTACACATATACGTTTCAAGAACTCATATATGTATGAATAGTTAGCTTACCATTGGTTAGCTCAGATAGGTAGCAAATTACATGCATCAGGCAACAGCCCAAGCCGAGGTGTGCCGTGCACCCTTGAGCTAGTTGTTAAATAATATCAGCTGAGTGCCTTAAGCGCTTGTCTTAGTAATCCGGTGAAGCTGTTAAGACCTTGCTAGGTCAATAGCGAAATCGGTTCGAAAAAAAAGAGAAAGTTTTTATGTTGTCTATTTTTTTTTTAACGTCATTGAGAAATAGATACATGACTACAGAAAACCTAAATAAACAAGTAACGCAAAGCTGTGATTATGATATTGAAGATTAATTATTATTAATATTGCAAGCATAATTGCATAACCTGTCTAACGAGATCACAATTAGGATCGTGCAATTATTAAAACGAGGTCCTCTGAAACACTGCGCCCATCGTTGTATAAACTAATACTTAATCATCTTACAGTCTGCTAGAATCATATCTACGCTACCTATGTAAAAGAAATGAATTGTGAATATTTTAATACAATTTCGGAAGGTGATAAAACCACGTTGAAGCTATTACTGGTTTCAGCATGAATGAGTCGGCTCGCCCGGGGTAGTATCACCCTCTCACAGAAAACCGACGTGAAGTAATAGTGCTTTCATTGTTGCATTTTATTCAGTCAGCGAGAGCGCCGGAGGCACCCCTCCCCCTGTCTCTTTCCCCCCTCCCCCCAAACATAGGCTGGTAACGCACTTGCGACTCCCCTGGTGTTGTTAGTGTCTATGGACGGCGTTGATCACTTAACAACACATTTATTAAAAAGAAAAAAACAATTATAATGTTAACCAGAAAATTAATGGTTAGTTTTCCCCTTGTATAACTATTTTTATGTTTACATATTATAATAAACATCTATACTTAATATTATAAAGCTGAAGAGTTTGTTTGCTTGGACGCGCTAATCTCAGAAACTACGGATCCAATTTGAAAAATTCTTTCAGTGTTAGATAGCTCATTTATCATTTAGCACGCTATGATCAATAGTCATCATAGATACACAATAGATCAGTAGTCTTTAAAAAGGGGTACAAAGTTTGGGCTTCACGTATTAATATATATGATGATATGGAGAAAGTTTTTGATTATCCGATACCCGATATATATAAGATTTGTTGAGGTATGTATGCTTGGTACACATATATGTTTCAAGAACTCATATATGTATGAATAGTTAGCTTACCATTGGTTAGCTCAGATAGGTAGCAAATTACATGCATCAGGCAACAGCCCAAGCCGAGGTGTGCCGTGCACCCTTGAGCTAGTTGTTAAATAATATCAGCTGAGTGCCTTAAGCGCTTGTCTTAGTAATCCGGTGAAGCTGTTAAGACCTTGCTAGGTCAATAGCGAAATCGGTTCGAAAAAAAAGAGAAAGTTTTTATGTTGTCTATTTTTTTTTTAACGTCATTGAGAAATAGATACATGACTACAGAAAACCTAAATAAACAAGTAACGCAAAGCTGTGATTATGATATTGAAGATTAATTATTATTAATATTGCAAGCATAATTGCATAACCTGTCTAACGAGATCACAATTAGGATCGTGCAATTATTAAAACGAGGTCCTCTGAAACACTGCGCCCATCGTTGTATAAACTAATACTTAATCATCTTACAGTCTGCTAGAATCATATCTACGCTACCTATGTAAAAGAAATGAATTGTGAATATTTTAATACAATTTCGGAAGGTGATAAAACCACGTTGAAGCTATTACTGGTTTCAGCATGAATGAGTCGGCTCGCCCGGGGTAGTATCACCCTCTCACAGAAAACCGACGTGAAGTAATAGTGCTTTCATTGTTGCATTTTATTCAGTCAGCGAGAGCGCCGGAGGCACCCCTCCCCCTGTCTCTTTCCCCCCTCCCCCCAAACATAGGCTGGTAACGCACTTGCGACTCCCCTGGTGTTGTTAGTGTCTATGGACGGCGTTGATCACTTAACAACACATTTATTAAAAAGAAAAAAACAATTATAATGTTAACCAGAAAATTAATGGTTAGTTTTCCCCTTGTATAACTATTTTTATGTTTACATATTATAATAAACATCTATACTTAATATTATAAAGCTGAAGAGTTTGTTTGCTTGGACGCGCTAATCTCAGAAACTACGGATCCAATTTGAAAAATTCTTTCAGTGTTAGATAGCTCATTTATCATTTAGCACGCTATGATCAATAGTCATCATAGATACACAATAGATCAGTAGTCATAGTTAGGTCACCTGATGTTAAGTAATCACCACCGTCCATGGACACTAACAACCCCAGGGGAGTCGCAAGTGCGTTGACACCTTTTGGGGGGAAGGGTTAGGGAAAGGAGTGGGGAGAGGGGGGGTGGGTATCCGGCGCTCTCACTGACCGAACGAAACGCAACAATGCAAGTACTGTTACTTCATATCGGTTTAAAGAACTATGAAGAATGTTTCAACATCGTTTTTTTTCTTCCTTTTGAGAACTTCCGCTGCGTTAGACCAAAATAACTATTCCACGCGGATGAAATCGCGGGTAGAAGCTAGTATAATATACATTAATATTACATATATGTATATTATAGTTATCTCTTAATTAACATAGTTTATGTTTGTAAAAATTAAGTGCTACATATATTACATATGTTACATATATTAGTTAATGCGTTTTGCATTGTATTATAATTTTATAATTAAGGCAAATAATAAGAAACATAGTTATTACTGTGTTATTCTTTTTGCTTCATCTTATTATAATTAGAATCAATCAAATAATCAAAACTAGTTTTTATAGAATAATTTTGTATACACAAAAATCTGAAATAATACAGGCACATAAAAACTTCGATGAATTGTGTAAGCGGCATTTTCGAACTAGTTTTGATTTTAACCAAAAGACACTTGTATTTGACGTCAATAATAAAGAAGAAAACATGAATTTATCATATTAATTTGCCGCAAATATTAAAGAATAAATATACATTTATCAAATAACTTTAACGTAAATATTAAAGAAAAGATAAATTAATTTATTTCATTTATAGTTTTTTAGACTAAAGTATATTTAATAGGTTTTAATAACATCCTTGTTGATAAATCTTTGTGATAAGTAATTTTTTCATACGGTCGTTTGCAATGAAACTGTTTTAAGTAGGTAAATGTAATAAATATATGTAATTAACTTTAGTTGTTCGGTATCACCTTGACCAGACCGGTTTCGTTGTCCAATAACATATAATTCATTTTAGAATATTAATTAATCACTACGCGATGATTATTTAGTACTAACGCGTCGAGACATGCCTAATCACTACGCGGTATATATTTAGTGTTAACACGTCGAGACAATCTCTAAATGACTACGCGATAACTAATTAGTTTAACGCGTCAAGACACTGTCTAATCACTGCGCGATAACTATTTAGTGTTAATGCGTCGAGACAATGTCCAAATGACTACGCGATAACTAATTAGTTTAACGCGTCAAGACACTGTCTAATCACTACACGATAACTATTTAGTATTAACGCCTTGAGACACTGCCTAATCACTACGCGATAACTATTTAGTGTTAACGCGTCGAGACAATGTCTAAATTACTACGTGTTAACTAATTAGTTTAACGCGTCAAGACACTGTCTAATCACTACGCGATAACTTTTTAGTGTCAACGCGTAGAGCCAATGTCTAAAGTACTACGTGATAACTAATTAGTTTAACGCGTCAAGACACTGTCTAATCACTACGCGATAACTATTTAGTATTAACGCCTTGAGACACTGCTTAATCACTACGCGATAACTATTTAGTGTTAACGCGTCGAGACAATGTCTAAATTACTACGTGATAACTAATTAGTTTAACGCGTCAAGACACTGTCTAATCACTACGCAATAACTATTTAGTATTAACGCCTTGAGACACTGCTTAATCACTACGCGATAACTATTTAGTGTTAACGCGTCGAGACAATGTCTAAATTACTACGTGATAACTAATTAGTTTAACGCGTCAAGACACTGTCTAATCACTGCGCGATAACTATTTAGTGTTAATGCGTCGAGACAATGTCCAAATGACTACGCGATAACTAATTAGTTTAACGCGTCAAGACACTGTCTAATCACTACACGATAACTATTTAGTGTTAACGCGTCGAGACAATGGCTAAATGACTACACGATAACTGATTAGTTTAACGCGTCAAGACACTGTTTAATCACTGCGCGATAACTATTTAGTGTCAAGGCGTAGAGACAATGTCTAAATGACTACGTGATAACCAATTAGTTTAACCAGCCAAGATACTGTCTAAATGACTACGCGATAACTATTTGGTGTTAAGCGTCGATACACTTTATAAATGACTATGCGATGATTATTTAGCGTTAAGACGTCGAGACACTGCCTAATCACTACGCGTTTATTATTTAATGTTAACGATTTGTGACACTGTCTAAATGATTACGGGATGATTATTTAGTGATAACGCGTCGAGACACTACCTAATCACTACACCACGATTATTTAGTGTTAACGCGTCGAGACACTGTTTATCGACATGTCGTAATATCGTAATAGCTTTGGATGAATTAAAATAACATGACGCAATAATAGCACCATGAGAAAGTTATTTTGGCATCTGGTCTTGGTTATTTCTACTTATGCGTGTCCACTATGCGTGTATAATATCGCATCTTCATTTAAAAAAAGTAAATCAAATGTTAAATTTTATAGAACATATGTTTTGAAGTTTGATCATGTTTACACGTTCCACTTTCATTTATTTTAAAAATAAATGCCTCGCTTTAAGGAAATTTTAGGGAAAAGTAGTGTAAATACCGTGCAATTTAGTCGTTGTAGAAAATATCATCATTTGTAACAGAAAGACGTTTAAATAAAGTATTTTAAAAAAGTTTGTAGTAAATTCGCTTTTATAAAAGAGATAATTATTAAAATTGCATCAACTCTAGTGCATCATCATCATCGGGGTGGTAGGGCTTTACAGCCCGACTGGGTCGCAACCACCATGTATATGGCGAAAAAGCCCGTCATAGTGATTCGCTTCTGCGGGTCGCGTTTCGGGATCAGCCTGTGCATATCCAGCATTTCGCAGGCCGGCATGACAGCGGCGACCGGCGATGGATAGTGTGTCACTCGGTGGTCGCCATTGTGTTTGGATTGTACTGTGCTTACCATCAGGCACATGGCAGTCATTATGCCGTGCTACTATAAAAAAAAAAATCATCTACGATAATTAGCATAAAACTGGACAAAGTCTCAATGCCACCGAAAAAAAAACTTTTTTTTGAGTAAGATGACATAAATCTCAAATAATGCACTTTTGAAATAAAGTAAATAACATAGTAACTTTATATTACAACATAGACTTATACCATTTTTGGTAGGTGGTAGATCCACGCTGAAGCTATTACTGGTTTCAGCATGAATAGGTCGGCTCGCCCGGGGTAGTACCACCCACTCACAGAAACACTCGTTGTGTTTCGTTCGGTCAGTGAGAGCGCCGGAGGCCCACCTCCCTTCCCCTCTCCCTTGCCCCCTCCCCCCAAACACAGGCTGGCAACGCACTTACGACTCTGGTGTTGCTAGTGTCTATGGACGGCGGTGATCATTTAACATCAGGTGACCCACCTGTTCGTTTGCTTCGTATGATATAAAAAAAAATTACTTAACTTTGTTAACTATCTTCGAAGACTGGCTCTCAAATGCAGCTGCCGGGATATAGCAACACGTGATTGGCGACAGATTTTCAACTAGGTGGTAGGTAGTCAGACGGGCTTAGAAAGAGCTCTACCACTATGTGAGTTGTTTGTTACGCTTTCACGCCTTATCTGCTCAATCCATCATCAGGAAACAGGAAAAAATAGAAACAGAGTAGGACATATATGTCCTTTTCATACCCTATAAACTTTCATCCAGAAAAAAAAACTAGTCCCGAGATATAGGTCAAATCTACATTAACCCAAGCGCAACCACGTTGGAAAACTAGCTATATATAAAATATACGTGTAGGGTTTATACCAATTAACAATTTAATTTTGGATATGTGTTTATACCATTGTTTATATATATTAATTTCGACTTTTGCTACGTACAAACTAATAAAAATCACTGCATGCCTTATCGTTTCTACTAAATGTAAATTCGTATTAAATTCGAAATTTAAAACCTCAAACCTGCGCACGCGCCGCCGTCATGACTCATACACGCAATAGGGTCACGACACGGTCCTTCTATAACTATACTGTACTAAGTATGAAACTATATACAAACGCCGCGCTTACCAATTTTTGATTGCGTTTCATTGTAATACATGGATTTACTTTCTTGATCCTTATTAGAATATTGACATGATTTTCTTAGCAATTGAACAATTAAAAGCACTGCTTTATACTGCTTTAATTACGTATTTTACAAGAACAAAACGATAATAGAATTACCGAAACATTGGATTCAAAATGACAAATACAGGCGATAACGTAAAATATAACCTTTCCTCTTTAGACTTATTCGTGTTGCTTATAGGAAATTAAAATATATCATAATTATTTAAATATAATGTCAGAGTCACATTACATTCTAATAGATGAGAAAAACAAAATAATATATAAAACAGACAGAACTGGGTATATACGTAATATTAAAATAAATATTTTATAAGATACCACTTACCATTAACTGCAAGAATTCTCTGCTAATGTAAATTCTTTGCTATAATTTATTTATACTCTGAATTTGACATGTAAAAGTCAATATTTCGCTATTTCTGCTAACGCATTACTTATATGAAATACGTTGATAGGGAGACCGTATGGAATACTTTAATGGAAGATTTAATAAAAATCACATTTTTATGCAATAAATAATTATCATAAAGATATATTTTAAACGGCAAACTCAAAAGGATGTCGTTGGTGTGATTTTGGATTTGTTATTTTGATAAATATGACGCAATAAATGTTATAAGTACAATAACATTAATAATTTACTATTTATTGACATGTTCACTGGAGTGTAATGAAAAATTAGAAACTTTAAGATGTGTCTCCCACTCGGTATATTATTGTATCAGATCTAATTTACCAATTTAGAGCCTTGAAGTAATCTTATATGACTGATTATTGTAGTGTTCCAAAAGTATCAGTCTAAGAATACAGCTATAGTAATTGAAAAACAAATGAACTGTTAAAATCAATGTAATTTGTTAACCCTAGATAGATCTACTAAAGACAGAAATATAAATAATTATAAAGGGTCAAAACTTCTCAGTCGTAGTACAAGCGCCTACGCCACACCGCCGCTCGCCGCTACGTAGGTTCTCGCGACGAATATATTATATTATACTAAGTACTTAAGTAGGCGAATACTCCATGGATATGACTTGCGACGACAAACTGTTATTACAAATTAATCTTTCCTTAAACATCGATTTGTCGTATCGACAATGAATTTCCGATGACAGATATAGTCGGGAATGATTTACATCGCTAGATTGTTCGGATTTGTTAATGCTAATAGTTTATCAGTTAGGTTTCCTATTAGAGAATGATAGGAACGCCTTTACAGAATTAACAATTATTAGCTCGCGCGTTGGTCATTATTAGAGCATAATCATTATTGAACATAGTCTTTAAATAAATGAATGAAATGATCAAATAATTAAAAATGAATTTGAATATGAAATTTAAATCGACATATACTTAAAACGTGCTGTCTGTTGGGATATTCACTACAAATAATCTTATCAGCATCTCCTGTTGTAACAATTTTGTCATATTCTGGTAAAAAAATTAGTAGTCCGGTGAAGCTGTTAAGACCTTGCTAGGTCAATAGCATAGTCAGTAGGAAAAAAAACCAAAGAAGGTAAAAAAAATAAAATAAGTCTATGTTAGAAGGTAGGTAAATAGGAAATGGTAGGAATGGTAGGAGGTAGGAAGGTAAATGGACAAATTGTTTTCATTTTTTTTATTGATAATACTAATTCTATTGACGAAACTACTAAACAAAAAAAATATACAAGAATAATGATTAGGTTTTGCAAATTTTGGCTGCTAAAATTTACTAAAAGCCTTTTTGAACTTTCAATTTTGAGATTTGGAGATTGGACTTAATAACTTCCCAACGTCGATATTAAAACTGAATCAATTGCAAAAACAAAATGTAAAAAACCCTTGGATTTTCTTGGATAAAGAGGTAGCGTTTGCGAATTTCGGGAACTGATGATTGCAGTTTTTTTTTTAGAAATAAGAAACCTAAATGCCCTGGCATGATATTTATGAATATAGAGACACGGTATATAGAAAACTATAAACAGATCATTTAAAATATATATAAGAGCTATATATATATATATATATATATATATATGTAAGAGCTATATATTTAAGAGACAACCAGTGATACAATGGTTTAGTGATGTAACCGGGATTTCAAGAAACCCTGGTTTTTTTTTTATTGTAGCACGGCAAAATGACTGCACTGTGCCTGATGGTAAGCGCAGTACAATCCAATAACAACGGCGACCACCGAGTGACACACTATCCATCGCCGGTCGCCGCTGTCATGCCGGCCTACAAAAGGCTGGATATGCACAGGCTGATTCCGAAACGCGGCCCGTAGAAGCGAATCACTATGACGGGCTTTTTCGCCATATACATGGTGGATGCGACCCAGTCAGGCTGTAAAACCCTACCACCCCGCTTTCGCCATTGCCTCGTTCGTTATTCAACAGGGTATAATATCCCAGAATAGAAAACATGAATCGGTGATAGTTTTTGGCCGGTAAAGTAATTTGACAGTTTCCATAAAAATGAAATTATTAACTTAATTTTTTATAGGATAACATTGTTAGTGAAAATTAATCACTCATCCTAATATCAAAAATACATTTCTAGCGAATACCAATAATAACTGCATATATACTACGGAGCTACGATTAGCTCAACAATAAAAATAACTTGCGATATGGTATGCGGTGGAAGAGTCCGAAGTACTTACTATTAGGTCACGAACACTTTATCTATTGTAAAGGCTTGTGTAAACATGAGGATTTATAATCGACGTATATATTTATACGCTTTATAGGTTTTAGATTTTAATTACAGTCTCATCTGGCTTTCAATGACAATGTGGATACCAGACTTTTTTTTTTATAGTAGCACTGCAAAATGACTGCTCTGTGCCTGATGGTAAGCACAGTACAATACAAAAACAATGGCGACCACCGAGTGACACACTATCCATCGCCGGTCGCCACTGTCATGCCGGCCTGCGAAATGCTGGATATGCACAGGCTGATCCCGAAACGCGACCCGTAGAAGCGAATCACTATGACGGGCTTTTTCGCCATATACATGGTGGATGCGACCCAGTCAGGCTGTAAAACCCTACCACCCCGCTTTCGCCATTGCCTCGTTCATTATTCAGCAGGGTGTACCACGTGCAGGTGAGGTTGGCTTGAGTGTCTCAAGTGTTAGATGTTATTCGACACCCCTTACACCCCAAAACTAGACCCCCCTCGGCAGCAGCTCAAGCCTAGGTCCGTTCCCTCGGCGTCTCATTTCAGTTATCAATAACCAATCATATCATCATATCATTTGAAATATGATAGTAATTCAATTATTGTTTTAAAATGTATAGTGGTCGACGATGATATATGTATATATTACTACTGTTCCATCATCAATAAATGCCTTTTTAAATTCTCATTTGATGTATTTATTTTTAACTTAACCACCGTCTTTTATAACGCTAAAGAAGTTTTACTTCATACGCGTCTGACGGTTCCACGCACTCACGTCTCTATGGTCAGTTCGATCATTGGACCACTACTCGTATGTATAAAACAATAACTTACTAACTTCCGTAGCAACGCACAAGCCAAACTACTGGAGTTACGCCTTTACAATTTGCATGCGGGGTATTTATATAATGAACAGTAAGGTAGGATTTTTGAAAATTCAACTTTTAAGGTAGTGAAAAAGGGGTGAAAATTTTGTATAAAAATTCGCCGATTTTCTGTTTATTATGTACGAAATATTTATAAGTATATTATTTATGAAAAATCATTACAATTTCGTAAACAGTTTCTTGAATAGAAAAAAAAAATCTGTTAATAAAGGTGCTCTCGTATGCACACACCTCAATTTATCTGCCATGTCTACATGTAATCTTTACAAAGAGTATGTTACCGCCTACTTAATACTGAGTGAGTGCATTATATAAGCAAAGTTTAAACAGATATCGATTGCTATTTATTATACCAAATGTTACTAGTTTACCGTTAATCCATTATTCATCATTTATATTGCTTTTTTGGTAATCGTCATATGAAATAACAATATTATTGGAGATTGGCTTTAACATTTAGTATGGATTTTGTCAATTATTAAAGTTTTCTCTTATTACGCAGTCTTTATATAATTTCATGTAATCCGTGTTCACTTCTAAATATTAGTGGGGTATCCCATGTTTTGCAATCGAATGCCTTATTTGTTGTTAGAACGAATATGTGAATGATGGTGATGTCTGAAATTAACTCATCTCTATACATCCACTAAAAATGATTTTGACGTGTAATGTATTCTAAATATTATATTTACATATATGTTAAAAAGATATACTAGATCGAGTTTCTTGCCGGTTCTTCTTTGTGGTAGTTTTGACGTTCATAAGTACCTTCTAAGGACCTAAATTGAATAAAGTATTCTTTGATTTGATTGTGAAATGACCCAAAATGATAATATACTAAGTCAATAAAAACTCGAATGCATTTATCAGAATACGCCACCAAATAGGTGCTTATTGATAGGTTTTTACTTTAGGGTCATAGATATGTGGGCATTAGTAAGATCCCTACCACTATGCTGTGATTCACTAAAAAAATATTTTACGGAAAGCTAGACACATTACAAGATTTAATAAACCTAGTCGATCGATACTGTGTCCGATCTTGCTACCACTGAGCTATTATTGCATCAAAATATAGCTATAGTTGTTTGGGATTATATAAAATGTACACTAGGGTGGTTCATTTCCGCAAACATTTTTTTTTCGTTGCTCATGCAAAATATTAATCTATATATAGAAAAAAAAAATCACACCAAGTTTGGACTCTTAATATTAATTTTAAGTACTTACAATTTAAATTTAAAGTATTACCATTCAAAATGCATCTAAAAAATCTTTTTTTTTTCAAATTTCTAATGCTTACCCGGCTTTTACAATATTGCAAATCGGTTTGACGGAACTTGTGGGGAATTTTACGCTCTTTAAAATAGTCTTATTGTTTTTTTGTGTAACTCGCACTGGTTCACCAGTAGGAGTCGTCAAAGTACAGTTTTTGTAAAAAATATATTTTCTCTTAATTATTCGAGTAAACCGCCAAAAGTAGGAAGAAAAAAAGAACCGACTCATAAAAAAAAGTTATCCGACCAATATTTCATGATTTTACAGCCATTTTTATACCGGAAAATGTAAGAAATTGGTAAATACTAACTCATAATGTCATTTAGAATCATTTTTTCTACTTATTACCATTATATTTCCCTACACTAAGAACTTTTTTTTAATTATTATGATTTCTCACTATATTATTATTATTATTTATCAATTTCTTACATTTTCTGATATAAAAATGGCTGTAAATTCATTAAACATTGGTCGGATAACTTTTTTTTAATTCGGTACGATTCGGTATTTTTTCATAAATTTGCCATAACAAACTTAAGTATGCTTAATAATATGTCGTCTTTATTAATTCTTCCGTAAATCAGTTTGATCCTTTTATCGTATAGTTAAATAAATATCTTATTAAAATATACCTGAGAATAATTCGCAATCCTGACGGCAGTAACGAGCGACATAATCTGCATTCTGAGCAAACTAGTCGACATTACAACTTTAGATAGTATAGCACACTGTTTGGTTACTTTGTTTACAATGAAAATTACATAGAAGTTAATGCCCTACCTCACGTACACATTACATGAGTCAAGTGATATAAAATCAGCAATAACCAGACGGACCATACAGGCACAATCGAGGACTTACGATTCATCGATTGTCCAGCGACGCGTGCCAAACTTGTACTATTCGTGATGGCATACGATTAATTTATTTATTGAAATCAATACTAATATCTGCCAAGACAATGGCCCCAAATGAAAATGCGTACACGCTTATGGCATGTCGGAATGCTAAACGAAGCGGCGTCATTTATTCAATACGCCATTTTGCATTCGATTTTGAGGTTATTAGATGCAATCGGAATGCGTGCGGCCATGTTTGATTCCGTTCGGCTATATTCGGCGGGGTTCGGCCATCGTCGACTTCTTAAGGTGACAATTGACGTATGTAATGGCAGTGTCATAGATTTCTTGGAAGATAATGATAATTAAATTCATAGGGAAATTGGTATTGAAAGAACGCCGAAATGTTTTGCCGAATTTGGTCTTGTTTTATAGTTGTTTTACGATGTGTGGGTTTTGCTGCGTTTTTATTGCGTTTGTTATTTATTTAGCACCTGTTTTTATAGGTCTTTAGGTATTTGCATATTATAATTATATTGATTACGTCATTATTATATTTTGTCCTTAAGGGGGCAAGCAAAAGGTTCAAATGGACACTTAAAGAGGCGCATTGTTTCAAAGTGCTTGTGGTTTATTTTCTAGTCCAAGTAGTCATAATATTTAAATTAAAATCAAATATGCAACCCAGGTTTTGATGAAGGTAATAAGTAATGAATGAATAATTAATATTTGATGAACTTTAAACTGATTGAATATTTATCTTTTTCATATTGGCAGTATTGTTTGAAGGTCCTTTAAGATATTAGGAGCCAAGCGAATAGGTTTGTTACCTGATGTTAACTGATCACCACCGTCCATAGACACTAGCAACACCAGAGGAGTCGCAAGTGCGATGCCAGCCTGTGTTTGGGGGAGAGGGAGGAGGAGAAGCGGCAGGTGTTTTTCCGGCGCTCTCACTAACTGAACAAAACGCAACAATGCGAGCACTGTTACTTCACGTCGGTTTTCTGTGAGAGGGTGGTACTGCCCCGGGCGAGCCGACCCATTCATGCTGAAACCAGTAATAGCTTCAGCAAGGCTCTACCACTTACAACATTATAACATTACATTAAAATAAAGGCAATCAATGGATAATAAAATGTAATTTATTTTATTCGGGGCTCAGTTACATAAATATTCCGATTAAACGTTTCGTAATATCTGGTAAATAAGATTTCTACGCGGAGTTTATTTTATGGCAAAATTTAACTACGTTTAATATTAATTTACATTTAAGCTTATTCTTTAAAATCTTTAAGTTGGTGGAACAAATTAAAGGCAATTCGCGCTCGTTTTTTTGTATTATATGAAGTAGGAAATGGGCATGTTCATCTGGTATCAAATAACTATCACTACATACCTATTATAAATAAAATTTCCTCCGCCACGTCTGTCTGTCTGTTCGCGATAAACTCGAAAACTACTGAACGGATTTTCATGCGGTTTTTCATCAGTAGATAAACTGATTAATGAGGAAGGTTTAGATATATACTAGGTTTTTTTATTATCAGGGAGGGATAACGTCCGCCGGGCCTGCCAGTGGTTATAATAATCTCAAAATGTGCGTACTCCATTTTGAGAACGATCAATAATCTGCTATTCGTTAGTAAGTGCGTTGGTTCGCTTCACATATCAACTTCCTTAGTAATTCAAAAATAGGTCGTCATAAATCAATATCTTGATAGTATTTACGAATTTCTTGAAGTTATATTTTGCTTGAAGCATTTAGGTTAGACTCTTAATTTTAACACTTAATATTCGTGACGACAATGAACCTTAATCAATATTAATATTTTGTCCTGCCATGTTAACATAACGCGTATAATACAATATGTTTCTACACCGCTGTACTGACGCGCCAACTTGACTCACTTCCTGTCGGTAGTACGTCATTACATTTGCTTCGGTCGCCTTCCTACAGGATTTTCCTTTTCATTTTTATAGTTTCCCTTGTTTATATTATGAATCGACGTTCCTTCATTCGCTATTGTTAGGTAATGTCTAAATCAGGCAATGGTATCTTCAGCTAATTTGGTTACAGACAGGAAATTTATTTACTGCGTTGATAGACATGAATATTCCTCAGTAGCTTTGTAAGTAGACTTTACAGTACTTTTACAGTAGATTTTTTTTTTTATGTCATAAGTGGCAAACGAACAGGTGGGTCACCTGCTGTTAAGTGATTACCACCGTCCATGGACACTAACAACACCAGAGGAGTCGCAAGTGCGTTGCCACCCTTTGGGGGAAGGGAATATGGGAGGGAGAGGGAGAGGAGAAGAGGGGAGGGGAGGTGGGCCTCCGGCGCTCTCACTGACCGAACGAAACGCAACAATGCAAGCACTGTTACTTCACGTCGGTTTTCTATGAGAGGGTGGTACTATCCCGGGCGAGCCGACCCATTCATGTTGAAACCAGTAATAGCTTTAGCGTGGCTCTACCACCATTTTACTATGTTAATAAGGTAAATAATAATGTGTATTATATCCATTAGCATATGCCTTAGCTAGTTGTATATTAGTAAATTTTCATTAAATCTGGCAATTATAGATACATATACAATATTTTTTGGTTGCTGTCAAGGCTTAGCGTTGATTAAATCTATCCAGGAAGTAATTAAAATCGGCCGAACTAAATCCTTCTTTGACGTAATTTAAAAAAATGATCTAAGCTATTAACGCTTATTATCAGAAACATTAATTGCTAATATAGCACTTAAATTCGAATTCGGCATATTTACGTCCGTGTGACAGTGAAAACTGTATCAAAATCCGTAGCACAGTTTAGTGGAACTAAGCGCACAAATAGGCAGACGTGAGTAGTTATAACTTTGTTTCATACTAGTTCATTTCAAAATCTAAACCAAGATTTGGGTACTATTTATTATTATTTGAATTTACATATTTCAAACTGTTTGTTGTTGAATGTAATAAAATCTTTGCATATTTCAAAATCTCTAAACTATAATGCTATAACTAGGAGCCTACCTACCTACTAAATCACCATTGTTTTTTTTATAACAAGATGGTGGCAAAGAAGTGTGCGAGACGTCTGATGGTATGCGGTCATTGTAGCATATGGACTTTTGTAACAACGGAAGTTTTACATGTACATGTGCTGGCCCTTTAAAAATTGGTTTACTTCCCTCTTAGAGAATCCCGTCCTGTAGTCGCATGGAAAAACCTCAGAAAGCGTTCGCGAGAGGAAACGCTTATGGAAACAGACCGTAACTTTTTTTTACGTAGGGAAATACTACATGGATACACCATTTTCCCAATAGAGCGATTGGGCAGTGTGATACTCTTCGTCACTAGAACCCCACGGTGTACCATTTACCGCCATAACGGGGACGACAAGAAAAGGAAAACCACACCGCATGTCACCCCGACATACCAGACCGTACCTGACCATTTCATGTCAATGTTTCTAATTAAGTATACAATTCTATTGGTATATAGAACACTGATTTAGTTATCTTAAAGCAATGAACATACATAGGTATTTATAAAAGTTTTAATGAAATTAACGTACCGAAATACCTATTTGGAGTTTCAGAAATTTTGTATATCATCGTGCGGCAACTAACTCATCTCGTAGGCTATGCTTTACACATTCGCTTTATCTATCGTTAGGTTAATTAATCTAAACACTAGTTATTTATTGATCAATCAGTAATTAAACCGCTGCATAATTACAGGCTACAACGAAGTGCACTTAACTGGATTCTACTTGATCTCGTTTAGTCTTATCGAGTCCTCGAGCTACTTCCTTTTGTATATTTTCAGTTTTATATGGAGTTTTATAGTTTTTGTACACGTTTCAAGTACGTAACAAATCGGCTTGGATTTCCTTGTTTATCCGTTTAGAAATGATTTAAATGCTACTTTTACCGCGGGATCTTTATGCGTTAGAATTATGATGAAATAAACGAGGAAATATTTCCATGAATAATTAAATGATAACGAGTTCCCTGTTAACAGTATCTTTCAACTTAAAAGTATCAGTAAGTTACCATCTAGTCTAACATAAGATTTTTGAACTTAAATCTTTTGTACAGTTTGTTAAAGATAATTTGTTGATACGTGAAAGGAGGATTATAAAGCTTGATTAATCTAAGTTTTCTTTGAATCTTCTCTTCAATTTTCTCCAAGGATCTCCTGTTTATGACTATTTGTATTGAAAATGTCTTTGACCAGGGGTATGTTTAGTAATGTAAGCTAAAAATTTATCCAATTTTATCCATGTTCCTATATTATTATTATTATTCTTGCAGTTTTTTTTTATTCATAGACTAGCCGTGCCTGCGACTCCGTTCGCATGGAACTTAATGTAAAATGTACTTAAGTCGCATCGTCATTAAAATTGCAATAACTTTTGATAGAGAGAACCGATTTTAATGAAACCAAGAATAAATGTTACTCCAGGATACGCTTTATGATTTGAGATATATATCGTGAACCCAGTACTTTAGCATAGATGCCTATTCATACAAACAGACATACATTTCTAAAAACGATTGAAATGTATTTTATTACTTATTCAGATACATCTACAACATTTTTTTTTTACAAAAATCTAAAGATAGACATAACAGATACACGTTAGATTTACATTCTTATGCTAAGTATTGATTTTCGACTATATTGAAAACGTGTTGGCTAACATGACGACAACATTCAAAACACATAGCGAAATAATTAACCGGTAACGTCCAATCGTTTCATTTCACGCATCGCAGACTCCGAAACTCATATGCGGCTAATAGCGTAACAACAAACTGTACTATCCATATTCATGCGTTGACCACAGCTCGGACAGTTGACAGCCAGCCACTGCACCGCCTCTCACTCGCTTTGTGCTCGCAACGTGCGCCGCCGACCAATGGCCGGGAATCACGGCGACCAATGGCCGCGGTGCGCGCGCGCAAGAATTAAACCGTTTATTGATAGGGTTGAGATGAGATGCTGTGTACGTTTTAAAATTTATCGCTGCTGGTGTATTTTAAATATGTACATTTGGATATACGGTTACTGCTACAGCGATATAAAAATGTGGCGTTCAACTGATTTAATGTATTTTTTTCCTACGATGGTTTTTGTTTAAAAGAACTAATAATGTAGTGTTTAATTTTGTTTAAATAACTACTGTTAAACGATTTTACATATTCCTTTGTATAGTTTTATAAAATTAAGGAATTACAATGAAACAAAGAATGATACAGTAAAATATGTAAAATCATGATTTTTCATATATTTTCTTGTGATGCTGCCGAAACACACCAGCATAGTCACAGATTCTCAACTTATAAATACTCTATTACAACGTGTCTTTTGAAATTGCTGCTCTCAGTACCTGTTATATCGGCTGTGGTTACCTAAAAGCTATTCTTTCTTTTCTATACATTATCCGTGTTATTACAAAAAAGTTAAATACGTATTAAATACTGGGTTTTAAAAAGTTTCCCAATAAGCGCACCGCGCTCACCCGAGGCAGGTTCGCGTTATCCTTTTTCACAAGTCTAACCTAACGTAAACAAAGCGAGACAAAAGAGCAAGATGGCGAACATTCAGCGACCACGGTGCATTTAATATGAGACCTTTTTAAAGCTAGGTTTCAATACGTATTTAACTTTTTTGTAATAACACCGTATGAGTTTTAAAGTTTGACAGTCCCACCGATATTAAGTCATGACGGTCTAAAACGGTCTAAGTTGCGGGGTGGTAGGGTTTTACAGCCTGACTGGGTCGCAACCACCATGTATATGGCGAAAAAGCCCGTAATAGTGATTCGCTTTTGCGGATCACGTTTCGGGATCAGCCTGTGCATATCCAGCTTTCTGCAGACCGGCATGATAGTGGCGACCGGCGATGGATAGTGGTCTCGGTGGTCGCCATTGTTTTTGGATTGTACTGTGCTTACCCCCAGGCATAGCGCAGTCATTTTGCCGTGCTACTATAAAAAAAAGATGGCAAACACACTAAACCTAGGAGACTGTTTTTTGTTCTCGAACTGACTACGCTATTGGCCTAGCAAGGCCTTAACAGCTTCACCGGACTGGCTTTCAAGAGCAGTTGCTGATACACACTATATGTGCTTGTCGACAGGTTATATATACCCTAGCAGAAAAAGCCCTACCACAATGTAACACTCTTCAAAAGAATCAGTCACTTGAGGCTGTATTGACTGTCCAGAATACAGTGGACATTATTATGTACGAATAACGAGATATTAGTCTTTGAACAGTTTTATTTGTTATACGTTAAGTGCTAACCCCTGCTTCTTTAAATGTTTAGAAGTTACAAAAGTTGAAGGATAAAGAAATGCTTTCTTTTACTATTGTTATCATTAGGTACCTATATTAATTATTGCAACTGTAGCAGCCACAGTTATACAGTGTACAATCATACGGTCCGTGACATGCATAGATATGAGAATATAAATACAAAAGACAAAGACGTTATTAAAGATTTGATTTGAAATAACATCTCTCACAGATCCGTTAAATAGAGGAACATAGTATGTCACTGCAAGGGTAATAATTTAGTTGCATGAACTTGATTTTAAACCTGCAACAGATCTTATTAGAAGAAACAGGAAATTTATCAACGCCGTTACTTATAGAATGGAAAGCTATTTGGGGCTAATGTAAGGTTATTATCAACTTTCGTCAATTCTAACCACGTGGTTAAGTCGTGTCGCATAACAATAACGGATATACAATTAATATGTGACTCGTGTTAACAATACAATTATGCATATTATTAAAAATCACCGATACAAAACCAACCCTAAAGTTTCAAGAGATAGCATCGCGTTTTGTCTCCAAATGCCGACATTAAATTTATCGATAAACGACGTACACTTTGACTGTCCCGACACTAATTGTGTGCGCTATCGACATCGATGTGTGTGCGGTGAAAAACTGCCACGTCAGATTCAAATAAGGTTAATCTGGACGTTCGAGATCGCCGGATAAAATGGTCTGGACCTAAAAACTGTTTCTGTTTAAACTAATTATTCTTCTTTTGTTTTATAATGAGATGGGATGGAGTCATTGTACATGTCTACGCAGTATGTAAGAAAAGGTACTCGCTAAGTTATCGCAAGTTACTTTTCGCAATTAAGTTAGTACTTTTACTTCAGTTTCGAGAGATTTCTATGTTTTTTAAAGTTAAACTTCTTTTGGGACAGTGCGAATTTATGAAACGAAAATGTGTAACGAAAAAGAGATAGCTATAAATGTATATATAGATTTTAGGCTGTGAAAGAATGAGATAGCATATTCTTAATGTACTCGAAATATATACAAAAAGAAGAGAGAGAGAGAGAAACGTTGGAATATAGCACATTATTTTTTGTTGGATCCTAGTTGTTTATCGCGCACTTTTAAACATTATTCTGTGGTGCATATTATTCACATTGTTAATATATATTACAATATAATGGCGAAAACTAATGTTTACCACTTCCTTAGTATATTCAACTCTCTTTTAAAAATTAACCAGAACACAAGTTTCATTTCAACCGTGACTGTAATCACACTCGATATTTCATTGTGTAAATTATTTTCTGTTCAATATATACAATTTAAATACTTATTCTATACATATATATACAATTCTTTATACACGTTAATTTCCCAAATGGTGCAACCATTTTAACAAGACCTTGGCAGATAAAAATCTTTCAGATTTTCCACAAGGGTTAAAAAGTAATTATAAAATTTAATAAATCGGTAAAAGGTAAACTATACGTAATAAGGATTAAATTAGAATAAAAAAACACACACAATGAATCCCTATAAAGTGATACAATAATACAACTATCATCTTAAATCGTAAAACATTTTCTCGTGACCGAATTAGGAGGGACTAGTGTTAAAAAAAAAATATATGGATATTTCCAGATTAAAAAAAAAAACAGTTAAATCATTTTATTAGTATTTGTCAGTCCAAATATAGTAATTTCAATATATAATGATTATGCTTAAGTCCACTTCCTGCTACGTCATCTACACGAACGATTTGAATTGCAAATGTGTTCGAAATTTAAATTTTTTACCGCCTCTCCGCGTAGGTGTTGTACGTGTGTGAATGGGTTAAACATTTTTTAAACGAGACCCGTAGGTATATCGTTTTTTTTTAATTACCAACGTGATAGCAACGGTCGTTTCTTTTTTAGTATCTATGATTTAAGAAATGGCGGTTCGGATTTCGTTGTCATATTTTTGATGAACAAATTTTACATTATATATTATGGTGATATGTCTTTTTAAAAGTGTAGTATTATAATACATTGGTTCAGTTACTCCAGTTATGTGGATATGCCAATAATATTCATTTTTAATCGATATAATTGTCGTTATAAATGTATTTTTCTGTTCAGGACTAGAGAAAATTGAAATGAAGACTAGGAAATGTGAATTTGGAGATGAAATAAACATGTTTTATGTTAAATATATTCACTTTTTATTAGTTGAACAAAACTAAACCTGAATATAGAACCGGCACAATCGATAACCATCTTCTTGAAAAAGAAAAACAATTGTCAAAGTAAATTAAATTGCGTACACAGGAATATGTTCGATGTTTTTCAGTAGTTTATCATTGACAACGTACAAATTACAAAATTACGTTGACACGACTACTTTTTTATACATAAATGTAATTAATTCATATATACATACCCATAAATAGTCACCAATCAATCAGACCATGTTAAGTTACGATTATTATTTTAAAAGGCGCCATTTTGGGCGCAGTCAACTTCTTGTAATGCCAATGACTCCGCGTTATACGTTCCAATTCACGCTTGTAATAATATAAAGATGTGTTTTGACGTTTAGTGATTAATTTATATTTGAGATTAATGCTTCCGTTTGTATGTAGGTATATGAACTATATTTTTTATACAAGTAATTTAAAAATATATTAATATTAAATGTATTTAATCATATTTAGAACTCATAGTTCTTTTTTTTACTTTATTTTTGGCAACCATCTTTTATATTATTACTGCCATTGTCGAGTAGTTAATAGATAGTATTACAAGTTCTAGTAGTCCGGTGAAGCTGTTAAGACCTTGCTTGGTCAATAGCGTAGTCAGTTCGAAAAAAAAAAAAAAAAATATTAAGGTTTTTT
>MU158895.1:227732-377500 GCA_015888305.1 Antheraea pernyi | reverse complement strand
GAAAAAAAAAAAAAAAAAATTACAAGTTCTTCTTCCATTCCAACCAGTCTTCTACTACTGCCATTGTCAAGGGAGTATCGATATTACAAGTTTCTTGATAAAATTTCAATGAACTAACAAGATGGTGGCCATCTTGTTAGAACTTTCCATGGAGTTTTTGTCGCATCTCAGAATACATGGTCCGTGGTATTATTTTCCATTCACTTCACTTATGCACAATAAACAAACTATATTACATAAAATACCACGCATTTTACACAAAATAGAGTCAAGTAACACAAGATTATGAATAAAAAACAAAATCCACTACACAAAAACTCCCGAACTCATAGTTAAAAGAGAATATTTGTTATAGCAAATAGGTACATCTCTTAAATTAGGGGTTTATTAGGGATTTAAAAATGCGGGCTCATATAAGGATACTATTTAAAATTATTTTAGGGAAATGTTAAGCAGAAGTGTTTTATCATTACGCTTCTCCGGGAATTAAAGAGGTACTTTACAGTAGCGGCACGCTATGATGATTATTTTGACGTTTGTCGGCTAATGAAGTTCCGTATAAATTAAAAACTACGTTTGAACTAGGAAATTGCTGTGCTTTGTTGGCAGTAGTAACGCCCAGATATTTATCGAATATATAATTTCAGGAGACCAAAATAATTTACTACACTGATTTCTAAATTATATATAGGTTTATATAATCTATGTAACTACTACTATATATAACTGTAGAATATGTTCCCACGACAATATGTTCAAAATTCGAAATTTTATATTGATATCCTATAAATTAATATACACATAGAATCGTTGGCCAGCGCAACTACCACATCCGGCAAACTCGCGTCAATGTTTAATGTAAAACTAAGTAGCGTTTGATTATAGTTTTTTCGAAAATAAATCGATATCTCACATTAACATTGTAATGTGTCGAAACGGCCATTATAACGTGCCGCTATTATAGTAAGTTTTACCAATAGAAAAGTGACTATACTTCAAACAATGTGAAATAACCCCAAATACATTACCAGTTTGCTTAAACATATGATTCAGGCTTCAAATTATATGCATGCGTCCTTTCAAACAGTTTTAATAGTAAATCCTGTAAGTAGGTAAGTGATAATTTCGATTCCCGTGTAAAACAAACTCCTGTATAAGGAATGTAATTTGATACTTCTTGAATAGATCTGTGGTTAACATAATACATGCTGTGTTTAATACTGTAATCAAATGTTCATATACCAGATTACTTCCTAAATATTATTATTAATTACGTTACATTAAGTAGGGACAAAAGATGCCATAAAAGTCAGCATGGATCCAATTTCTACGCACACTCATATGTAGGCGCCCGTGTTTCTAAATGTCGAGATAACAAAAATAGGGTCCCGTTATGTTCGCGAGTGGGCGGACATGAGCGGGGCTTTTCTAACTTATATATCGAGTTCCAAGAACTTGCTCGAGCTTTTACCAATGAATATCTTATCATACGGTTATGATGCTGGTTCAGCGGTGAAGCGTTCGAGTGAACAAACGATCGAACTTACCGGGTTTGAATGGTATGGAATAAACTAGGGTCGCCCACCGTACTGTTTTCCAGGACTTGTCCCACTTCTTGAGAGATCTTGGAGTGTCTTGGATTATCAAGTCTTGTGATTTTTAAAAAGTCCTGGTTGTTTGAAAATTCTTTCATCAATAGACACAGTATCTATTGATTTTACGTATTATTGGTGGATTCTTTGCGCCTCATAAAATATACTTAAATAACTGTTAATTCAAATTTTTAAGAGTGGTAGAGCCACGCTTAAACTATTATTGGTTTCAGTATGAATGGGTCAGCTCGTCCGGGCTAGTACCACTCTCTCATAGAAAACCGACGTGAAGTAACAGTGCTTGCATTGTTGCGTTTCGTTCGGTCAGTGAGAGCGCCAGAGGCCCACCTCCCTTCCCTTCTTCTCTCCCCCCTCACTCCCTTTCCCCAAACACAGGCTAGCAACGCACTTTCGACTCCCTCGGTGTTGTGAGTGTCTATGGACGCTCACAAGTTCGTTTGCTAGTTATGGCATAAAAAAAAATCAGTTATATTTCATTTAACTCATTTTTATTGCGTATTTATTAACGCATATGTTATGTCCTGTTTTTTAATGGCAACTCTATAAAATTGAGTTTTCAGTCAAGATAATTATTTTGCTCAACCCTTGACCATAGTATTAAGATATTTTCTAGTCTTGTTTGATTAGTTAAAGATTTGTTATGCGACTGCAACAGGGAATGAGATCCCAGGGTTTTAACTTGAGTGTAGGTAGTATTTGAAATATGCTGTAAATAATCATATCTGAAGAATTTTTGTCTTTCAATTGATATACCATATTTTATAGTTAATCAAACAATGAGGTTGAATATATTTTTAATTGTTTTTTTTATTTAGATTAATAGTACAACAAATCGTATTACACACATAAATAAAATAGAAAATCATTATTTGAGATATTTACAATATTATATCTAGTATACAATTTCATTTTTCTATTTTTTTGTTTCAGGTAAGTTGTAAATCTCTTCAAATTAACGACCACACGGGTAAGTTGTCTGAATACTTTAAAATTGTAGTTTTAGACCAATGTCTCGAAGTATAAAAGAAATATATATGTTTATAATCTTACTTTTAGAAGCAAAGAGGTAGAGCAATCGTTGTTCACTAAAATGATATGTAACAGACATAGATTAGATTAGGAATAATTTATCTGTGGTAATTTGAAAATAATAATATTGATAGAGAAATTGCAAAGAGTTTTTGGCGGGATCTTGTCTGTCATGTAGTGGATTTTATTTTTTACTCATAATCTTGTGTTACTTGACTCTATATTGTGTGAAATTGGTGGTGTTTTATGTAATATAGTTTGTTTATTGTGCATAAATGAAGTGAACGGAAAATAATACCACGGACCATGAATGCTGAGATGCCACAAAAACTCCATGGAAAGTTCTAACAAGATGGCCACCATCTTGTTAGTTCATTGAAATTATATCAAGAAACTTGTAATATCGATACTCACTTGACAATGGCAGTAATAGTCTACTAGAAGACTGGTTGCCAAAAATGGAATGGAAGAAGAACTTGTAATACTATTAACTACTCGACAATGGCAGTAATAATCTAAAAGATTGGTTACCAAAAATAAAGTAAAAAAATATTAATTGAAAAGTTTGGTTAGCATGGTATGAGGTGATGTGAGATGAAAGTCATATAGCCAGAAAAAAATATTCAGTATAGAGGTAGACAGGTATAGAAGTAGAGGAAGACTGAACAGGTATGGATGGATTGTGTGAAAAATGATATGTGTATAAAACGTGTCCATACTGCGATTACAGCTGACAGAGGAAAGTCAAAACAGGTCATGTTGACAACCCTACGTGGCAGGGATAATATTAAAATCTATCTGCGTATATGCCTGTACTGCATATTTTAATTTACAATATTGTTGCTGCGTTAATTTGCCACTTTGAAATCAATGTCTAAAATTTCTGCTATCGCTTTGCTATTGTGAAATAATTATAATTGCATAACTTGGGGTGTAAGGGGTGTCGAATAACACCATAAGACTTGAGGCACCCAAGCCAACCTCACCTGCACGTGGTGCATCCTGGTCTTGTTTTATAGCCTAGGGTCGCAACCACCATGTGAAAAAGCCCGTTATAGTGATTCGCTTCTGCGGGTTTCGAGATCAGCATATCCAGCTTTTCGCAGGCCTTCATGACAGTGGCGACCAACGATGGATAGTGTGTCACACGGTGGTCGCCATTGTTTTTGGATTGTACTGTGCTTACCATCAGGCACAGTGCAGTCTTTTTTTTATATCATAGGAGGCAAACGAATAGGTGGGTCATGTTAAGCGATCACCACCGTCCATAGACACTTGCAACACCAGGGGAGTCGCAAGTGCGTTGCCATCTTTTGTTTGGGGGAGGGGGAGGAAGGGAAGGGGAGAAGAGGAGGGGAGGTGGGCCTCCGGCGCTCTCACTGACCGAACGAAACGCAACAATGCAAGCACTGTTACTTCACGTCGGTTTTCTGTGAGAGGGTGGTACTACCCCGAGCGAGCCAACCCGTTCATGCTGAAACCAGTAATAGATTCACCGTGGCTCTACCACCTACAAAAGTCGTTTGTCGTTTGTCGTCACAGTCGTTTTGCCGTGTTCCAATAAAAAAAAAGTATATATCCTAACAATGCTAAATATACATATGTGTAATAAATGTATGCAAACCGCGGTGCATTTTAACCGAGCTGTATAATAGCTGTACAAGAAAAACTCTAAAATCTAAACGTTTACACATACTGGTTTTATTATATTCTCTGAACAGGAGTGTCTATTTTTTCCTAGACCATTGTAAGAAGATTTATCGTTGTTTATTTTCATTTAACTTGTATAAACAGTTCACGTAATTAACAGGCAGAGTTATCAAGGGTATTGAGTTAAAAATAATTTAATTATTCGTGATCTTTCTGGTGTAATAGTTGTTTAGTTAAGACATTAATTATCTTTATATTCACGACTAGTATTGTGGTATGTGTTAAGCAGGAACATGTATCTATAAGTTCAACGCAAACCAAAAAGTACTAAAATCATAAATATGTGTTTGGAACCGTTGACTATTATTGTGTAACGAGTGAGTGAGTTATTTTCCAAAGATAAAAAAATAGGGATGAACAATGATGGTAAATAGAACGGCTGCTGCACCTATTGGCTTTTTAACCGACTTCAAAAAAAGGAGGAGGTTATCAATTCGTCTGTATTTTTTTTTTTATGTTTGTTACCTCATAACTTTGGACTGGGTAAACCGATTTTGATTATTCTTTTTTTATTTGAAAGCTGGTACTTCCAGTGTGGTCCCATTTCAATTTGGTACAGTTCCGACAACGGCATCCAGTGCAAAACCGTATAAGTTATAAATTTGCATTAAGTATGTACACGACAAATAGACGAATAACTCAATATCACGTTAACCGATTTCGATGATTCATTTTTTATTGGAAAGGATGTACTTCAAGGGTAGTTTGATGAGAGTTTGGTTAGGTTCTGATTATGGGATCCGTGACAAAGTAAGAAAACTTTCAAGAAACGAGCCTACTCCTTTCTTAAGGGCCGGCAACGCATCTGTGTTTCCTCTCGTGTCGCAATTGTCCATGGGCGGCCGTGATCACTTACCATCAGGTGACCCGTATGTTCGTTTGCCACTAATATTATAAAAAAAAACTCTTAAATTCTTAGGAGCCTATTGTGCTTATGTTCGTTGCTGTGTTGCAACATGACGCAAGCATTGTAATTATAATACATTACTTAAGGTGTATTATATGTGAAGCGATGGTAGCCGAGTTTGTGGTAGAAACTATCGCGGATTATTGATACGGTTGCGTTCGTACCAAACGTTACTTATTGTACAACCAATTGAAACCATATCGCATACCATACCGCAAAAATGCGCATATTTTCATATACTTAAGGCGGAACGGAGTTCGCGGGCACTGCTAGTAAAATATATTTATGTACACTAAAAATGGAAAAATAAAGTAAATTTTCAAAAAAAAGTATTAATCGACTTCAATATCAATCAAAAACCCATAAGGCACTAAAAAGCGGAAAATAAATAGTTTATCAAAAATAAAACATATGAATATGTGTGCTACCTAGAGATGTATTGGAAGTCGGTGCCAACCAAACCGAAAATCATATCATCTACAGGTACAAAGTTTAAGTCCACTCTCGCGTCTCTGTAATACAAAAATTTTGGTTGGTACCGACTTCCAGTACATCTCTAGGTAGCACACATATTCATATGTTTTATTTAATTTGGTTGATTTGATAAACTATTTATTTTCCGCTTTTTAGTGCCTTATGGGTTTTTGATTGATATTGAAGTCGGTTAATACTTTTTTTTGAGAATTTACTTTTTTTTGTGTTTGTAATAGCTTGGACAAGGTTTGTATGAATAAAAAATATTGAAAAATGTTACGAAGAAGTGAAAAATTAGGATTAATCAATCGCCATATATAAAGTGAGAAAAAGTGAGTGCGACAGAAGACAAAACGGCGATTTAAAAAAAGAATTCACAGATTGACATT
Source organism: Antheraea pernyi (assembly GCA_015888305.1). Taxonomy (NCBI): domain Eukaryota; kingdom Metazoa; phylum Arthropoda; class Insecta; order Lepidoptera; family Saturniidae; genus Antheraea; species Antheraea pernyi. The sequence continues at coordinate 371,378 of MU158895.1, read as the reverse complement.
CAATTATTTAGATGCCATATTATATGCCATATTCATTAAATTGCCGTACTACAAAGGGAAGATTTCGTTCAATTTTAGCACACCCGTGAGAAACCTCGTTAGACAGCAAGTAAGAAATAACAATTTTCAAAGAACGAAACACTTTAGTTGTATAATTATACTTGCCTCTGCCCGCGACTTCGTCCGCGTGGAAAGTTACTTTGTATTAACGCTAAAGAGAAATACCCCGATTTTGAAATATTCTTCATTGGTGCTCCGCTCCAATGGGTCTTAGCGTGATGATATATAGCCTATAACCTTCCCCGATAATTGAGCTGAAATCGGACCAGTACATCTTGAGATTACCCCCTACAACGTCACAACGTCACAAACTTTACCTCTTTATAATATTAGTACAGATATTTGGAGTCACCGATAATAATAATCCAGTAATATTAATTAAGTCACCAGGATATTATTGCAAATTAAAGAACACAACGTTTAATAAAATAAAAAAAATATAAATGTTATACGTCCATACAAAGGATCTGTCACCGCATATGCGCGTATAAAGGCGCGGCATTCACGGCACGACAGCGCGCGGCAGCGGCCTGTTGCATTCGACACGCGTCACATGTCAAAATGACGTGCACCTAGTCGTTAATGGACGCTGACAATGAATTACGATAATTATTCGTATTATTCGCTCATCATTCTATAAAGTAAAGCATCGTATGAAACTCGACGTTCCAGTTAATGTACCATTATTGAAACCGACACAAGTGAATCGTTTACAGATTTGTAATATTTAATTGTTTTATTATTATAGTTTTTCTTATTCATGTATTTCATAAATTGATTCTGAAATATAACACACATTACTAGAATTTATCACATAAAAAGAACCACTGTACGACTTATTTAGATAATTGAATACATTCTTAATCTATACAAATATTATAAAGAGGTAAAGTTTGTGAGTTTGTGAGGTTGTAGGGAGTAACTGACTACTCTATTGGCCTGGCAAGGCATTAACAGCTTCACCGAACTACGAAGGCGAGTGCTTAAGGCACTCAGCCGATTCTATTTTGACAATTAGCTCAAGGGTGCATGACACACCTCGGCTTGGGTGGTTGCCAGATTCATGCAATTCGCGACCTAACATATTCATACTTATATGAGTTATTGAAATATATATGTGTACCAAGCATACATACCTCAATAACTTTTATATGTATTTTGAGTCGGATAATTTTTCTAAATTATTTCAGTTCGATAAGGGAAAACAATAAAACCCTTCCACTTTTATGTGTATGCGTGTACGTATATGGAGGTGATATGTGGGATCTACTAAACCGATTTTGAAAATTCATTTACCAATAGAATGCCACGTGATTTGTTATAGGCTATTGTTATAGGCTATATATTAACCCGAAAAATGAAAAGAATTTTTTGTGGTAGTCGGATTTGCAAAGTTGGAGAAAAAACGGTTGAACGGAAACGTTTCTTACGAACGCTGCCATAGCAATGAGAGATATATGATTGAAGTCTAGAGAAAAGTTGTAAAGATTGATAATACCAAAAAGTCAACGACAGTATATATCTAACCTTTATATTTTGAGTCACAAAAAGTAGTGTTTTATATTTTGAAAAAAAAAAAATTAAATCGTTAAGTGATATTACTGGTCATATTATCACCAGCACCTATGAATTATTATCAAAATATATAGCACTCAGTACTAAGTCAGTTAGTCAAAAATAAAGTTGTATTTGGGATACCAATTTGTTACTCATGGAATTCTTATATGGTACGCTGGAGCTACTAGCTATACGTTATGACGGACCTTAATATTATTAGTGTCTATAAGTACTTATTATTATAATGTTATTAGTGTCTATAAGTACTTTGGTTATGATTAAAAACTTTATAGAGCGCCAGTAACGTAATCAGTCCTGTAAACTTTTTATATATAATTTGATTTACATATATATGCACTAAAAACTCTTATATATTTGGTGATTACAGCGTCTCTACTACCTATTTTTTTCCGAAATGATTACATATTGACGTCTTAGTAACAAACCTAAATTAACAAAATAGTATATGATTCTATATTAATCGCAAATCAATATATCAGCGATAACTGACCCTTAAAATTATATTTATTTATACATATAATACTAGAACCACCGAATATCCAAATTAAGCTTGCCTTGTCTTTTGGTTAACTGTCACTGTGATTTAAGTATTACCGGTTTGTCCATATGGAAAAACTTAATGATATGCAGTATAAATCCTTCCAAGTTCAGTTCTAAATTAGTATGTAAACTATAATTAAATTGGTTTATTATTTTTGAAGTTATATTTCTTTCGGCGCGTTAGGGAAAAATGATGAGAGTATATTTTTACGATGCGCGCGCACACCGTCACGAAAATCCGACACCTTGAAGTTAGCTATAGTCAACATTTTGTTTCTTTGTATTAAAACTTACAATGTATTAAATACCTTTTTTCTATTGTTAGTTTCGTTTTATCTACAAGCGTAGACTAAGGCGAAAGACAAAATTTTTGAAAATATTTTCATCTGGTTATGCCAAAGAAGTATAACTTCTAACGCGTGTACATAAGTAAAGACACATATTTTTTTTAAAAGTGATACACCAATCTAAATAAAAGTATTTAATATACTAGCAGATGGTGTAGAAAAGACATAGATAAATTCTACATTTTGAAGTTTCATTCTATAATTATAAACATCCTTGAAATAAACAAGAAGCTTATCTTGTTCACTAGACCGTGCGACTGCAACATACCTACATGATTAGATAGTATGTGCATATAGACACTGATACGATTATAGTATTAAAATTTATAACGGACTAGCTTTTGCCCGTAGTTTTGTTCGCGTTAATATCCTAGGAATAGTTTTTTTTTTCGATATAAGAGGCTTGTTCTTTTTCTTTTTTCGTTCTTTTGTGTGCTCCTAACAACAGGTTTTCGGTGCACATTTTGACGATTATCGGTTCAGTAGTTAAGGCGTTAAAGCGTAACAAGGAAATTCACTTTCGCATTTATAATATTAGTAGAGATATCACTAGTCTAAATGTCGGATGATCATAATGAAAATATTATTATTTCTGAAGTGAAATCTCTAATGACGTGGTGGACATTTGCGTTACGCGTTACACGTAAAATAGTGTATTTTTTTTATTGTAGCACGGCAAATTGACTGCACTTTGCGTGATGGTAAGCACAGTACAGTCCACAAACAATGGCGACCACCGAGTGATACACTATCCATCGCCGGTCGCCGCTGTCATGCCGGCCTGCGAAAAGCTGGATATGCCCAGGCTGATCTCGAAATGCGACCCGCAGAAGCGAATCACTATGACGGGATTTTTCGCCATATACATGGTGGTTGCGACCCAGTCAGGCTGTAGAACCCTATCACCCTGCTATCGCCATTTTCTCGTTCGTTATTCAGCAGGGTTTACCACGTGCAGGTGAGGTTGGCTTGGGTGTCTCAAGTCTTAGATGTTATTCGACACCCCTTACACACCAATGGGTCTAGTGGTATAACAGAATGAGTAAATATATAGTTAAGTATTTACACTATGGGACTTAATATATTATATATTTTATCAGCATTCTTATGTATATATATTGCGACTTCGCTCTCGTGGAATAGGTACTTTGGGCTAACACTAACCCGCAGCGGAAACTCTCAAAAGGAAAAAAAACTATTTTGAAATATTCTTCATTGGTGCAACGCTCCTAATGGCCCTAGCGTAATGATAGCCTTATGATAGCCTCCCTTGATAAATGAACTATCTAATACTGAAATGTTTTTTCAAATCGGACCAGTCGTTTCTGAGATTAGCGCGTACAATCAAACAAGTTTTACGTTCTCTGCGTGTACACAATCAATCACACGTTGCTTTTTTTTTTATATATAATTATAGTAAATCTACATAATCATGGGATGTCGGATTTGCTTCCTTTCTGAAATTATTCTCAATTTGCCTTTGCTATCTTATTTCCCTTATTTAGTCTTAAAATTATAGCATTTCCGCCTACTTAACGTCAAGTAATTAAAGTAAATAGCTTGGAACTTCAAGTAACGATACTTTAAGACTTCATTAGTATTAAAAATACGTAACGATCTATTACTATAATAATTAAATCACATTTTAAACGATTGTCTATCAAAGCGTGCAGTTGGCGGACTCTGAACGCGACGACTGAATAATCGTTTGCATTTGTATGCAGTTCGCCGTCTGTCGCGCTGTCTATAGTGAACTAAAGGCAGTAAGTGAATATCTATGGCAAACTAATTAGCACTTTAATAGTCAATATATTAGTTTTAAATTTGAAACGCTCGCTTCGTGAATATATAGCATTGTTTTTATTTTATATAAAAAATACGATTATGTTTCTCGTATAATGAGTTTGTCAATATTAAAATGTGTAAATGTACGAGACGCTTCTGGGAGTTTTTCAACTCTGTAATGGGCGATAAATCCAATACATTATGTTGGTATGGAAAAACATGTAAATACATAATAGGTTTGTTTTTATTTAAGTACGATAAAAAAATTCCAATCAGTTCGTCAGACTATATACTTTGGTGAAGCCTTCGAAACGTGAGTCGAGAGAAAAATTTACGCCAGTACTTAGTATACGATGGTTTTGAATTTTGAATAGATCACCCACAACTAATTGGTCATATTTAAGCATTCGAAGTAATTATGTAAAAAAGTGTGTGTGTGTGTGTACTTATGTACACGCGTTAGAAGTTATACTTCTTTGGCATAACAAGATAAAAATCTTTTCAAAAATTTTATGTTTTGCCTTATTCTACGTTTGTATAAAAAACTACACTAACAATAGAAAAAAGGCATTTAATACAAAAAAGATACAAAAAACAAACACAAAGAAACAAAATTTTCACTATAGCTAACTTCAGGATGTCGGTTTTTCGTGACGGTGTGCGCGCGCATCGTAATAACTTCATAATTCAATAATGTAATTATAAAGTAATAATGAGGGAAAGGAGAGAGGAGAGGGAGGGGAGGTGGGCCTCCGGCGCTCTCACTGGTCGAACGAAACACAACAATGCAAGCACTGTTACTTCACGTCGGTTTTCTATGAGAGGGTGGTACTCCCCCGGGCGAGCCGATCCATTCATGCTCAAACCAGTAATAGTTTCAGCGTGGCTCTACCACCATTAAAATCAGCTCATTAATTAATCAAATATTGATGTGATGCACGATCTCAATACAAAATATAAATATTCGATGTACACAGGCCCTTATACTACGCGTCGCTAGTTTGACGTAATACGACCGGTAATGATGACGTCATAATGCAAAAATATAAAAAAAATATCTCCTGCCAAAAATACCGCTAAACGAGCCTAAAGAAGTCTTAACTTCAAATAAATTCATATCTCTACCTACCCATTTATAGTTCTGTCGTAAAAATATCCTTACAATCTTCGTTACTAAATTATTTTAACTAATTGCCTACGTCCGATTAGTGCCAGAAATAATATTTACATCGCTTATAAATGAGACCTTGTGACAGATTTTAATAGCGTATGGAATTGATTGAACCTTATTTTCTGTGTCATACCCAGTTCTTGTTTTTACGATTATTCGCGAAATTCACTATTACTTTTCTCAATATTTAGAAAACACGACATCTCTGTGTTTGTTTTGAACTTTTATATTTACAAAACTTTTAATAAATTGTCACAGTAATAAATAGGTCATTTCCTATACAACGGTTATTAAAGAAAACCCGTAATTGTGTTTCATTAACAGAAAACATATTTGTAGACCATGGACCACAATATAAAAACGAGGAAACATTTTCATTGTTACCAAACAATAGGCGGCAAGGAGTTTGGCTATAGATTTGTTTTATCATCATATATATTAATACGTGAAGCCTAAACTTTGTATCCCTTTTTAACGGAATTAGGCGAACGGATGAACGTGAAATTTGGCATAGTTAAAGTTTATATGGAGGAGAAGTGCAGAAAGCTATTTATTTTGTATAAAATGCATTAGAAGTACATTAAATTAATTAAAATATGCATTACTCACACCACTGCTTCAATTTTACACAACATATACATACATGTAAATAAAAAAGACATTTTGACATCTGTCAATAAAGGACTTCAAAAAAGGTTGTGAAGGAGGTTGCTATGCTCGACTGTATGTATTATTTTACTCTTACGTTCCACTTACCCTTTTTCATTCTACATTCTACAATGATATTAACCCCAATAAAATTCAAACTTAAAAAAATCAATTAACTATGGTCGAATGTCGACCACTAGTATAATTTAATGTAAACCAACATTTAGTTAGTCTGGCCATAAATACTGTTACAATTAAAAATAAACAAAATATTTCATTTGAATTTGACAAACCATTCCGTTAAGTTAAAGTACTATTATGTTTGAAACTTCAATAGTTACCCGGTTGAAATTGCCCATTTTTTTATTTACTTTGTTCTATACTAAAATCAGTCCATCGAACATCAAATTAGGGTAGCTGGTAACTTCATATAGCAATAACGTAATTAACTGAAACAGCTGACGGTAAGGATGCTGAAATGTTTTTTTTTGTAAACAACATATATTATATATCAAAGTACAACCAGCGCTGGGCCGATTTTTTACTTGATTTAACAGGGTGAATGTAAACTTTTATCAGCCTTTGTGCAAAACGGTTTGATGCTCTTTACTATATGAGATTTAAGATTCACCTTAACTGTGAAAGTAACATAAGTTATGTGATATATAAGTATAAAGTCTCATTTAGCAGAATTATCTGGTTAATGCTGTATTTAGTACTTGATGTTGACTTATTATACTTTTATTTATTGTATTGATATTTATGTAGGATGTTGTTATATGTATGTATTGTATATATGTAGTATATCGGTGTTGATATTTTATTTATATATTGTTATATTAAATAGGTTAAAAATAATTTTATAAAAACCTCACCTTTTACACCTACCAACATTTATCCTGCATCACCTAATGGTTGACTGGTAGAGAATGCCTTCGGCATTAAGTCCGCCTTTGCGTATTTAACGCATAATGTGTAAATAAATAAATAAAGTTCGTGAATGAAAAATGCAAAGAAAGGATACAAGTAAGTTTTTTGCCTGCCAATGCTGTACTGAAAAGAATCGGTTAGTAATAAAGCTAAAAAGTTTTAGCTCTTTGCAGTTGGTTTTTTTGTATTAATAATTTAGCATTCAATTTTTAGAAAAATAAGATATTTTTTTATTTTTTTTCATTTATTATTTAATTTAGGGGCTTTTGACTCTAGTCATATCAGCCCCATCATAACCTAATTATACTAATTATACTATACTTTCATACGTCTTCTTTTATAAAATCATCTTTCACTCATTTCACATAGTATTTCAGCAACCTCACTCGAAGGTTTTGCTAAAATACTATGGAACATGCCGACATTCAATTAATTTAAATTATATTTTTTAATTAAATTTAGTCTAACATTATTGTTCCTGCCACATTCCGTCAGAAAATGGTGAACGTCATCTATAATTCCGCAAGTTGTACAAAATGGTGAAGGACTTTTTTTCATTAAATATTTAAACTTTTGTGACGGATAATGTCCAGAACGTAACTTATGTAGTAAAATGACGTAGGACCTCTTCATTATTAAATCACAGAACCATGGTATACGAGGAGGTTGACTCTGTAAAGTCTTGTACCAAATACTCTTGTCTTTAGATCTCTCATCAAAATATTCCTTCCACATATTATAAATAGTTTTTTTACATTTTCCTAATTTGAAGATTTGAATACATAAATGAAGTTCATTCACATTATATTGTGTTCAGTTGTTATTAACTATTTAAATCAATAAAGTTTGGTTGTCTGTATAATCTAATTTGTAGAAGTACTGTTCCGATGCTAAAAATGCTTTCACTGATACAGAATTTTTTCAAGTCGTTCATTGTAGGCTATATCTATTAATAAATTGCGAGTTGAGCGAAGCCGCGGAAAAAATATAGTATATATTTACTAAATTAATTGGTTTGAAAAATATACTATAGAAATTAAGCATTAGAAACTTGACTGTTTATTGCGAAAAATATAGATAAATATATTTTTTGCTACAATATCCAAAATACTTATGCATTTTTGTATAGTGTCTTATGTCATGATTTTTGAAGCCGATTCCTGTTTCCAAATATCTAAACATACATCAATGTGAGTCAATGCATTAAAAAAATCTCAAATACCTTATCCCAAGTTAAAAGACTTTGAACCTTGGTTTATTGACAATAGAGACGATTCTGTATAAATTAATACTGTTGAATCATCACAACAGTCAAGTAATATCGGGGCGCAGCCGCAGTCAACCGTGTTACGGCCGACCTTCCTGCACACTGCACCCTGCAATCTAGAAGCATTGATACAAAAATATTCAGACAGATAATAAATGATATTATGTCCTATATATCTCAAAATCAAAATCAAAATACTCTTTATTCAATTTAGGCCCTGAGAAGGCACTTATGAACGTCAAAGCTACCACCGGTTCGGAAAACAACCCAGTCATCGAGAAGAACCGGCAAGAAACTCGATCTGGTTTATCCTTTCATAATACATAACATATTTATTTTTATTATTACAACATAATTCACAGACACATAAAGCTACATTCATTTTTAGTGGCTGCACAGAGAGAGGCGTCACTTCCAGACGTCGCTATCGTTCACATACTGATCCACCCTGTAATAACCTTTATGTACTAAGACCCGCTTGACATAACATTTGAACCTACTATCCGGCAAATCGGTAATGTGTTTTGGGACTTTGTTATAAAATCTAACACTATTACCTAAAAAACTGTTACTGGTCTTAGTAAGCCTGAAACATGGAGTGACCAGTTTATTATGGTTTCTGGTATTTACATTATGTCGGTCTTTTACTAAATCCAGATTATCTAAGTTTTTCCGGACGTACATCAAATTCTCAAGAATATATTGAGAGGGCAGAGTTAAAATACCGAATTCCTGAAACTTAGTCTTTAATGATTCACGAGGTCCCATATCATAGATCGCTCGAACTGCCCGTTTTTGTAGTAGGAATATGGTGTCTACCTCAGCTGCAGCCCCCCACAACAAAATGCCATAAGACATTAAGCTATGGAAGTAAGCGAAGTAGACCAACCTAGCAGTGGCAATATTTGTTAGCTGGCGAATTTTTCGAATGGCGAACGCAGCAGAACTTAATCTTCCAGCCAATTTTTTTATATGAGGACCCCATTGTAATTTAGAATCAAGTGTGATACCCAGGAACACAGTATTGTCAACTAAGCCAACTAGATTCCCTTGGATCTCGATTTTACTATCAGTTAGTGGAACATTAGGTAAGGTAAATCTTATGCACTTTGTTTTATCTGCGTTTAGCAATAAATTATTTAATGCAAACCAATCGGAAATTTTATTTAAAATACTACTTAGATACGTAAACTCGGAATCTATTCTTTTTACTTGAAATATAAGCGAAGTGTCATCTGCGAAAAGAACTACATCTGCACAGTTATCAACCACTAGCGGCAGATCATTTATATATACAAGAAACAAAAACGGCCCTAAAATGGAACCCTGTGGAACGCCAATTCGAGTCAAGGATCCCGCAGACGTTGCCCCATCTATACTAACTTTATGACAGCGGTCTTTTAAATATGAGACAAGAAGATCGAGAGAGACTCCACAAACACCGTAATGTTTTAATTTCAGAATGAGGGTACTATGGTCAACGCAGTCAAAGGCCTTTGATAGATCACAAAACACACCAATTGCATCCTGCGATCCCTCCCAAGCCCGTAATATATTACTTAAAAGCGTTGCACCAGCGTCAGTAGTTGATTTTGATTTTGTGAAGCCATACTGTCGATCATCCAGAATCTCTTGCGCTTTAAAATAACCTACTAATTGCTTAAGCATAATCTTCTCAAAAATTTTGCTTAACGATGGAAGTACAGAAATTGGTCTATAATTTCCAAGACTATTTCTACAGCCTGATTTAAATAAAGGAACTACTTTACTTATTTTCATTAGATTGGGGAAGGTTCCTTGTGCTATACACTTATTAAATATGTTTGCTAAATATGGTGAAATATTGATAATTAAGGACTGCACTACCATTACCGACATTCCCCATATATCTTCAGTATGTTTCAAATTTAATAGTTTAAAAGTCCTTATTATTTCACCTGCACTAATAGATGTGAAATTAAATTTTGACTTTACAGGTGCACTCAGACTTTTTAAAAATGATAGGGCACCATGGGCTGATGAGTTAATATTTTTTGTTACCTGTAAAGGTATATTTGTGAAATAATCTTGGAAAACAGTCACTACCTCTGAACTGTTTGAAATTAGTACTCCATCAACATCTAGATTATGCGTATTATCATTTATTTTATTTTTTCCTAATTCTTTATTTATAATATGCCAAACAGTCTTGGTCTTATTACTAGACTCAAGTACTTTATTTCCTAAAAATTTTGCTTTGGCAGCTACACAAACACGTTTAAAAATTTTAGAATAATTTCTGACATAAGTATGAAAGGATTCATCGCTAGTTAACGATCTCCTATAATACAAATCGTATAGTCGATCTCTACTTTTTTTAATTCCTATGGTAGCCCATTCACTAAAATTATTTTTATTTTTTACATTAAAAACTTTTCTTGGGCAGTGTTTATTAAATTCCGTCCTTATGATATTAAACAGGCCGTCATAATCCTCATTTGGATCTTGATTGCTAAAATGATTAGAAGATAATTTTTGAAGAATATTGTAATTTAAACGGTCTAATCTAGTTTGGGTTGTTAGTCTAGCTGTTTTCTTATACTCAGTTCTAGGTTTTTCACAGTTTATTTTAACCACTAGTCCTTTATGATCAGACCGTATCCCAGTAATAATACTACCGCCAATGGTCTCAAAGTCAGTGAAAATGTTGTCTATGCAAGATGCACTCTGAGAAGTAATTCTAGTTGGCTCATTAAAGAGAGGATCCAGGTTAAATGACTTCTTCGATGATCTTTGCCTTCTGTTCCATTTTCTGACAATATGTTTTACATATCCACATTTATACTCGTTAGTATGAACGAAAGCAAGGATTCAAGGATTCGAAGCAACGTTCCATCGACACTGCCTCCGAACACGCTATCAACTAAACTTAATAACTATTTCAATTTTTGTTATAACGTTCCTATAGATAGTACTAGCTTTGCCCGCGACTTCGTCATCATTAATCATCAATAATCATCATCGTCAAACTAGCGACGCGTAGTATAAGGGGCCTGTGTACATCGAATATTTATATTTTGTATTGAGACCGTGCATCCCATCAATATTTGATTAATTAATGAACTGATTTTAATGGTGGTAGAGCCACGCTGAAACTATTACTGGTTTCAGCATGAATCGGTCGGCTCGTCCGGGGTAGTACCACCCTCTCATAGAAAACCGACGTGAAGTAACAGTGCTTGCATTGTTGTGTTTCGTTCGACCAGTGAGAGCGCCGGAGGCCCACCTCCCCTCCCTCTCCTCTCTCCTCTCCCTCCTCTAACACTTCTCCCCAAGGGGTGGCAACGCACTTGCGACCCCTCTGGTGTTGTTAGTGTCCATGGACGGTGGTGATCACTTAACATCAGGTGACCCAACTGTTCGTTTGCCACCAATGATATAAAAAAAAAACAATTTTATTTTTACTGAAATCTAAAATATACAGACACGTTACACTTACATTCCTATTATATGTATAGATAACATGGAAAAAACTCTATCCGTGTATAATAAGAACACTAAAATGTTAAAAACAACATCCGCGTTATTATAAAAACATGTGTTAAAGAGAATTATAATATCTCATCGGCCAATCGTTGCCGAGTTTGCATACCCCTTCTCACGGCCATATTTAAATATCAACGGCTACTGTTTATAAAACTATATTTAATAACATTTGACGTTAACTGAGCCGTGTTTAGACTGATCTTGAATGAATGAGTGTAACACGAGTGCCGGTATCGGTTGTGATTTTAAAGTAATTTGAATGAATGATTATTAAATCTACGAGCATGGTCCGAGCCGGAAATCAATAATTCGTTTGCTGTATTGAATAAAAAAAGTATGTGTGTACTTATGTATACGCGTTAGAAGTTATACTTCTTTGGCGTAACAAGATAAAAGTCTTTTCAAAAATTTTATCTTTCGCCTTATTCTACGTTTGTAGAAAAAACGACACTAACAATAGAAAAAAGGTATTTAATACATTAAAAGTTTTAATACAAAGAACTACAAACAACAAATACAAAGAAACAAAATGTTGATTATAGCTAACTTCAGGATGTCGGTTTTTCGTGACGGTGTGCGCGCGCATCGTAAAAATGTACTCTCGACATTTTTCCCTAACGCGGTCAAAGAAGTATAACTTCAAAAAAATATAGTTCATTGTTGAATATACATAGGTCTTTCAAAATACTTTTCCGGCTTTTAGCTACTTTCCGCAACCTTTTATATCGGTCTTTTAGTAAAAGAAAGGCTTAACTATAAATTTACGAGATTCGAGTTTTCAAAAGAAAGTAAATTACTGTTTTTCGAGGAAAACGTCCAATTCATAGACAACTTTAATACGAACAAAACTATGGAATTAGATGAGTGATGTTCTCTTTTTGTTTTTTATTAATAAAGTGAAGTAAAATGAAATAAGTCTGATGTTTTAATATAAGATAACTAGCGGGCCCGGCAGACATTGTCCCGCCCTGATTATAAAAAAAATCCGAAACAAACTATATACCAAAACGTTCCTCGTAAACCACTTTATCTACTGGTGAACACCGCATAAAGATACGTTCAGTACTTTTTGAGTTTATCGCGAACAGACAGACAGACAGACGCGGTAGGGGACTTTGTTTTATACTATGTAATGATTGTGTCGGTACATTTCAAAACGAGCTAAATCCAATTTTATTCGTTCATATAATGTGTTAATTTTTTTAAAGATTTCCATATTTTATACACCTAGAACGAAGTTCATATTTTTCATAAGGTTTTTACTTTTTTATGATCTTCATTTTGTACCAATTGAAGATCTTGAAAAATAACGTAAAATATTATGAACGACTCAAATTGAATTTAGTTCAATTTCAAATGTAACGAAATAATTATTTTATTTACTTTAATTTATTAAAAAATGTATTAATTCAGATTTATATGATTTTATTTGTGTATTTTTTTTTGGTGACATTACAATTTAATTCGGTTTTATGCTAATTATTGCAGTGCATTATGCTGTAAATCCGTCTGTATTGGAATTGTTTTAAAATATATTTAAAAAAAAACTGTATTAACTACGAACTTTTTTTTAATTTTAAATGGTGACAATAGCAAATATGAGGTGATAATGACCAAATAGCAATATAATTACACTACAATTTTAGAATTGGCTTAAAGCGCTTCATTTATCTTTAAGACGAATTTAAGTCGAACCTGTAAATATGGCCAAAGTTTAAATTCATTTTTTTCCCACAAAATTAAATAATTTCAATTAAATTTTTATTAAATGTGCGGTAAACATTTACGACGGTTATGCAAAGGGTACGGAATTAATGTTAAATCTACTAAAATTATAAATGCAAATGAAAGTTGGTTTGTTTTTGTCGCTGGCACAGATTAATTACTCAACAAATCATAATTATGTATACACGCTGTCAGGGTTACTGAAACGGACATAGGGTTATCTACCTTTCATCCAAGAAAAGTACTGTTTCCGAAGTATAAATCCAATCTTTATTAACATTTGTTTGTCATAGATGGCAAACGAACAGGTGGGTCACCGGAAGTTAAGTGATCACTACCGTCCATGGACACTAACACCAGAGGAGTCGCAAGTGCGTTGCCACCCTTTGGGGGAAGGGTTAGGGAGGGAGAGAGAGAGGAGAGGGGAGGGGAGGTGGATCTCCGGCGCTCTCACTGACCGAACGAAACGCAACAATGCAAGCACTGTTACTTCACGTCGGTTTTCTATGAGAGGGTGGTACTACCCCGGGCGAGCTGACCCATTCATGCTGAAACCATTAATTGCTTCAGCGTGGCTCTATCACCATTACAACTTGGGTAAAAACAAGTAATGAGATTTCACGCAAGGCCATTTCAAATCAAACATTGTATTATGGCAACTAAACGGCTGGTGTGAATACTACTAGCTGTTCCCGCGTCTTCGTCCTCATGGAATTGTCACTTTGGGCTAACGCTCAACGAAAGCTCTCAAAAGAAAAAAAAAGTGCGTGCGTACAAAGTACACATGTCAGAAGTGAATCTTCTTTGGCGAACTAATTTATAAGTCTGTTTATATTTATACAAATCTAAAACTTTAGATTTCCGAGACTTGAAAAATTGATGAAAAATGTGCCCTTACTGTAAATGACGTCACTTCCGTTGCATATCTGCGTGACGTTACATCTGTAAAAATTTTACCCTCATGCGCCTAAAGAAGTTTCACTTCCAAAACCCCGATTTTGATTCTTCATTGGTGCTCCGCTCCTATTGGTCCTAGCGCCATATAGATATATATATAGCTGATAGCCTCCCTCGATAAAGGAGCTATCTAACACTGAAACAAATCGGACTAGTAGTTCCTGAGATTAGCGAGTTTAACCGAACAAAACAAACCCTCTAACTTTATAATATTAGTATAGATTTAATATCTAGGCACAGACCCAATACATAAGTCAATCATGTGCAAATATCGAACCTGCGACCTCTCGACTCAATAATGCTTACTACAACTGTGCCTTGTATCATTATAGTAGTTGCTAATTTATAAAGAAAGAAAAACGAATACATAAGTATCTGTTTTGAAACAAAATTTCACATAAAAACAAATACTGTGGTGTCATGTTTTATATAGTCACCGAAACACGAAGTACAAGGTTTCTCATAAGAAAGAAATTTCTACTACCAAATCGAGACGAATCGTCGCAAACGTGCCTCTCGTGAGAGGCAATAACAGGTAAAAAGAGGCCAAATGGTCCTCAAGCGGGTCTCGCATGCCACAAATGACCGGCCAGCCTGTGTTAAATTAACGTGCAATATTTTGTACGAAAACGGCGGCAGGCGTCATGTTTCACGCTGTTTATTACCTCTACACACGGTTAGATAAACCGACGAGCAAATTGGAATACCATAATTGTGTAACTTTTTGAAGGTGGTAGCTATTACTAGTTTCAGCATGAATGGGTCGGCTCGTCCGTGGTAGTACCACCCTCTCACAGAACACCGACGTGAAGTAACTATGCTTGCATTGTTGCGTTTCCTTCGGTCACTGCACTTTGGTGCACTTGCGACTCCCCTGGTGTTGCTAGTGTCTATGGACGGTGGTGATCACTTAACATCAGGTGACCCACCTGTTCGTTTGCCACTTTTTGACATAAAAAATGTATAATCTATGATGTGCTATGTTTATTATTGACTGTGATAAAGCTAATTCAGTAACGATCCATTGACAGTTCTTGCACCTTTATTAATTTAATTTCCATTGCCAATAATTTAATTACTACTATGATAATTTAATACATAATAATACTAATTTTAAAGTAGCACCAATGACAGAGAAGTTGAGGAGTAATAAATAGGTTAACATGGTATGGGTATATCATCAGCAAAGTCATATAGCTAGAAAAGTTTTAAGTATGAAGGTGGATGTTGGAGTAGAGGAAGAGCGAAAAAGTTATAAATAGATTATATGAAAAATAATGTGTTTATAAAAGTTGTGAATATTGAGATGATATCTGACAGGGGAGAGTGGAAAATGAAAACATGTTGAGCCAACCGTACTTAAATGGGATACGAGTACGAAGATCATCATAATTATATGGACAATTTTACACTCGACTATATGATTCTAAACAAAGTATATCTTATACTATGCTAAATATTCCAACACCCAAACATACAACTGCAAGGTTATTACACAAATTCAGTTGGGTATAAATATAAAACCTAAGATGTCTCGGCATAATAGTAAATTAGATTTAATATAATTGCGCCTGTCAAAATAATTACCGCTCAGAATAAATATAGGCATTAAAATAATTCTTCATAATATATTTCTTATATCCAGTGTTTGAACCTTTAATCGTAAAATCATTATAAATAATAAATCTTAATAATAACTTGCAATTTCCGGTCAATTGTACCACAGTTATAAAATATCTTTTTGTACATGTGCAGCCATCTTGTCTACTCAAATATTCATGCGGTAGTAATTTTACATACCGTTTCTAGTCCATTATAAAACATAATATTAATTCATTTAAATAAGGCATCCACCTGTATAATGTAACAATTTGTTATAGAATATTAAATTCCTTAGTAACAATGTAAGGTTGGCAGGAATTAGTGCCCGTGTGTATTAGAATAATACGAATGAACGCTCGCCTTTCGCCGTAGCACAGATTAGGTACGGGCCCGGTGAAATTACCTTCCACCTCACACCGAGGTCCGTTTTGTAACAAATATACATCCGTATGCAAATTCTGTGTATATTGTATAATAGATTCTCGTTGTAGGTGACGTTTAACGGCTGAGAAAGCATTATTTGAACATTTTATAGATTTCAACGTTTGACAAACATCTCACCTGATTTTAAATCTTAATATGGGCTAAGATTATAAACACTCTAAGACTCTGCCCAACAATGGAATGCTCTACCGGTTTCTAAGAGATGGGCACAGACGATGGGCATTTTTGAATACTTGGTCAAAAATCACTATCTGTCTATTCAAAATTTCGCCTATGTGTACACATGTACTATTTATACTTTGTTTTATTTCTTATTTACGTAGTCAATATATAATTTATATTTTTTAATACATTTTATATGTATATTACAATTACATGCCACTAACTTATGCGGTATTAATTTGTTTACGTTTTACCCAGAATACCCTTGACTCTATTCCTTGAAACATATCCATCCAAAGGTTGCCTGGAAGAGAATGCTATTAGCAATAAGACCGACCTTTGTACCAATAACATAACTTAAAAGTTTTTATAATGTATGTAATAATTGGTGTACAATAAAGACTAAATAAATAAATAAAGGGGAGACTGGTTTTCAAGTGCATTTGCCGAAGCACTCCTATAAGTGTTTAAATGATAGATATACAATTTGAGGTTGGTAGCGAAAAGGTTACGGCTCATTCGGAAGGATTCAAACCTACGTTGATCGACGCGGTATGGGAACACGATAGTCACTCGCTACCATCGCAGAATATGACAAATTCGTTAACATATATATCGTGAAACGAAAAAGTACAGGACGTTTATTGCGTGAATGATGCAGCGGTTTAAACTGTCATCTTGCCGCTGCCAACGCACTAAGTATTGCTGGTTCGAATCCTGAACAGTGCAATTCATTTATATGGTATATAAATAATTGTTCTAAATCCTAGTGTAGTTTGTGTATGTCAAATATGTTTTTGTAGAGTCCTCCGAGATAAAAAGTTTGGTGCTTGGTACGGTGGCAGTTTCAAGAAAGTGGAATATTAAGTTATACTTAATTGAGAATAATTTATCTAAATTATAATAATTAATGCACTATATGCATAACACTAATGGAATCTATAGACTCCGTATGTGATATATTGTATTATTATCTATGCTAGAATAAAATGCAAATTCACAAAATCATTTGAATATCCATATTTTTGTTAAGTTAAATTATTATGCATAGCAAAGTTTATTACAGATTACCAACCTTCTTTGACTTCATAATGGTTAATTACAATATAAAAACCGATAAAGTTATTAATAAACAGAAAAAAACCGACTGCAAAACCTTTTTTCTTTATTCAGATACGTCATAATTAAATATTTTATAAACTAAGTCACAGTTACCATATGTTTCCCGTAATGTGACAAAATTTCAAATTTTTTTTTTTTATGTCATAGGTGGCAAACGAACAGGTGGGTCATCTGATGTTAAGTGATCACCACCGTCCATGGACACTAACAACACCAGAGGAGTCGTAAGTGCGTTGCCACCCTTTGGGGGGATGGGTTAGGGGAGGGAGTAGGAGAGGAGAGAGTAGAGGGGAGGGGAGGTGGGCCTCCGGCGCTCTCACTGACCGAACGAAACGCAACAATGCAAGCACTGTTACTTCACGTCGGTTTTCTGTGAGAGGGTGGTACTACTCTGGACGAGCCGACCCATTCATGCTAAAACCAGTAATAGTTTCAGCGTGGCTCTACCACCATAAATTAGGTGTGAAACATTCACATGAAACTGCACGTGCTGTACTTTAATGAGAAGCTAATGAAGAAATTACATATGAAGTTGGAGTTTCGTTACAATATCGTGTAATGGTAAATATGATCACATTGTAGGTGGTAGAGCCACGCTGAAGCTATTACTGGTTTCTACTACCCGACCCATAGAAAACCGATGTGAAGTAACAGTGCTTGCGATCGTTGCGTTTCGTTCGGCCAGTGAAAGCGCCGGGGACCCATTTCCCCTATCTCGCGGCACCAAACACTGACTGGCAACGCACTTGCGACTCCCCTGATGTTGCTAGTGTCTATTGACGGCGGTGATCACTTCTATCAGGTGACCCACCAGTTCCTTTGCCACGTATAATAAAATTAAAAAAAACAACTTACGGAAATGATGCATCACAAATCCCGAAAATCCTTCGAAGAACCGATCACAATATTATCTCGGAGCACAATTTCACGCGTTGCTCCACTTTACGATCGCAACATAGTTGCGGCAGACGCATCTTGATTTATACCTCTTCGTATGTGACTGCCAACTTTGAAACTTACAAATGAGTTCTCATAATTCCGACTTTGTTGGGTAAATCCTCACGCTGTCTCCCTTGCTGAATAAGCAGATATTCGATTTATTTTTCAACCGCTTTTCATTTAATATTAATACTCTACTGACATAAATTACTATGGACACATTCCACGCCAAATAGGACAGTTTGCAATATTTTTTTATGTCCTATATTTTCTAATGTTTTAGTAACCCTTATAATATCTACTTTTTATTACTTATTAAAAACATATACATAACTATCATAGAAATGATCCAAATTTCATCTTTTGTTATTGCCTGTATAGAAAATGCCAATATAGAAATGACTATGTAGAAAAATGCCATGGCCTATATAGAAAACAAAATATATCAAAAATATTACAGGATTTCTTATCAAGTTTTTGAATTTTAAGCTTTATATCGAGTGTGAAAAAAATATTTATAACCTTATCGATTTTTTTTTAATGGTAAACTTCTAACCGTTCATTAATTTTAAAGCCCGGTCTAGAGATGGGTTCTCTATAGCTACTACGATTTATTTTCGATTTTTGAAAATGTGAATTTCTTCAGTTTTACAAATCTCTCGTCGATTCCGTCACAAAATAAATCATGTAAGGAATTATTCAGTGGTGTATAAAGTTAAAAGGTAAAATAAAATAAACTTCATTTATAATTTTAATGACATTCCTGCGTGCGTAACTCGCGAATAACTTTTCGCAATAATTCGCAGTGAACTAAGTTACGTTCCACACCCTCGTCGTAAAATCAAATCGGAAGATTTACTTCGAGTCACACGCGACTGCCAATAATTCAGTCAGTCGCGGCACTTACATTTTAAAGGTCCGTTCACATTTAACGTACTATAAATTACCGACAGAAGTAATAATAAATTCATAAGAAATATTACCTGCATTGTTTATATGTTTATTATTTGGTGAAAAAATGTTCTTGCTCTAAACATGAACACTGCATATAGAAGAAACTATATGATAATAGACTCTGAATTTACAATCAAGGACTCTTTGTCCTAGTTTTATCACCTGTTATGTTAAACAAAATATACGGGCTAGCCGAAATAGCATTCGATTTCTTGGTAACCTTTAGTCGTGTGAGCTTATCATACTACGGTAAGCAAGGTGCACGCATTTTCTATTACTAGAGAAACCTATTACTTTAATATACATTCATACTTAACATATTGTATTCATATTATTGTATACAGTAACCTATACATTCATTCTTCATTAAATTTATGTCAACGTTTAATGGTGTTTTAATACTTATTAAAAAATGTTATACGTTAACATTGATTTGTTTCTTCAATGTCGTCAAAAACAAATATTTCAACGTTTGTAATACGTTATTTTATTTAATAATATGTGGTTAATATGTATATATAAGAGAATATTATTTTATTTTAATGCCATCAATCAAAATGTATGTGAGTAAATGAAAACAAACACGTGTGGTATAAACGAACCTATAATCTTACAGGCTGTTACGTCACCGGTAAGTCCCAATACGCAAATAAAACGTGCTCATATATAGGCGTATTGTGTTAATATATATAAGTTTTATAAACAAATGAAAATAAATTATCTGAAGTGAACTGTTATTTAAAATAATGTAGTAATAGGTAATTACACAATAAAAATTTCAATAATGCGTTTCAATTTCCATAGCAAGATTATCAATGACGATATACATATGTACAGTAGTATTTCTGAAAAGTTGTTACGAAACAAATATAGTATAAGACACAAACAGAACCGTCAGAAAAAGTAGTATATATTACAAATAATACAAAATGAATAATCAGAAATAAATAACCTTGAAAAAGATCGGAATATACAGAGTTTATTTATTTATTTATCATAAAGAATCAACAACAGTCACATAAAAAACAGCTAAAACATACATACAAATAATTAAAACTATTTATGTCACTAATTATATTTGATTACAGCATTTATCAACATAAAATACGATGCGGAAGACAATAAAAGTAGGAGATACAATTATGAAAAGATAAAAAAGGAACAAGAAAATAAAACAAAACAATTTGAATAATAATTTAGAGAGGAAGGAAAAAAAACATCAAAATCATTATCGAAGTGTACACATAAGAATTGTGACAAAAATGTTATAAATACATCTTCTCATATGATTACTTTATTAAAATAATCATAAAAATTGGTCATGCAGTTTCTGAGAAACCGCAAAAAAAACACAGAAACTCACCAATTTTTGATAGCTCACATTCTTACATAAAGCAATTTAGTTATAAATACATATTTTATTAAATGTATAACATCGACACAACTTAAGGATAAATAAATGCCGATTTTAGATTCCTACAAAAAAAATTGAAACTGACATGAAATAACATTCAGAAAAATAAACGAAAATCTATTTTAAACTTAATTACGTATGTTTTCATTGTACAAAATATATTTTAAACATTGCAGTTTAGATAATATGTAAAAACGGAAGGGTAAATAAATAAAATAGAAAAAACATGCTGCAGACCCGTAACCGCGACGCGTGCGTTTTCTTCTCGCGGTATAAGTAACAAACTAATAGCAATTTTAAAATAAATACATTTGTAAATATCTGATTCCATCCATCTTAAAAAAAGCATTTAATTGGTTTCCTTTTTTTGTCATAAACGTAAAATCTTGATTTACTCTATTTAATTATGGCTTTGCTGTTATAGATGCAAATGTGAAAGACATCATTTTAAAATTCGATATACCGCTTAAGTAGAAATAGCCAAATATGGAAGTACTAAAATTAGGAAAGAATGATAGTACCCTTTTTTATGTCATAGCAGGCAAATAAACAGGTGGGTCACCTGATATTAAGTGGTCACAACCGACCATAGACACTAACAAAACCAGGTCGTCGAAAGTGTGGTGCCAGCCTGTGTTTGCGGGAAAGGGAGAGAGGTGAAGAGGTGATGGAGGTGGAGAGATTCAATAGCTTCCACCCAATTTTTTTTCATAGCTATCGTATCATTTGAAACACGAGGATCGAGTGTTTTTTGTTAAGTGATTGCGGAATTATGGAATATATGAATTTGTATATTCCTATACTTATAAGATAAGACTGGAATATCTTAAAAGCGGTGCTAGTACTTAATTAAGCTGTAGCTGGCGAGGCCCAAATAATAATATCACAAGGAGGGTTGACATCAGGCGAAAGTTTGGTCGTAAAACTTGTAAGCCGAATGTCAGATTTGAATAATTCTGTTGTTCTAACCTTACTCAGATGGACTAAGACACGGAATAGAAGTGATTTTTTCTCTTACAGGGAAAAATTTTAATTAAAAAAAGTATTAACGTTACGCGGTGTAATCAGGCGGTCACTCATCCAAGTACTGACCGTGCCCGACGTTGCTTAACTTCGGTGGTCGGCAGTGTTTTCAACATTATAATCGACACAGTGTTTACTCCCACCATCTTTCGTCACACAAAAAGGTTGCTGATCAGAATTTCAAAGCCTTCTCAGATTCACTTCAAAATAATGCGATGTTCGTAACAAATGGTTTAAATCTTTACAGAATTTTATAATTCCTTTAAATTAACATAGGTGTTTTATAACCGCTACCGCTTATTACCTAGACAGTTTAGTGACACCGCCAGCTTATACTCATTACGCGTTAATTCGGAACGTGGCAGGTCAGCTCATCGACCATAGACGACTTCGCAACAGTTTTCCACAGGTTGTTTATGTTAATCGTGTTCTTCACCTTTGACATGTTGTTTATATAGTAGTATTTGTCATTTCCTTCAAATATTTTATACCTTCTGACCACACGTGTATGTAAAATCTATAATTAAGTAATTACGTTTAAATATTCTACAATTGAATCATTAAAATTCTGTCTGTTAGTTTATTGTCTTACATGTTACTTGATTATCGTATGAGTTATATAAATAAAATTAATGTACCTGCAGTTTAATCGAGCTAATCTCCGAAATAGTAGAACCAATCGTGATAAGCTCTTTCTAGCAAATAGAGGACTTTTTCATTTCCACAGAGGCTAAGCGATTATGATGAAAATTAACAATTAACTAACTATAATAAATAACTAATATATAACTAATTAACTAAGTGGCCTTCACTTAGAATTGATGAAAGGTTTGTAAAGGTACTAATGATAATATTACAGTTAAAAAACAAAAGACAGCTCAAGATTAGTCCGAATAAAACACATGAGAAATACAATTTTCTTAAGAACGCAGTCATCGGCACTTACATTTGTTGATTACATTATATTTACCGGCGGCTTCGTTCGCGTCTATGCATATTTAACTCATCCCTCGCTATTAGTTCATTTTTTCAGGATTAAAGCTACGGTATCTTTACCTTTTGTTTTGATATAATTCGACAAGAACGTATGAAAATCTATTTAAGCTATCTTTTGGTCGCCACTGCTCTCGCGTCAATGTAGATTTTAATCTATCCCTCGGTAACAGTAAGTATATTTTTTTTGGATGAAACTTATCCTAAGTCCTTTTTTGTACTCCTCACGACGTTTATGCCAAATTTTATGATGACCGGTTGAGTAGTTAAAGCGAATTCTTAATGGTACAAATTTTGCAGAAAAAAATTATGCGGTAAGAGACCGCAGTGCGCGCGGGTACTAAAAGCATAAGAAATGAACTACTTTTGCATTTATAATCTTGTTCTTACCCTTATCCCACATAAGTAAGGTCGGTACAACATTATTGTCATGTTGTGGTATATGATTTGGCTTAATTTTTACGATCGGCAGCCTGCCTGATATCAACCCTCGTTGGGATTATTTTGTTGTACCATTGTATTTATGATTATTATTATATAGTTACGAAGTCTGATGGGATCTTTTAGCCTTACAATTTTTCTGTAGGCTTTAGCTTTGGTAGGCTATTTATAGTATCTCATTGAGCGGCACCACCGTTCCGGTTATAAACGAAGTTCTTCAAGATTATGGTCTGCTTGCTATATTGCCATTTTTATGTAACAGAAAACTAGCCAAGTTTAGACTATTCCCGAGGACTGCATTTTCGGTTTTTTTGAAGTGAAACTTCTTTAGGCGCATGAGGATAAAATTTTTACAGATGTAACGTCACGCAGGTATGCAACGGAAGTGACGTTATTTGCAGTAAACGCAGATTTTACATCTATTTTTCAAATCTCGGAAATCTAAAGTTTTAGATTTGTATAAATATAAAGAAGACTTATAAATTAGTTCGCCAAAGAAGTTACACTTCTGACATGTGTACTTTGTGCGCACGCACTTTTTTTCGTGGATTCAGAGTTTTCTCAGTAATAATAATGTAATATTAGATAGAATAAACCATTATAATAATATAAAATATGAAAACTATAATAGAAAAATAAATGCAAATAAAATGGCATGTCAATTATATTAGTTTGATTTCAGGCTCAGTTCTATTTTTAATACATATATATAGTAAGATGGATTAAATATGTAGAATATTGACAAAAATATCACAGAATTGAATTGAGCTATCATAATCGTCATGTAAAGTTACAATTAGCAGCATTTCTCCAGCGCAGCACGGCATCTCAGCCAGACAATGCTCATTGTTTGTTTTCGTGGTCACAATTATCTCGTTCGCCACGTGCCCGGCCATTGTTTCCGATGGTTCTTATCTCACATCTAGTAGCGTCCTTGGGATTGTATTGTGAGGAGACAGTTCCTGATGCGAAACGAACTGTATTTGACAGTACTTTCGATTGCTGTACTCGGATAAACATAACGTATTTGCCAATTAAGTGTGCTCGTATTTGGCTTATGGTCAGTGAAATAAAAAGAATACGTAATAGTGATTTATGATAGAAATGATTATTCTTAATCTTAGTATTAAATTATGCTATATACTCGGAAATGCAAACTGGTACTGTTTTAGAATATATCCTTGATTATTAATCAACAAATTATACTGTTGAGTGAAAAGTACTATTTGCTTAAATAATAAAAAAAAAAACAAATAAATAAAAACTTGTTTTTAAATCAACTATAAAATATAAATTTTCTAATTATTGTTCTTGAGTGTAATTTTGATACATTTTTTTTATTCTTTCGCAGTATTGTGCCATTTTGAGTTATACAAAATTTCGAGTTTGTAACTTATATAGAAGCTACTTAAAAACCATTTACAAAATTGCATCCCAACATAAGAAAGCCAGTTAAAAAAACACGGTAAAATTAGTAATAAACGCGATGACCCCATGTTACGCTGACCTTTGCCGGTAATAGAAAAAAAACACCGGAACCATAAAGATAGAACGGGAGTTCGCCATTCAAACGTGGGTCCCACGATCAGCTGTGAACCACATTTGGACCACAACTGACCTATATTCCGACTATGACGTCGTCCGACTACAATAGTCCATTGTTCTTTTATATTTGCGCGAGCATCAGGAGTTCCTCAAGGCGGTTCATTCACTCTATTGCCTTTCATTTAAATTAGGGTTGCCAGTTTTGGATAATTTTATGGGTGAAATTGAAAGCGAGAGTTAATTTTTAATATCATGCACACGCTGTATTCTTTACAAGTATTAGCGTAACTAAGTATGATAGAAGCAAACTATTATGTTAAATGTTAACTAAAAACTAAATGCGTAGGCTTATTTATACGTTTAAAAGGTTTTATTAGTGATAAATGTTAATTTCCACTATAATTTTTTTTTCTCGAACTGACTACGCTATTTACCCTGCAGGGTCTTCACATCTTCACCGGACTACTAAGGCGAGCGCTTAAGGCACTCAGCCGATTTGGTTTTTTAGGTAACATACACAAGGGCGCACGCGCACATCGGCTAGGGCTGTTACCTGGAAAAAGTCGCGTCTGACCTAGCTAACCATTCTAAGCTATTCATACATATATACATTTGTGAACCATACAATCGAAATTGCATGATTCACAAATGAATACAAGTATATATCGGAATGAAACGAACTAAAACTATTCGATTCAGTGCGTTGAGGGAAAAAAACAAAACCCTCCCACCATGTGTATGTAGGTGCACGAGTGTGAGAGAGGTGATCTCATATGTGTGTTCAAGTGATGTAGGTGAGTCACTGTATCGCGATAATAATACCTCGAGGGCTCCGCGCGGGGGCGACCTAGGCTCGAGATATTACTGAGAACCGCGATGTGTGCGGGAGCTAAAGACGATCCCTTCCCTCGCGGCGTCCACTATAAAAGTATACTGTTTACCGACGGATTACTAATAAATCTTAAAAAAATTGAAAGTTCCAATAAATAATATCTATTTAGTATTTTTTTGATATTTATACAATATAGTACGTTATTAATGCCATTGTCGAGTAAGTAATGGTATCGCGAGTTTCTTGTGATTATTTTTACATTCTAGCAAGGTGGTGGCCCTCTTGTTAGAACTTTCCAGGCAGTTTTCGTGGCATGTCAGAATCCTGCCCCGTGGTATTATTTCCCGCCCACTTCAATGGTACACAATAACCTAACTACATTACGTGAAACACCATATTATAAAATATAGAGGTAAATAACACAAGATCTATATCTATATATATATATATATAATAAGACTGTAAATGTAACGTGTCTGTATTTTTTAGGTTTTTGTAAAAAGAGGTTGCAGATGTCTAGGTATAAGTAATAAAATACTTTTCAATAATTTTGAGAAATGTCTGTTTGTTTGAACACGCTTCACTGCTAAAGTACTGTGTTTATAATAAAACCATTTATAAGAATATCATAAAGCATATCATCAAGTAGTATTTAGTCCTTGTTTTATTAAAATCCGTTTGGTCTATCAAAAGTTATTGTGATTTTAATGACGACGCGACTTAAGTACGAGAGAAAAGTAGATAAGTAAATGGACTTAATACATTCAGATGACTTTATTAGTCACTGTTTTGTGCCTCAGGTTACACGCGGACGAAGTAGCGGGCACAGCTAGTTATGAATAAAATATAAAATCCACTACATGAGATTCCAAGATCCCGCTAAAAACTATATTCAGTATGAATTGCATACTATGTTGTGTTAAAATAGACGTTTGCGCAGTAACTTCGTGGCTATATATTTTTTTTATATTATAGGAGGCAAACGAACATGTGGGTCACCTGATGTGAGTGATCACCACCGTCCATAGACACTTGCAACACCAGGGGAGTCGCAAGTGCGTTGCCAGCCTGTGTTCGGGGGGCGGAAGGGAAGGAGAAGGGGAGGGGAGGTGAGTCTCCGACGCTCTCACTGACCGAACGAAACGCAACAATGTAAGCACTGTTCTTCACGTCGGTTTTCTAAGAGAGGGTGGTACTACCCCGGGTGAGCCGACCCATTCATGCTGAAATCAGTAATAGCGTCAGCGTGGCTCTACCACCTACCGTCGTTATGTATCAAAATCCTGGCAACCCTAATTTAAAATAGGTTCATTTGTTTTCGTCATTGTTCAGATCAGCTGTTACCGGTTCCGTATCTCGCACCATTGATCGGCGAAAGGTGTATCAATGAACTTAACGTATTATCTTGCTTTATTGTTATTTGCTCTAACGTGACGTTACTATTGTTATGTACTACTACCATAGTATTCTTCAATATAGATGTCGCTGAGGTCGCGGTTGTGTTAGCCTTGACTTTGCCATTGCTTCGATCATCAGACTCGACAGTAACGTATTGCTTACCGTTCTACGCGTGACGCCAATGAAACGTTTGGCCGTTTTCTTCGAGTCTTTTTTATACATAGCACTCAAACACACACAAATCGTGGTGGCCTAGTGGTTTGACCGGTGGAATATTATTTCGATGTCCGCAGGTTCGAACCCCGGCATGTACCAACGAATTTTTCGGAATTCGCGTACATTTACTAATTTAAATTGGTAACTCTATCGGCTGATGGTGAAGGAAAACATCGGGAGGAAACCTGAACCTGAGAAATGTTCTTGTAGTACTACTGTATGTGGAAAAAATATAGAACTGTGGATTTCTCAGAGTTTGAAATCACCAATACGTCGTGGGCTGGCGTGGTGATTACGCCCATACCCCTTCCTTCGGGAAGAGGCCTATGGCCCTGCAGTGGGTCTCTTACAGGCTGATGATGACTCAAAACCTCATGTTTTATTCTCGGTAAAGACCAATATTTTTTTAAATAATAATGTTAGGATGATTATAAGGTACCAACACATTACATGTATACAGGACAATAATTTCAAGCACCACGTCAAGCAGTTTTTACTGTCAATAGTTTATTATAGGACGGGTGTCTAATGATGGCGATATCTGGCAATTACATACCTGTACTCGGTACATCCACTGAAATAGTACTAAAGGACTGTCCATTTTGTTTTGCGAACTGGCTAAACGCTGTTAATTGAAGGGTCTTTACAACTTCGTCGCACTGTTTGGGCGAGCGCTTAAGGTACCCAGCCGTATGGTAACAAGCTCAAGGGCGTCAAATTGGCCTACCCTTAATTGGACATATTGCTTTGGATGCTACAACACGATATAATCTTTGACCAATACGCCACGTATCGTTTCAATAAAGACATCGTGTCTTAGCGACTTTTCTTGACAAATTTACCAGTAAGTGCCTTCTTATAGAATGAAGTATTTATTTTTAATTTTGGTATTACTCGACAAGAACGTGTGAAAATATATTTAAGATAGCTTTTGCATTACTCGCGTTAATGTCGATTCAATCTCTCCTTCGAAAATATTAAGTACATTTTTTTGGATAAAAATAACCTTATGTCCTTCGCTCTATTCTTGAGAACGCGTATGCACAATTGTATGTTGAACGGGTGAGCAATTAACACGTGATAACATAACAAACAAACTCACTTTCGCGCTTATAATATTAGTAAAGATTCTCTATCGGTAATTTAATATGTATTATATAATCAAATAAAAACATCGAATTAATAATGTGTAACACGAATTTTTTCAACTCTGAAACCTGTCACGACCATACGGTCTCGCAATCCGAGGAGGTCGTACCCGATCTATCCTAGAGTGAACGGTAGTGAACAAAAAAAATAGAGTAGATGATAAATAGTTGTAGTTAATCCACTCTTATCGCCTCGTGGCCGCGTCCCGTGCGGTCCGAAAATGAGAGATGGACTCGCTTTTACAGATAACAGTTCTCGGTAAATGGCTTTCTAAAGCGTAGAGATGTTTCGTGTAGACATTTTTTTTTTCATAACTACGTCAATTTAAATTGATTCGCTGTTTTTTTTTTGGCAACCAATCCTCGCGTAGTTTATTACTACCATTGTCGAGTAGGTTATTATATTACAAGTTTCTTGCGATCATTTCAATGAACTAATAAGATGTTGGGGGTTTATTACAACTTTTTAGAAAGTTTTTGTGGCAAGTCAGAATCCACGCTCCGTGGTATTCTTTCCGATCGACTTCACTTGTCCACAAAAACCAAACTATATTACATAAGGAGGTGTAAGGGGTGTCGAATAACATCATAAGACTTGAGACACCCGAGCCAACCTCACCTGCACGTGGTGTACCCTGCTGAATAACGAACGATGCAATGGCGAAAGCGGGGTAGGGTTTTACAGCCTGGCTGGGTCGCAACCACCATGTATATGGCGAAAAAGCCCGTCATAGTGATTCGCTTCTGCGGGTCGCGTTTCGAGATCAGTCTGTGCATATCCAGCTTTTCGCAGGCCGGCATAACAGCGGCGTCTCGCTATGGATACTGTGTCACTCGGTGGTCGCCATTGTTTTTGGATTGTACTGTGCTGACCATCAGGCATAGTGCAGTTATTTTGCAGTGCTACAATAAAAAAAAGCGTCAGCAATGTTACAAAATATAAAGCCAAATAATACAAGACACAAGATAATATGATAAAAGTATAAATTCCAATACATGACATTTCAAAACCGCGACAAGAACTCGAGTCGCTGTTTATAAAATAGCTTTCTGATTGGAAATTATCTTGAAACCTATGAAGCCTGGTGGTTCAAAAACCACCGCCGATGGATACTTTAAGATTGTACTGTATATTAGATTATTAGACAATGTGTTTTTATGCATGTATGGTTAGCTTAGCTCACATAGTTAGGTTAGTTCGATTCGCGTTGCATTCAAGGCAACAGTCCAAGCCTCGAACTTGTTGCCATTCGACTGAGTGGCCTAAGGCCTCGCCCAACGCCGATCTCGCGCGTCAGGTCAACAGCGGTTAGTCAGTTTAAAAAAAACAGAAATAAATATAAATCATGTATTCCTACAATTGTGTACACAGTTTTGAATCTATTGAATTCCACTAATCTACATTTATAGTCTTTTCAAGAATATCCGTAACCTAACTAATATTGTAAATGCGAAACCGATCATCACGAAATCTTTCTTATACGTTATCAGAGGTATAGGAAAGGACACCTTACATTATATTGTTGTCAACCAGATTTTTTTAAAATATTTATCATAGGTGGCAAACGAACAGGCGGCTCATCTGATGTTAAGTGATCATCGCCGTCTATAGATACTAGCAAAACCAGAGGAGCCGCAAGTGCGTTGCCAGCCTGTGTTTGGGGGGAAAGGGAAGGAGGGGGGGCAAGGCGCTCTCAATGACCGAACGAAACGCAGCAATGTTACTTCACGTCGGTTTTCTATGATAAGGTGGTACTACCCCGGGCGAGACGAGGACGGCCCAATTATGCTGAAACCAGCAATAGCTTCAGCGTGGCTCTACGACCTATGAAATGTACTGTTCATATCTATATTAACGCCAAAAGATACCACAATGAAAACCTAGTAAACGTATAATTACAGGGATAATTGAAAATAGTTTATTAATACTAAAGCAACTCCATTAATCCCTGTTCAAAGGTTGCGTTAGCTATGACAAATGTTAGTAAATGTTGAGTTAGCGCGTTCGGCCTCCGCCGATGTATCGATATCGACTAATTGTGTCGGTATGTGTGCTTTCTCGCATACTAGTTATGGTAAATTTATCGACATAATATAACATTTTATCGATAATTCTCCACTGTTTGTTATTAACAAACTTTCATTTGTCGATATGCTGATATATAAAAACTTAAAACAAAAAGTAGACCTTATATGCTCAACCATGTCACAGTATGAATATGAGATGCCGTGACCCTGTTTTGACACTTAAACACGAAAGCTTACGTCACCGATTTTAAGATATTTATTTCTAAATTATAGTAAAACAAATGAAAAATTGATGAACAATATTAAGCTATGTAAGGAAGCGATTAAACTCTCGTTTGATGTTAAATTATTAACTTCAAAAACAGTTAAACCTAGACAGCGCATTGCATCACAAATGTCACCGCTAAAACATAATAATCTCGATAATTAGGTATGTGGTAGAACTACACTGAAGCTAGTATTGGTTTCAGCATGAATGGGTCGGCTCGCTCGGGGTAGTACCACCCTCTCATAGAAAACCGACGTGAAGTAACAGTGCTTGCATTGTTGCATTTCATTCTGTCAGTAAGAGCGGCGCAGGCCCAAGTCTCCTCCCCTCCCAACTCCTCTCCCCCCTCCCTCCCTTTTCCCCAAACACAGGCTAGCAACGCACACGCACTTTCGACTCCCCTGGTGTTATTAGTGTCTATGGACAGTGGTGATCACTTAACATCAGGTGACGCACCTGTTTGTTTGCCTGCTATGACATAGATAGTTATCTAGATCGAGCTAGATAGATACCTAGGTCATTTATTTTTTTGTACAGAGAAAATAGACTTTTTGTCTATTATCGATAACAATGTCGTAATTTGTCTACACTACCGATCGTTATTTGTCGACGGTATCGTTTCTCGCATGTATCCATCACACGTGGCCGTAATCCGAGCTGCAAGAACTTTAATATACTAACCAGGTTATTAAATTGTTTATTATGAAAAATAATTGATTGAACAAATAAATTAACCTATCAGTTCTTGTTTGCAATAACTTGAAGTCACTACGGCTTAAGGTCTCTAGCAAATATAAGCAGTTTCAGTCGTAGCTGGAGCCATTCTTTAGTAGCGTACAACACTAAGAACTAAGTTCAAAATGTTAGGGAACAATTTTCTATTCGAGTTCATATTTCCAACCGCATTATATTGATCTGCCTCTAATTACGTTGTTCGTAAGAGTAAACTGATAGCAAAAATAGTCCAGTCTAATATATCTATATCTATCTATAGAAATGTCGACTCAAAAATGGCAAGTTCAGACATACCATAACTTTAGTAGAACAACGAAGATGCTACCTCTATATACGTAATATTAAAGTCTAACAAGGAGTCAAATTTTAAAAGGAGAAGGCACCATTTCATCTACGTTACGGTTCGCAGATCTATATATTAATACGTGGAGCCCAAACTTTGTATCCCTTTTTGAGAGAAATGCGCGAACGGATGAACGTGAAACTTAGCATAGTTAAAGTTTATATGGAGGAGAAGTGCAGAAAGCTATTTATTTTATATAAAATGCATTAGAAGTACATTAAATTAATTAAAATATGCATTACTCACACTAATGCTTCAATTTTACACAACATATACACACATATAAATAAAGAAGACATTTTGACATCTGTCAATAAAGGACTTCAAAAAAGGTTGTGAAGGAGGTTGCTATGCTCGACTGTATGTATTATTTTACTCTTACGTTCCAATTACCCTTTTTCATTCTACATTCAACAATGATATTAACCCTAATAAAATTCAAACTTAAAAAAATCAATGAGCTATTGTCGAATGTCGAGCAGTGGGCGCCCACTAGTATTCCGAATTCGCCATTCAAGCGATTCCTGCTATCGTTTTGCTATCGCAAAATACCTTATTGGGGGTTTAGATTTTACGCGAGATTGCGCGACTGCCTATTTTTTGAGTTTGAGAGTTTTAGAAATAAGTCTATTGCTATTGATAACGTGGATTGTAGTCGCAGTTGTACGCTGTGATGATGAACTCCTACATTTCAACTCCTCGATTTAACGCATCGGGCGTCTTTTTGATGTACTTACTTTATATATAACTTGGACATGCAATAAGAGTAGTATATTCAGCTCTCCTGGTATCATTATTTTGATATTCGTTAATAGATAATCCCGAAATGTGACGAGTGCACAACGTGTACTACGTGGATCTAAGCCACGGTATATCTATTTGACCGCATTACGCTTATATATTACGTACACGATTGTGGTTTTAATGTCCTGACGTAATTTCACATATGAATGTGTTAGAAATGCTATGCTAGTGCGGATTAATTATCAGCCAGTGACGTCACGTGGTTTGGCAACGTCAGCAATAATGTAATTAGAGTTCTAGTGCTTTCTACAGAGTTAACGCAAATAGATTTAGAAACGAAAGTGAACCAAAATACCTAAACTATATATATAATCAAAGACCTAACCAAAAAATTAAGAACGCATTTCTGTTCAATTACGAAGTGATATATCGCCTTCATTCACTTATGTCTTAAATTTATTTTGATTACGCAACATATTTCGATACAGTTCTCATTAACTTGTAAGTGGTAGAGCCACGCTGAAGCTATTACTGGTTTCAGCATGAATGGGTCGGCTCGCCCGAAGTACTACCACCCTCTCGCAGAAAACTGACGTGAAGTAACAGTGCTTGCATTGTTACGTTTCGTTTGGTAAGTGAGAGGGCCGGATAACACACCTCTCCTCCTCCTCGCCTCTTCCCCACACTCCCTTCCCCAAACATAGGGCGGCAACGCACTTGCGACTCCCCTGGTGTTGCAAGTGTCTATGGACGGTGGTGATCATTTAACATCAGGCGACTAACCTGTTCATTTGTCTCCTATGTTATAAAAAAAACTAGCCAAAAATTTTTGAATGCATTTCTGTTAAATTACAAAGTGATATATCGCCTTCATTCATTTATGTCTTAAATATATTTTAATTACGCAACATATTTCGATACAGTTCTCATTAAAATTTAGATATTTTGTTCCGGAATATATGTATAATACATGCATAATATATTAATAATAATAAGTAGAGATAGGAAGATCTAAGCAAACCGTATATATTTCAGGCATTTACACGCTAAAGTTAGCTAAACCTTATAAGGTATGTACATTACATATTGTTCTATGGAATTGTATTAAAAAAAAAATCGAAAATATTCGACAAAAATCCACAACGACATATATCTGTATAATTTGAAAAAAAGTGTGACTTATGTACACGCGTTAGAAGTTATACTTCTTTGGCGTAACAAGATAAAAATCTTTTCAAAAATTTTATCTTTCGCCTTATTCTACGTTTGTAGAAAAAATGACACTAACATTAGAAAAAAGGTATTTAATTCATTGAAAGTTTTAATACAAAGAAATACAAAGAAACAATATGTTGACTATAGCTAACTTCAGGGTGTCGGTTTTACGTGACGGTGTGCGCGTGCATCGTAAAAATGTACTCTTATCATTTTTCCCTAACGCGCCAAATGAAGTATAACTTTATTTGTGAAAGAGTTTACAATCCCTATCCATGAAATAAATGTTTCAAATTATTTATATTCTATTTAAAATCATAAGGAATACAATATATAGTTTATTTACATACAATAAATACTTTTCCTTCACTTCAGAAGTCCATATAGGAAGAGACTAAACAAAACATGTATTAAATTTAACGTTGCCATAAAAAATAATCCCCAAGCATACATAACCACTGAACAGGCATCACAATAAAGATCTACCTAATCTGTTTAAGAACACTCGGTGCCCATCTGACGATGACTGGATACTTTTGACGACCTCCCTTAACCAGGGTTACCAACGGCAAATATAAAACCAGAAAATCAAAAGATTTCGACACGGTAGAATATATTTAAAAGGATCGAAATAAACAGTTATGTATTCTTTATATCAACGTCCGTGCAAAATCAAAAATAATTTATTCAGTTTAGGCACTAATAAGGCGTTTATGAACGTCAAAACAACCACCAGTTCGGAATACAACCCAGTCGTCGAGAATAAGTGGCAAGAAACAGCTCCGGGAAGTTATCCCTTGCAATTTTCACGTAAAAATTTGAAAATCGTAGAGCGTATATTCATCAATTGCCCAAAAAGCTACGAAAGATTTAAAATGTGTGCCTGCATCCGAAAAATTTTGATCAATCGAAAATCTCATTGTGGATTTTTGAATTTAGCCGTTTGCACACATTTGCACTTTATTTTTGATAAGTCAACTCCTAAGGGGTGCAAAAAAATTGAGAAATCGAGAATTTTGGAATTATGCATTTGAAACTACTCCCTTTGCTCACGTCTTCCCGTCATCACTCTCTGCTTGGTTTGTTATCATTTTAGGCTCTTACCATCAGGTGGAGAATTCTGACAAACCTAAAAAGATTGAAATATGAATAAAAAAATTAAAAAGGTATAATTAACATTTTTGTATTTTTGAATACCTGGTAACCCTAACTTGGGCGCTTATAAGGTCCGCATTATTAATATCATGCGACGATGACGTACCGATTTAAAGAATTAACTTTTTATGTACCACTTTTGTTATGGAAATAATTGGGTGAAAATGTTTTATGACAGATTAAAGGGTGGCCTGTCAATCATCCAGTTTTTTACCGAACCAAATATACTTGAATTGTAAGTAGTGTAAATTTTCTTTATTATTTATTTAAAATGAATTACAGAATGTATGTAAGCGCATCACGGTTTGGCTAATTCGTATTTTGAAGTTATACTTCTTTTGGCGCGTTAGGGAAAAATGATGAGAGTAAATTTTTACGAAGCGCGCGCACACCGTCACGAAAACCCGACACGCTGAAGTTAGCTATAGACAACATTTTGTTTCTTTGTATTAAAACTTTCAATGTATTAAATACCTTTTTTCTATTATTACTGTCGTTTTTTTTACAAACGTAGAAATAAGACGAAAAATAAAAAATTTGAAAATATTATATATATAACTTCTAATATTATATTCTAAATGATATGTATAACTTCTAACGCTTGTACATAAGAGCACATACACTTTTTTTGTGTTAATAGTTCTCAGGACAAGGTTTGAAAAATTGTAAAGAGAAACAAAAAAAAAATAGGTTAAAAAAACTCTTATTGAAATAATGAGTATGTGTGAATTCAAATAACACAAGATTAACAATAAAATATAAAATCCACTACAAAACAAAAGACGGTAGAGAGATCTCCAAAAACAAATACATAATTGACATTCAGTTGTTCAGTTTGTCACATATAGAGCCATTTCCTTTCATTTTCTTCGTTAGTATACCCGTGCTAAGCCGGGATGGGTGGCAAGTCTCTACATATACATAAAAATGAAATATTGTTTTAACTAGATTCATCGGCGTATCGATTCTCACTAACCTTACATTGGGAAATATAGGAGTTTTCAAAAAGTATTATAGGATTTTTTCCTAAAAGATCTGGACAGCCTATCAAACTTAGCATCTAAGCTACACATTGTAACGTATTTCCATAAAAGCTTAGCGATAATCATAAAATGTGTCTAAGGTTACTTTAAAATAGGTAAAATGGTTGATCATTTCTAAATTACAATTACAAAAATTTTAAATACAGCTCATAATGATTCCGGTTATACAATTAGTTCCCATGACATAAAGGCATTTTTATGGAAACATAGTCTCTAGTTAGTTTTTTTTTTCGAACTGACTACGCTATTGACCTGGCAAGGTCTTTACAGCTTCACCGAACAACATCTCTAGTTAGTAGTTAATGAATATGTACATCTATACTAATATTATAAAGAGGTAAAGTTTGTGAATTTGTGAGTTTGTGACGTTGTAGGGGGTAATCTCAGGAACTACTGGTCCGATTTGAAAAAATATTTCAGTGTTATATAGCTCATTTATCGAGAAAGGTTATAGGCTATATATCATCACGCTAAGACCAATAGGAGCGGAGCACCAATGAATAATGTTTCAAAACCGGGGTTTTTTCCCTCTTCGGAGCTTCCGCTGCGTGTTAGCTTTAGCCCAAAGTAACTTTTCCACGTGAACGAAGTCACGGACAGAGGCTAGTATATATTACCATATCAAGCGGGTTTTAATATCTAAAAGCTATTATAGGGAGGATCAATATGTGAACGATTGCGACGTCTGGAAATGACGCCCCTCTCTGTGCATCCACTAATAACGAATGTAAATATTTATGTTTTGTAAAAATATATAACATGAAAAGATAAACCAGATCGACCAGTTTCTTGCCGGTTCTTCTCGATGACTGGGTTGTTTTCCGAACCGGTGGTAGCTTTGACGTTCATAAGCGCCTTCTCAGGGCCTAAATTGAATAAAGGATATTTTGATTTTGAATATGTCTACATATACATCGTTTTTGAAATATCAAGGTTAATTTTTTAACCACATTTCAGTCTTCAACATTAAAATAATCTGTTGAGCAATGTTGCCGGATTCTTGCTGATTTTCGTCGTATCCAGTTCAATTTTAAGTGTGTCTATATTTTTTAATATGGCTGAAACCTTCATGCAAGGGGAAAAAATCATGATATTAAAAATTGATAATATGTGTTTCCTAAGCCATAAGAAACATAATCACAAATTTCTCTTCTACCACCAACCAGTATGTAAAGTGATTCCTTAGTAAATTAAAAGTCAACGTTCTTATTTCGTTACTGTTTTACTTGACTTTATTGTGTAAGTACAGTTTCTAAGAAAATACATTAA
This sequence comes from Antheraea pernyi, assembly GCA_015888305.1. NCBI lineage: Eukaryota > Metazoa > Arthropoda > Insecta > Lepidoptera > Saturniidae > Antheraea > Antheraea pernyi. The sequence continues at coordinate 333,812 of MU158895.1, read as the reverse complement.
AGTTTTACGTCACTCAGTACATCGTATATCTTTTTTTTTATTTCTCCTAAAACTATATACTTTAGCACTCATAGAAATAATAACGTATTTTTCGACGAGTAAAATTACTTTTGTGAATTTTTTCATGTCCTCTTTTGAAAACAGTTACACTGTTTTATTTCTTTGTCTTAAAAATTATCATATCATCAGCAATATTATGTTCATCACTATTGTTAAAATTCTTCTCCAGTCGCTCGTATTAAATCTTATAATCTGTCTATATAAATAATATTGAAGTACCTGCTGTTATTTCGTACTAATTTTGGAAAAAACTAAACCGATATTGACAAGACTTTTATTAACAAATATTGAATTTTTCGAACTATTACTTTGGCTGTATACGCATAGAACTTAATTAGTAAACATAACATATAATACAGGTAATTTAAAATCGAAAAATGAGATGTAGGCGTTAAGAAATAATATCAAAATTAAAGTTACATAATAAAGTTTCATCCATGCTTGAAAAAGATTTTTCTTATACCTAGGAGGTACATACAAAAGTGGTTACAGCCTGACATGTTACGGGACAAACGCTATACTCATAGGATTTTATGTAGAAGAAGAGTAAAAATAATAAACATAATTTGTTATCGCTTGTACTTCGTATGAGATTGGTCGGAGGCCATGGTAGTGGGAAATCGTTAAGGCGCACACATAACCGCAAGCTCGGGCGGATTGCTCAGGGGCGTTAGCAGAAAAAAAATAGTGCGTGGAGTCCCTCCGCGCGGAAGAAGTGAAACTTCGTAATGTGGAAATGAAAATAGGTAGGGGTAGAAATTGATATTTAGTGAAATCATATTGTTTCTTTAAGACAAACTTTATTAACATTGCTTACAATTACAATCGATCGCATCTTTTAATTATCATTTTCGAGTGGATTAATATCCAAATCTATAACATTTACAATGGGATTATGATAACTAAAGTAAGATACGAAATGTTTGATTATTTTTCTCGCTCTGTCTCATTCTATTCCCCCTCCCCAGGAGCGTTGAACCTTTAACGCAACAGTGCTTTCAAACCCCCACCATGGTAGCGTTAAACGTTTAACGCAACCTTGTTGGAAGTCGCATTAGAAGTTTCATTTCAACAAATATAAATATTCTATTAATTTATTTATTTGTACACAAAAGAGACGTCATATATAGAATATGTTAAAAAGAATCAAATAAAGTTATTGCAAACTAAAGCTATTATAGGATGTTATTCTTATTACTGATTTTTTTAAATACTTTATTGGTTTTAGTCTTTGACTATAATCTCATCTGATGGTAAATGACCATGTAGTCTAACAAGGTGAACACGGTAAACATACAAGGGGGCTGGCATCAAGTGCACCTGCTAGAGTGCATTACTGAACATAGAAAAACCTCTTTTTTTGTAGCACGGCAAAGTGACTGCACTGTGCCTGATGGTAAGCACAGTACAATCCAAAAACAACGGCGACCACCGAGAGATACGCCCTCCTCCGGCGGTCGTCGCTGTCATGCCGGCCTGTGTAAATATCTCTTCACGTTACGCTTGAAGGCCCCATGTTATAGGAAGGAGGGAACACACTAGCTGGGAGATTGTTCCACAGCTTCACGGTACGGCAAAAATAAGATTTAGCGAACTTTTCAGTTCGTGCCCAGATAGAAGTTACCGTAAAACTGTGGTTCCGAAGACCAGCGCGTGTGGTTCAGTTGTGAAAAGGAGAGGAAGGGATTAATTTGAATAACTCTTCAGAACACTCGCCATGATACAGACGGTAGAACAAGCTCAGTGAGGCAATGTCACTGCGCAACTGAAGTGCTATCTGCCACAATGTTATGGTTTCCACATATTGCTGGGTGTTTTCTACACCGAAAGTCCCAGCTCATTCACAAGGATTCGAGCCTACATCGATCGACACGGTGTCCGGACTAACTACTGAGCTATTATCGCTATCATCGATTGCAGGAGCTTTACAGCCATAACTAATTTTGAGGTCACTACTGTCGGCTATGCTTTGCTACTATGTTTTGATCCAAAGGGTGTTCTTCTTAGCATGAATAGGAATTATGATTCTTACCTCATGAGTACAATCTTAGTGGCACATTTTAGTAAGTGATAGAGCCACGCTGAATCTATTATGCTAGCATGAATGGATCGGCTCGCCCGGGGTACTACCACCCTCTCATAGAAAACCGACGTGAAGTAACAGTGCTTGCATTGTTGCGTTTCGTTCGGTCAGTGAGAGCGCCGGAGACCCACCTACCCTCCCCTTCCTTCTTCCCTTCCTTTCCCCCCCAACACAGGCTGGCAACGCACTTGCGACTTCCCTGGCGTTGCAAGTGTCTATGTATACTTAACATGAGGTCACCCGCCTGTTCGTTTGCCTTCTATGATATAAAAAAAAAACATTGCTCTGTAGCCAATAACAATATAAAGTTTATTACGTGTCTGTTCGCAAAAAAACCTAGCTATATCCCAGTCCGTTAGTGGTATCCGCCGCAAAATACGAACCCGTACCAAACGCTGCGCGTAGTAAAAGACGTCCGCGACATATTTTTACCGACCCTCCCGATGAAATAACGGCAGTGAACGATCAGTACCAGCCTGTCTCTCTAAACAGAGCGTGCTCACGCCCACGCCCGCGTAACCACAGATCACGCCGCCGTGGTCTGGGGGTAAATTTCGCTCCCGCACACCAGACTAGGCCCCCCTCAGCAGCAGCTCAAGCCTAGGTCCGTTCCCTCGGCGTGGAGCCCTTGAGTACGCTGCTCGTGCGATACAGTGACACAAAATCTTACATCACTGCGACAACATTACACATATCACCTCCACACACGTGCACGCATACACGCTTACACATGCAGGTGGAAGGGTTTTATTTTTTTCCCTTATCAAACTGAAATAGTTTAGAATATTATCCGATACGAAATATATATAGGAGTTGTTGAGGTATGTATGCTTGGTACACATATATGTTTCAACAACTCGTATATGTATGAATAGTTAGCTTAGCTTAGGTTAGCTCAGATAGGTCGCGAATTGCTTGTATCAGGCAACAGCCAAAGCCGAGGTGTGCCGCGCACCCTTGAGCTAGTTGTCAAAGTAAAATCGGCTGAGTGCCTTAAGCGCTCGCCTTAGTAGTCCGGTGAAGCTGTTAAGACCTTGCTTGGTCAATAGCGTAGTCAGTTCGAAAAAAAAAAAAAAAAACCTAGCTAGATATTTCGAAGTTTACAGACAGAAGACATTAGTTGCTTATTTAGAAACTGTATGAGTTAAGTGGATATTTCTTAAAACCTACTAATTAGGAAGCGGTTAGTATTGGGTTATGTAAGCAATTTTAAATATTTTGTTAGATAATGAGGCACGATAGCAGATTTTTCACAAGACAATAAAGAACATAAATTATGGAATTTTTCTTTATCATCTATCTAATATACTATAATATCATCTGTAAAAACCAAATTTTTTTACATATTCCATTGAGTTTTATTAAATGTTCACTTTCAAATAAACTTTTTAATTTTTTTCTTATTTACTTGTGTATTTAATAAATGTATAAGTTCGATGTATTTTAAATGGCCAATAACATAAAGCATGATTTACGGTAAATAAATAATACACAACTGGAAAATCTCAGTATTAGTCGTAAATACGGTAAATAAATTACAAATAAATCTGACAGTTTACAATATTTGAAAGCTGGTACTTTTTTGCAACCGCTACAGCGTACGTCGCGGCAATAAAATTGAGTGAAGTCGCATAAACCTTTTATGTGATTTACTATGTATTTAATACAGATGTACACATATATAATCATTCGTATATAGTATGTATATTTTTTGTGCAAATGTATACACATTTTGAGGGAAATTGATAAATAAGAAATTAATAACCAAGGAGAATGCATTTGTTATTAATTACGTATATGATATCCACCACTGTAGTGTTTTTATCTTACCGAGTTTTACAATTACGTTTACATAAAAAAAAAAACTATATTTTAATTAATTGGGTATAAAAGCAGATAACTCGGTAATACTGTACTGTTTTGGAATTTTATAGTAAATTGAATATCTTTATATATACATTTATTCTGTGCGTGTGTATGCCACTGAACTCCTCCAAAACGGTTGGACCGATTTTTTTGAAATTTTGTGTGCGTGTTCCAGTCAAATTAAACCCGGTAGGTGGCGCTGCGGTTGACTTTTAGGATTTTTTTCATTATCAAGGCAGGACAACGTCTGCCCGGCCCGCTAGTATATATATATATATGATCGACTGACTAACATAACGCACAGTCCAAACTACTGAGTCCGTGTAAATTTGTAGGAGGGTTCCTTTTATACTGTAGGTGAGAACTTTCAGTCACTCAATTATTCATATATATTTATATATATATATATATATATAAAATAAAGAATAATAACTCAATTATTCATATATATATATATATATATATATATATATAAAATAAAGAATAAAATAATTACTGCATGCAAATAATAATAAATGAGAATGTCAGGTTTTTGTTTGTTATAATTTTACACCTTATCTACACAACCGATCATCATAAAGTTTTTTTTCGAAGTGACTACGCTATTGACCTAGTAAGGTCTTAACAGCTTCACCGGGCTACTAAGGGGGGCGCTTAAGGCACTCAACCGAATAGGCCTCATGAAGTTTTGCATTCACATTGTCAAAGGCACAACGAATGGCATAAGGTACATTTCATCCACAAAAATGTACTGTTCTTGACGTATAAATGGAATTTACTTAGCGAGCGAAGCCGCGAGCAAAAGCTAATTTATACTAATATTATAAAACTGAAGAGTTTGTTTGAGCGGCCTATCTTAGGAACTACTGATCCGATTTGAAAAATACTTTCAGTATTTTATAGTTCTTTTCTCGATGAAGGCTATATATCATTACGCTATGACCAATAGGAGCGGAGCACCAATGAAGAATGTTTCAAAATCGTTTTTTTATCCTTTGAGAGCTGCGTGCGCTACGTAAACGATAACTATTCGACGTGGACGAAGTCGCGGGCGGAAGTTAGTAGGAAGTATTTTGATCCGATGGAGTAGACGGAGCGAAATGTTTTCCGAATATACGTTTTTGTATTTCTTTAGCAAGTTGTCTAAACATTTTTATATATTTGAACATGTTAGGTATCGTAATATTTATATATGACGTCTGTCAATAAAAAAACTAGGTTTTCAGTGTAGTTTTTTGTCTATTTATATCTAACATTGTTTATTGTTCTGACGTCCGTCGAAACTCGTAGGTAACAACTAGATCAATTTAAAACTTTAGATTCTCAACTTGCAGTTGAGTATAGTCTTCAAATATCATATTTATAATTTTTATTTTAACTTTTTTTATATACTCATTTTTTTAATATTCTATGTTGAATACAAACGATATGTCATATGTTAAAATCTATGAAGCAAAAGAAATAGACATGTACATAGGAAAAATATTATATTTCTTTCTACGCTGCGGGTTAAACAATTCTCCGCGGTAGTACCACCCTCTCACAGAAAACCGACGTGAAGTAACAGTGCTCTTGCATTGTTGCGTTTCGTTGGGTCAGTGAGAGCGCTGGGGGCCATCTCCTCTTCCCCCCTTCTCCTTCCCCACTCATCCCTCCCCCAAACACAGGCTGGCAACGCACTTGCGACTCCAATGGTGTTGTTAGTGTCTATGGACGGCGATGATCACTTACCATCAGGTGACCCGCCTGTTCGTTTGCCTACTATAATATAAAATTTAAAAAAAAACCTATCCTACGTCTCATTATATAACACTAGCCTTTGCTGGCTTCTCTGCTAGCATTAAATTATATTTAATCTACCCCTTGAGAACAGTACATTTTTTCTATATGAAAGTTGTTACCCTATGTCTTTCTTTGTCCCTTAACCCGATAAGTTCGCGAATTGCATGTATCAGGCAACAGCCAAAGCCGAGGTGTGCCGCGCACCCTTGAGCTAGTTGTCAAAATAAAATCGGCTGAGCGCCTTAAGCGCTCGCCTTAGTAGTCCGGTGAAGCTGTTAAGACCTTGCTGAGTCAATAGCGTAGTCAGTACGAAAAAAAACCTAACCCATTACAATCGGTTAAGTTAAGTTTCTTAATATTAGTTTGATTAAGATTACTTATTATTAGTGTGGTGACAATTGTCGATAATTACATATGGGGCGAGTGTATGTGGGCGAGTTTTACTAAACCGATAATTAATATATATACATTTAAAAAAGTTTCATTATTTACGTTCTTTATATATAACCTACGTACGAGTATATTAAATTGAACAATTAATGACAGTAAACACAACATAAGAAGGACAATTTAAAATCTTAGCAAGAAGTAATAACTTAATATTCGAATTTCATGTATTAACGTACTAGTTATATGTTAAGATGATGAAATGTTTCGAATCTCTCATCTCCATCAAAGTAATACGCATTAAATAACGATGCCTTTTTTCTTGATAAGGTCTCAAATCGTTCATGTACTATACATTAAAAAACTAACATACCGTCAATTAATTCTAATAATATTCAATTTGGTTGCTCAGTTCTTTGACAGTGACATCTATCGGCATTTGAATGACGCGACAATTTCTGCGGACGTGCACCGCTGAGTATAAATTGAATATGGTAAATAGTTTTTTGTTGATAAAACTCCTTCGTACAGTTTCAAATAAAGCCTTTCTTCAATCTTTTATATTCCCTACTAGCTTTTGTTCGCAGCTTCATTCGCATTATTGTAACTTTGTATAGGTTAAGACTTTACGTATATTACAAACAAAAAAATATTTATAGATAGATGCATATTTGGAACGTATTTTAAAATTTAATGGAACAAAAGACGGTTGAGTAATTGTTGGTTTATATTAACACTAACTGATTCCCGCCCAAATTGTTGGACATAAAAGATTATCGAATCCAAAATATCATTGACATATAAAAAACCAAGACACACAGTCTCGAATAAAAGTAACGCTCAGAACCGGCCGCAACAATTCCCCAATATATATTCAGTAATATTCAGAAATTTAGTTAACTATAATATCTGCTATTTTGTAATATTTTCCGAGGTTTCAGGGATAATTAAATATAATATATAATAAGTTAAATAAAACATTTAAAATTGTTTTATTTATTTAATTACAGGTTTATTCTCATACAAGATAAGAATGAGTGTTTTACAACGTGTTACAAAACTTGTATCGTAGAAATCGAAAAACTTATACGTAGATTTTATATGAACGAAATAATTACTTCACATTAAATTATCTATATTTTATTTATAAATAGTACAAAAGTGATTTAGGAAGATTATTGTTATACGGTGCGGTGCAGTGCCTCCCACTTTTATAATATATACGTACTTTTAATTTTTTGTCACTATTGGCCGCCCCTAATATCTGACCGCCTTAGGCCCCGGCCTCCTGGGCCTTAAGGCGAATCCGCCAGTGCTTGCAACACCAGAAGTGCCTTGCCACCCTGTGATTGGGGGAGTAGAGGTGGGTTATCCGGCGCTCACACTGATAGAACGAAACGCAACAATGCAAGCACTGAACATGTCGGTTTTCTGTGGGTCGGGTGGTAGTACCCCGGACGAGCCGACCCATTTATGCTGAAACCAGTAATAGCTTCAGCGTGGCTCTACCACCGACAGAAATGATGTTAAATGGGATCGAAGATGGTAAACACGTTAAACCTAGTGGATATACAGATGCTTAAAGAGATACATTCAACTTAAGAGTGGTAACTAACCAGGTGGGCATAAAAACCCCTATCATTATAGCTTTCCTTTACCGAAAGGTACGGCTTATAGGCAAACGTATCTATTACACATAAACATACCTACCTACGTACCTATCTACCTACAAACATACCTACATCGATCGACGATGTGTCCCAACATGCTAACTGACTAAGCCAACATCACTTAATATTTAATTTTTATAACAACCTACGTACGTACATAATAATGCACTTACGAAAAAGAAATATATATGGTCCATTTGGAGAATTAATGATGGTAAATACAATATAAAAGAACAATTTAAAATGACTTTGGTCTAGTATTACGTCATAAAAAAACCTATTAAACGAATTTTAAGGTATTATTTACAGTAATCAAGCATTCTCAAACATAAAATTCTTGAAAAATAACTTATTATCTATGTAATTCATTGATGCTGTAACTTCGTACGAGGTCGCACCTCATGGTCATTATATAAATTAAAAAAATAAGGCGTCGGTAAATGATTAAATCTTTAAATTTATAATATTAAATTATACAAACACACGTCCAAAACTGAGCTCCTTTAGTTTGAATGAAATGAACCGGTATTTTCAAACAAAGTTATATTCGCTTGTCGTATCGATTTCGTGGGCTTTATTACGATGGCGGAGAGTTCAAAACATTAATCCGATATGTGCGCGTATATTTCTGTGAATGTATAATTGTAAGGGGTCTAGTCGATCACCTATCGATATTTGAGTGATAAATGATACGGTGTCAAAATACTTACGGATCGCATCGCGGTGACTACAAAAACTAGTTTTCTAAAAGTCATACGTTCGCGCAGTTCATTCACCATAAGCGTGGTAGGTACTCATATCGAATGTAGCGTTGATTTATATTTTGCCTATCATAATAATACGTGTCCGCGTTGTGGCACGTATCATGTGTATTTAATGGTTCTCCTTGCTTGTATGTTTTTGGAGAATATTAAATTTAGCCGGGTTTTAGGACACAACAAATACTTAACAATTGCTTAGGGATGTAGCTTTCAGGGGTCAGTCGTGCAAATAGTATTCAAGCTTTAGTAGGGTGTCTTCACTTGACTGCATTTATGCGTACACTCGGTTATAAATCTGTCACAGCGGCTTTCTTTTGTTTTATCACGTTTCGAGATATATCCAGCGGCCGATGAGCTTATAGGTCGAGAGTCGCTACTAAAACTAGTGTTAGGTTTTACAACAAAGGCCCAAAGGAAATTACCGATTTGCCGGATTGTGAGTTTAAGCGCCATAGAAAGCGGGTTTTGGTGTCAAAAGGCTATTATAGAGTGGATCAATATGTGAACGATGGTGATGTCTGGAATTGACTCCTCTCTGTGCATCCACTAAAAACGATTGTCTCGTGTAGTATATTCTATAAAAATTAAAAATATATGTTAAAAAGATAAACCAGATCGAGTTTCTTGCCGGTTCTTCTCGATGACTGGGCTGTTTTCCGAACCGGTGGTAGTTTTGACGTTCACAAGCGTCTTCTTAGGGCCTAAATTGAATAAAGTAATTTTGATTTTGAAACCGCAGATTGTTATTGCCGTTTATTTTCAATCTCATTGTGTTTAGTGTCAAGTTTTCATTATGGTTATTTTGTCGAGCTTGGATTAAAAAAAAGTGTTATCAATTAACACATTTTACTCAACTACGCAAAAGTTGTTTTATCGAGCGAAGAGTACGCGGGAGAAGAGAAGAGAGGGGAGTGGGTACGACGAGTGGGAGGTGAGGGGGTGGGTGGAGTGGGTAAGGGAAGGGAGGTGGTCCTCCGGCGCTGTCACTGACCGAACGAAACGCAACAATGCAAGCACTGTTACTTCATGACGGTTTTTTATGAGAGGGTGGTACTACTCCGGGCGAGCCGACCCATTCATGCTGAAATCAGTAATAGCTTCAACGGGGCTCTACCTTTAGCCTTTAGCCACCTTTAGCATGTAAAGTAGCCTAAATAGCTTTATGGATATTAAAATATGAGGTGTTAATGGATTCGTGGTAATTGTAACAGTGATATAGATTATTTTGTCTAAAAGTAAAATAAGTCTTCGTTATTGAAATATACATTATATTTACTTTTATAGTACTTGATACGCACCGCTTCGCTCTGCGTTAAATAAATTGTCAATTAATTTTTTTGCATCAAATGGTCATATCCTGTACCGATACGTGTAGAACTTTAACGTGGTTACATTTCAAAGAAATTATATTTTCATTATGTTTAGAATATAGATTTGCGAATAAGGTAAAGACCCTTACCTCCTTGGTAAGGTGAGTGTTAAACTTCTTACAATAAACTCTTTATATTCGTTGATGTTTCTAAACGTCTATGAAGGGTTTTTTTTTTAAATTCGAACAATGTTTTGTTGCATTAAATGTGCATTAAGTGCCACACGAAGCGTGAACTGTGGGCGCATGTAAATGCATTCAGACTGAACCTTGCGGAGTGACACCGGGTGACCTCACGGGCCGGAGCATATTCGGAAACGGTACTGATGAGAATATTAACAAGGTTTAATTCATATTTTTCCTTGCTATAATGTTTATTCATAAATTATATTTGATTGATCTTCCGCGTTGACGCATCGGCTGGCGGCGTCGAAATTTCTAGAACAACAAACGATCCCATCCAGGCCAATTATAAAATTAAAGCGGATGTTTCGTTTCTGTGATTAGCTAAGTTTTTGTGTTTGGGGTGTAAGGGGTGTCGAATAACATCATAAGAGTTGAGACACCCAAGCCAACCTCACCTGCACGTGGTGCACCATGCTGAATAACGAATAAGGCAATGGCGAAAGCGGGGTGGTAGGGTTTTACAGGCTGACTGGGTCGCAACCACCATGTATACGGCGAAAAAGCCCGTCATAGTGATTCGCTTCCGCGGGTCGCGTTTTGGGATTAGCCTGTGCATATCCAGCTTTTTGCAGGCCGGCATGACAGCGGCGAGTATATAAGGTAAATTCTTATTAGCCTGTACTATACATATTCTCAATCACGTATCAACCCCACCATGAGGCAAAAAAGTACTTTGGTTAATTATCCGGTAAATTATCGACTGCACGTTGGTAAAATAAGTAAAATGTGTATATTACCGGTAAATTCTCTTGCCTAATCGTGAGGAAACCATAGCACGGTGGCAGTGTATTTTCTAAGCCTGTTTGGCTGTCTACCAACATAAAATCTGTCACTAACCACCCCTGTTGGTGGTTCTCCGGCAGCTGCACTCGAGAGCCAGTCCCCTCTAGATTTTCGCGTATTTACCATCTTAGATCATATATATCATCAGATGAGATTGAGGCCAAACGCTAAAACCTTCAAAATATTTTTTTTTATATCATAGGAGGCAAACGGACGTGCGGGTCAGCCGATGTTAAATAATTACCACCCTCCCTAGACATTAGCAACACCAGGGGAGTCGCAAGTGCATTGCCAACCTGTCTTGGGGGAGGTGGGCCTCCGGCGCTCTCACTGACCGAACGAAACACAACAATGCAAGCACTGTTGTTACTTCACGTCGGTTTTCTGTGAGAGGGTGGTAGTCCCCCGAGCGAGCCGGCCCATTCATAGTGAAACCATTAATAGCTTCAGCGTAGCTCTACCACCTACCTTATATATTACATACCGATTGCCTTAACTATACTGACGAATGACTTAACAAATACGAGTATATATACTAACTCGAGAAGCAAATAATCATATCAAAAGAGAAAGTGTGGCAGTTGGAAGACCGAACCAAAAGCCCAACACTTCGGAAAGGAATCTCCATCCTAGCTTTCAATCGTTATTTTATTCCACGTAGAAGGATTGGCTACATATTGTATTATTAATTTATGATATTACTACCTTCTGCCCGCAACTTCGTTCGCGTGGATTAGTTACTTCGAGCTGACGCGAACAAGCAACGAATGCTCTAAAAAAAACGATTTTGCAACATTCTTCATTGGTGCTCCGCTCCTACTGGTCTTAGCGTGACGACATACAGCCTTCCTCGATAAATCAGCTATCTAACACTGAAAGAGATTTTCAAATCGGACCATTAGTTCCTGAGATTAGCACGTTCGAGCAAATAAACTGTTCAGTTTTATAATCTTAGTATAGAATTAGTGTACATTAATATCGAGATCACCCGGTTAAAAACAATAAAGAAATCAACTAGCAATTAACGTAACCAGTATCTTTCTATTGACTTCTGTGTTATAAAAGGCAGACGATTCTGTTCGATTTAAAGAAACTGTAATAGGTTTTATAAATCCGTATTAGATCTGGCTCGCATGAGGCGGCGCGGTGCGGCGAGGCTCGTCACGGGTGGGCGGGCGAGATAATTGGCGCTCTACGACCCGTAACAAACAGTTACTCGGGAGCGGCCCGAGTGGTAACCTCTGTACCGAACTATGATCCACGTTCATTTATTATCACCCATAGGCTGTATCGATTTACTCTGATATTCGTTGGTTACTCGTATTATATTGTTTTTCAGCTAAATGGGTTCTTTAATCATTGTATCAACACCTTGGTATATCTTAAATTCACCTATGTATTGTTTTTTTAAGTATTTTGCAGTACGCCTGTTATTTGTTGGAGTTTATATAATTAATTTCAGAAACGGCTCAATCAATTCCCTCGGCGTGGAGTCCTTGAGTACGCTGCTCGCACGATACAGTGACACAAAATCTTACAACACTGCAACAACATTACACATATTACCTCCACACACGTGCACGCACACATGCTTACACATGAAAGTGGAAGGGTTTTAGTTTTTCCCTTATCGAATTTAAGTTTAGAAAAATTATCCGACACAAAATACATATAAGAGTTGTCGAGGTATGTATGCTTGGTACACATATATGTTTCAATAACTCATATAAGTATGAATATGTAGCTTAGCTTAGTTTAGCTCAGATAGGTCGCGAGTTGCATGTATTTTTCAGAGGTGAAATTTAAAAAAGGTGACATAAACTCGATAAATCATTAGGGGTGATAAGCATTTATAGGAGTAATAATAATAAAATAGCAATAAAATAGACCGCCTTCAAAAGAATTCAGATGAAACATTTTTACAACATCGAAGCTGCGGGTACCACCAGGTGTAAAATACAGAATATTAACGATAACATACGACAGAATAACGTTTTTCAGTGATTACAGTTATCTTATAAATAATCTAAGTTCATCAACAGCTTCGGTTACCTTCTATTCATCTTTTTATTTCTACATACATGATCTTATTATTCTTTATTATATTCTTTACAATATGTTTATTTTAGTATAATTGATTTGGATTATCACTTGCGATTGTTACTAGCTATTTTTATTAATTATTGCGAGATGTAGTTAAAATATGATTGATGTGTGTTTGATTATATTATATTTGTAACTAGCTGAGCCGGCCACGCGTTGTTGTGGCTCAGTTATTATATCATTACATACTGATGAGAATTTATAATTATTTTTGTTGATAATTTGACCAATAAACATCACTTAACGGTTTAAGTTACTTTTTTAATATTAAAAAAACTACTTTTTGTGACTTAAATATAAAAGTTAGACATATGCGTTTTGTGACTTTTTGTAGACATTATCAAGCTCTACAACTTTTCTCTAGAACTCAATGATATATCTCTCATCGTTAAGGCAGCGTACGTAAGAAACTTTTTCGTTCGACCGTTTTTCCCCCCGATTTTGCAAATCCGACTACCACAATAAAGTCTTTTCATTTTTCGAGTTAATATGTACCTATGACACTCACAAATAACGTGGCTTTCTATTAGTAAAGGTTAGTTTAGTAGTTGCCGTGATTACCCCCTACAATCTCACAAACTTTACCTCTTTATAATATTACTAACTTCTGCCCGCGACTTCGTTCGCATGGAATAGTTACTTTGGGCTAACGCTAACTCACAGCGGAAGCTCTCAAGAGGAAAAAACCCCGATTTTGAAATATTCTTCATCGTTGCTCCACTCCTATTTGCCTTAGCGTGATGACATATAGCCTATAACAATCTTCGATAAATGAGCTACATAGCACTGAAAGAATTTTTCAAATCGTACCAGTAGCTCCTGAGATTACCCCCTACAACGTCACAAACTCACAGATTCACAAACCTACAAACATACAAACCTCTTTATAATTTTAGTATAGACGTACCTATAGATATGGAGTTGTAACTATTTGTTTCTCAGAGAATAAATAAACATATCTCCATGGTATCAAATAAATATGATGCTATCAAAATATTACGGCAAAATTGTGCGTCTAAATTATGAACGTAATAATGATATTAAAAATTAATGGTCGTGATAAATCTCAGTGAGTTTTTTTCTCTAAAACAAGGAAGTATTTTAAACGAATGGTAACTTTGACTTCGATAAGCTACGTATATAGTGACGTTTAATCTGATGAAACTTTATTCCACTTCGTTTTATGTCGCCCAGCATTAATACATATGTATGGAGTATTTTTTTTTATATCATAGGAGGCGAACGAACAGGTGGGTCACCTGATGTAAGTGATCACCACCGTCCATAGACACTTGCAACACCAGGGGAGTCGTCAGCCTGTGTTGGGGGGAGGGGGAGGGGAAGGGGAAACCAGTAATAGCTTCAGCGTGGCCACCTACCAAATTTGTGTGGAGAACTACTATGAATTAAATTTCCGAGTAGAATTAATATGCCGTATTGTCTTTTATTTTTTTAAAGTTGCCTAACACGCTAAGAAGTCTAGAGAGCGACTGGCGTTCACGTGGATCTTTTAAAACACACGTATAAATGTTCTGTTTCTGAGAATGATCTACAGATATAGATTAAGCGTGTAATAAGTCGAGTTCTACACGTAAGGATACTTAGTAAAAATCAAGAGGAAGTTACCGGCAAAAAGAAACTTTTAAAGCTAATTAAAACTGAGCCGTGTAAATTAGCAACGAGTAACGCTTTAACACCTCCGCGTATTGCCTAATAGAGAACAAAGGTGGGCAACGCGGCCGGACGGGCCCAGTTAACCGGCAAAATTCAAATTTCTATGAGAATAGCCGCAGATTCAAACGAGCAATATCCGTTCCATTTTCGCAACTTTATACCCGCGTCCGAATCGTGTCGCCGGTGGTGCGTGGCGCGTTGCGGATTTTGTCTAAAGGATATACGGCTGTATTGTACGCTAATTCTTTTATCAGCCCACTTTAATACTTTTTTTTTATCCTTTATTTGTATTAGCGTTTGATGACATTCTCAGCTGATGTTAAATGACAATGAGAACCTGTCCAGGTGAGGCGTTTTACGCGCGAGTCGACTTGCGTGTAGACACTCGCGCGTACTCGAGATACTAGAGCTACATATATCCCGTCCAGATGGTGTGGCCCGTTTCCTAACTCGCGCGTAAAACGCGTGCAATGAGCGAGACTCTCGACCCGAGCGTCGTACGCGCGAGCGACACGCGCCTCGAGATACTCAGGCCCCATTGCTGTGTCGAGTACTACGCGCTAGTCAGTGGCGAGTTGACATAGTTGTCAGTCGTCTATCCGTACGACGCATCCGAGCGTATGCGACGTTTCCTAGGGTAGAAACGCGCGTAAAACGCGTTATCTGGACGCAACATATTTTGAAGCTCGCGAGTAGACTTGCTTGACTTGATGAGGCGATATACGCGCCTCATCTGGACAGGGTTTAAGATGATAGGGACGGTAAACGCAAAAGAGGCTCTTCAGGGTTGAATACATATACTTGGCGACATACTTTCATGTAGAGGCAGTGGTGGATTTAAAAGTCTGCCTCCTGTAGGCTATTTAAATTTCGCCGTCCCTAAGGCCCTCTACAAATTTTATTCATAATAATATTAATTATATTTTTTCTGCCACTGAAATGGCAAGGTTATTGCTTCTGCTCTATCTACCTAATCACACCACCATTTTCCTGTAATTATCTACTATGATTGTGAACTATGGTGTCGATGGGTCACATTCTAAAATTATAAATATGGTTTTTTTTTTTCTGTAAGACATAAAAAATGTACTTATGTACACGCGTTAGAAGTTACGTTTGGCGTAACAAGATAAAAATCTTTTCAAACATTTTATCTTTCGCCTTATTCTACGTTTGTAGAAAAAACGCCACTAACAATAGAAAAAAGGTATTTAATACATTGAAAGTGTTAATTTTAATACAAAGAAACAAAATGTCGACTGTAGCTAACTTCAGGGTGTCGGTTTTTGGTGACGGTTTGCGCGCGCATCATAAAAATTTACTCACATCATTTTTCCCTAACGCGCCAAAAGAAGTATAACTTCAATTAAATTGGCCCCAAATTTGCCGCCCTAGGCTCCAGCCCACTCCGCCCATTGGTAAATCCGCCACTGACTAGAGGATGGTAGCTAACCAGACGGGCTCAAAAAGCCCTATTACCACGCAAAATACGATTAATTGAAACATTAAAAAAATATTTTATTGCCCTTTATTATATGATTATAATTATTTCTCATTTATAAGTACAATCATACTTATTTGACATTATTTTATTGATTATTAATTTCATGCGATTTTTTTCCAGGTAAGTCGCCAGATACTGTACTTCTTTACGAAATAATAGTAAGTGTACATTAGTTATTATTAAGTCATTCTTTATTTAATCACATTTAATATTATAGAAACAACAGCATATAATGTAATATAGTGACGTCATAGAATTAACAACACCTAATCTTCAAAACCCTCCTCCAGTAATTCGTAATAATATTTTATAACGTACAATAAAAGCTGCTATTATACTATCGATAAATGGATATATTAAATACTAATATGTAATTATATATTAGAAAATATATAAGTTAAAGATAGAACGTAAGTAATTAATTGCAAAATTTTAAATTCTATACTGTTAATTTTGAAATTAAAAAAAAAATGTTTTATATTAGGTCTTATGCAATGAACATATAATTATTATATTGCCGCCCTAAAAAGAGGTCTAAAATACATGTAACTAAAACACAAACTGCAGTAAAGTCGAAAAATGTTCTGTTCTTTTTGTAAATATAGCACATAAAATTCGTCTTTGAACTAAGCACATAATTCCAGATTAAA
Source organism: Antheraea pernyi (assembly GCA_015888305.1). Taxonomy (NCBI): domain Eukaryota; kingdom Metazoa; phylum Arthropoda; class Insecta; order Lepidoptera; family Saturniidae; genus Antheraea; species Antheraea pernyi. The sequence goes on along the minus strand of MU158895.1, from coordinate 316,934 downwards.
GGTTCACAGGCAAACAAGCCAAAAGCCGTTTGCACCTTTTCTATTGATTGTGAATCAATGAACGATAAAACTCAAGGTTGCAAGAAATGACAGACTCGCTCCTCTTTCTTTGGACTGCAGTATATTTATGCATGACCTTTTATTATAATACTTACATTTAATCGATAAAAAAATTACATTTATTAGTATCTTAAATCTACAGAAATAACCTAACAAAAACAACGTACTTCGACCTCGTACATCTACAATTAAACGAACGAAAATCTCGGCCACGAAAACTGAGAGAACAACGAACGACTACGTTCACCGCGAGATGGCGCGATAGCAGCTCCAATGGCGTACACAATTAATACAGTACTTATCTCGGCTAATTAACGATTGCAGAACGACCTAGAATCTTTAATGAGACTGTGGCAAGATCCGCCCGATCTCCCCTCCCATTAGTTGCGCTGCGAAAAATCACGCACGTCACTCGAACCGATTTTTTCTTTGACCCCATATTACGCAAACATGTTTACGGGTGATTACTTAAAATATTTACGGAAACTTAATAGGTACGAAGAATATAACGTATAAACTAACTGATTAAACTTCGTCTGCGTATCTCTATTGTTTTGTTATATATCAAAAGGATTAGGCAGCCAATTTACCAAAAATATTAACAAATTATATATCTATACCTTCCTCGTGAATCACTCTATCTATTAATAAAAATATGTTCAGTAGTTTTTGAGTTTATCGCGAACAGACAGACAGACAGGTGCAGCGAATAGGGCGTGTAAGGGGTGTCGAATAACATCATAAGACTTGAGATACCAAAGTCAACCTCACCTGGTGCACCCTGCTGAATAACGAACGAGGCAACGGTGAAAGCGGGGTGGTAGGGTTTTACAGCCTGACTGGGTCGCAACCACCATGTATACGATTGATTCGCTTCTGTGGGTCGCGTTTCGGGATCAGCCTGTGCATATCCAGCTTTTCACAGGCCGGCATGACAGTGGTGACCGGCGATGGATAGTGTGTCACTGGGTGGTCGCCATTGTTTTTGGATTGTACTGTGCTTACCATCAGGCATAGTGCAGTCACTTTGCCGTGCTACAATAAAAAAAAAGAACTTTGCTTTATAATATGAAATGATAAAACCACAGAAACAAGGTTATAATAATAAATGAAACAGCAAATTACGTGAAATTTACTACGCAGTAAAATTGAGAAGACTGACTAAGTCGAGACCAGGATTCCCAAACTATTTTAGGGCAAGAGGACCCCTTTTCCAAAATGAACTGATACCTCAGACTCCCATAGACAAATCGCCTTAAAATCTCGTGTATGCGTCAAATACATGGGAAGTTTTTACTCCGGTGAAGCTGTGACGATACATTAGGCTAATAGCGTATAGTATATTAAAGAACCTGAACAACACAAAACGTGGCTGAAAGACTGGTACGTTCGAACACATTAACTAGCAGTAACTTTTCCGCGCTTACTGACTTGCCGAGTTTTTCATTTTGTACCAACTTATGGACACTAATCGGTTTGTTGAGTTTTTTTAAATTACAACAATGATATTGAACTTGTGTTAATTCATAGGGGTCGATTTTTATACCTCGTCGACTCCCAACATCAATTTTCATTTATGTCGACCACTAGGAATCCCTGGTCTAGACAATAAGGGTCTAAATACATACATGATTTTTTTGATATTCCACTCATTAGCGGATTTAATAAAATTAAAATTAGCGTTTTAAATAGATGAAACCGTCAACATAAACTAGTTCACAATGAAAAATCAATTAAACAATTATCAAGACTTGTGAATAATCGTTGTTTTTGCTGTAATAATCATAAAAAAACATAGACAACGCTTGCATGACTTCTGCAAAAGGGATTGCGTCAGCCTGAAGGGTATTAAAGTTCGCTACGACGCGACGCGACGCCACAAGCGTAGTGATTTTCCGTTTTTCCTCATAACGTAATTACAGAATCGTTTAATTTTCTTGTTATGCTAACTAGCTTGTTTCTTGTAAACTCATCTATATATACAAGAATATCTAACTGACTGATTTATCGACACACAGGCTAAACTACTGAGGCTAGGGCCATAAAAATGCACATACATGCAGGTTCCTTTTACATTGGAGATGGGCTAATAAGGATTTTTTGGAATGTCAACCCCTAAGATGGTGAAAAGAGGGATGAAAATTTGACATTTTTCAGCCGATCAGTCAATTCTATAATGATTTTATAATTATACTAGCAGGCCAGGCAGACGTTGTCCCGCTCTGATTATAAAAAATCCTGGACAAATTATATACCAAAACGTTCCTCGTGAATCACTTTATCCATTGGTGGAAACCGCATAAAGATCCCTTCAGTAGTTTTTGAGTTTATCGCGAACAGACAGACAGACAGACGCGGTAGGGGACTTTGTTTTATACTATGTTATGATAATGATGAAATAAAAAGTTGAAAATAATTAGGTACTGCATAGAAAACACGTTCAAACACGGATCGATATGTGAACGGTGATGACGTCTGGAAATGACGCCTCCTTCTGTGCATGCACCAAAAACGAATGTAACTGTATATATGTCTATTATGTTGTAATAATTAAAAAGTATGTTATATATAATTAAAAGATAAACCAGGTCGAGTTTCTTGCCGGTTCTTTTCGATGACTGGGTTGTTTACCGAACCGGTGGTAGTTTTGACGTTCATAAGGGCCTAAATTGAATAAAGAGTATTATGATTTTGAAAACAGCGGGAAACTAGTTTACAATAAAAGATAAATTTATATTATAGTAGAGATTAAAAATAATGATTTTAATTAATAAATAGATCTATATGCCAGAATTATAATAGAAATAATTCTGTCATTTTTTCGGACTTTAGAACATTAGAACATCGACAACAATTCAACATAACATGTATAATTATATAGTCACGAAAATAATTAACAAATAAATCATACCTTTAAATAATCTTAAAATATTATCTATATATACGTGAATTTAAATAAAAACATAATACGAGCATTAATTAGAGTCGGTGATAAATCAAGAAGTCAAACAGTTTTAACTCTTGACGGATAATTTAACGTACATTTTAATACCGACCTGCCTTGAATACACATCATAATAAGCTTGTAACTACAGAAGTTGATAAGTAGTTGTTATTTTAGCCGTAAAATGCAATGTTTATTTGCATGTTTAGTCTATTTGAATCGATGACCGTGCAATGGTTGCTCGAAAACCATGTTTAACTTTGTAAATCAACATTTTTATGAACTGTTACTCTTTATAGGATTGTAATAGGTATTTTCTACAGCACGCCTAATTAGCTATTACATTTATGTTATGATCTTTCTCAGAGTTACCTTCCATCTACTGCAATTTTAGGCGTAATACCTTAGTAGCTTGAATGTCACTAAAGGTGAGGATTCTGGAAACAAAAAGTAATACAACGCGTAACACTCACAAAGCACTAATACTGCAAATTGTATCGAATACATTATACGTTACAATACCGTTTATAGTGGATGCACAGAGAGGATTCTCGCGGCTTCTCTCGCAGTAATGTAGGTTTTACGTATCCTTCGGAAACATGTTTTCTAAATGTGTGTCATTCTTTATATCCCTGACAACTTGAATGCAAAATTTGACAATGATCGGTAATAATTAAGGCGTGAAAGCGTGACAAACAACAAACTCACTTTCACATTTATTAGTTAGAATTGTTATTATATACTACTTGTATTTATATTATGAAGTACCAAAATCAAAATCAAACTTTATTCAATTTAGGGCCTACATTAGCCTACATTGGGGACATCAAAACCTAAACACCGGTTCGGAAAACAACCCAGTCATCGAGAAGAACCGGCAAGAAACTCGATCTGGTTTATCTTTTTAAGAAATATATATAATACTAGCTGTTACCCGCGGCTCCGCACGCGCTTTTTAAAAATTTATTAAAGAAATGTAAAATTGTGAGTGTGTACATTACAGAAACGCTTTTTCAAAAACATTTGTAACTACGATACGAACGCCATCTACTGTAACATGTAACGTGTACATTAGATATATGAATACTAATAGTATATCGAATGGGATGGGATTTATCATCAGCGACATACCTGGAACTTCAACCTACTATATACCAAACTCAGTGCTCACTAACACTATATAAGAAAGTAATGAAAATTATAAACTATACATTATCGAACAATATATCTTAAATCTTTTATTTTATAGATAGATATAATATGCCCGTATTGTCGATATACTTAAGTTATTCTTATACGTTGCTATAATAACTGAGTTATGTAGAAGCAAACGTGGTAAATAAAACAATATGGCCGCCAAATTGACCAAAAAGATGATATAATTCATATTACATACAAATATATGTCTTTCAATTATGTATATTTATTCTTGGAGTCAGTAAGGCACACGTCTCACGCAGTTGTAACATATTTTTGATCAATTTCACACGGACGAATACATAGGTAGCAGTTAATCACTACATAGTGTACCAATTCAAATAAAAAAAGAATCATTAAAATCGGTTCACAATTGACTAAAATATCGATTAACATACATAAAAAAATACATACAACCGAACATAGTAACCTCCTCCTTTTTCGAAGTCGGTTAAAAAAAAGTCCTCTGTCAGCTTATCTGTTCGCGATAAAGTCAAAAACTATCATTTTCATGCTGTTTTCACCAGTAGATAGAATGATAATTTATGGGGAAGGTTTAGGTATAATTTGTCAAGGTTTTCATTTTATTATCCGTCTCCGTCCGTATAACGTCTTCCGAGCCCGCTAGTTATCTGCCCGTAAAAGCCCCGTGAAAGTCGGTCCAATCAATTAGGAGATAGTAGGATATTGCGGACGAAGTCTTGAGAAACAAAATAAAATAGTCTAAGTTACTTCTTATAAGGTGAGTTATCTTCCAGTGAAAGTCCCGTGAAAATCAGTTCAAGCATTACGGATATTCCACTGCGTCCGAAGGCGAATAAAAAACCTAAATTATTTTTTATGAGGTCTGTTATCTACCAGTGAATACCCCGTGAAAATCGGCCCAAAGTAATGCGGACGAAGCCGCGGACAAATAAAATAGAATATGTCAACCGCTATAATTTCGGTTATCTGGCAGTAAAAAGTAAAATTCCCGTTAAAATAGGTCCAGTCGTTTTGGAGATTACCCAGAACAAACAAACAAACAGACAAAATATAATAATATAAAAATATAGACAAAGTATAAAAAAAGTTTTTTTTGGTCATTTGTAGCCATATCCATTCATCAAAAAGTTGTTATTTTAATTGTACATACACAAACTTTATTTTTATAATACGTAATAGAGAACAAATAAAAAATTGGAAATAAAAGTAGTATAAACTATTTGAATAGGAAAACAAAATAAACTTTGAAAATGTTAGCTTTGATACTTACCACATAACTTCAGAATTGGCAGTATGGATTAATTCCTTCGCCTATGAACTATTTGAATAGGAAAACAAAATAAACTTTGAAAATGTTAGCTTTGATACTTACCACATAACTTCAGAATTGGCAGTATGGATTAATTCCTTCGCCTATGAACTATTTGAATAGGAAAACAAAATAAACTTTGAAAATGTTAGCTTTGATACTTACCACATAACTTCAGAATTGGCAGTATGGATTAATTCCTTCGCCTGTCCTATTGGACGAATATTATTACTACTACTTACCACGTTACCATGGCAACGTATATAATAATAACGTAATCGCTCAAAAGCAAAAAAAGTGCCCGATTTTGAAACATTCTTCATTGGTGCTCTGCTTCTATTGGTCTTAGCGTGATGATATATAGCCTATAGCCTTCCTCGATAAATGAGCTATCTAAAACCGAAAGACTTTCTCAAATCGGACTGGTAGTTCCTGAGATCATAGCGTTCAACCAAACAAACAAACAAACAAACAAACAAACAAACTCTTCAGCTTTATATATTAGTATAGATTTAGAATAATAATATATTCTATAAATGTCACAAACGTTTTTAATGGATGCACAGAGATGAGTCAATTCAGACAATCCATACGTCACCATCGTTCACGTCTTGATCCAGTCTATAAAAGCCTTTCGACACTAAAACCCGCTTGACATGGTGCTTAAATTTACAGTCCGGCAAATCGGTTATATGTTTTGGGACTCTATTGTAAAACTTAACACTATTACCTAAGAAACTATTACTGGTTTTGCTAAGTCTGAAACGTGGGTCGACTCGACCAGTTTGTTACAGTTTCTAGTATTTAGATCATGCCGGTTTTACAAAATGTACATTTTCAAAGTTTTTACGGGCATACATTAAATTATCAAGAATGTATTGGGAGGGTAGAGTTAGAATACCGAATTCCTGGAACTTCGTTTTTAATGATTCGCGAGGTATATATCTAATATGAGATACATATCTAATAGAAGTGGCCATTTACACAGTACGAATGCACCGAGCAACCCCAACTTCTATATGACACGCATGTCGCAAGAGGTTTCGACATACGCGTACCGTTTTCCTTTTTTCGTGGGAAAATTCTATACCGTTTTCACTACAATGCCACCACAATGAGCTTGGGGTCTTTGTGCAGAATTACCGTGATTAATTTGTTGTTGTATGAACAGTAAATCGTGTATTTTATACACACTCTTGTTTTTTTTTTTAAATTAAGTGCGAATGAAAATCGGTCAAGATAATTTATAGTATAGACGTATTTATTAGCTTCGTTCGCTTTAGATCATGTAAATTTTCTCTGTCCGTCGGGTAGAGTATATTTTTCTGAACGAATGGGCTTCAGATAACGTGTATACAAAATTTTATGATGATTGGTCGATCAGTTTTTTTTTAAACATCATATGAGGCAAACGGTCAGGTGGGTCACTTAATGTTAAGTGATCACCACTGTCCATAGATACTTGCGACACCAGGGGAGTCGTTGTTACTGGCGTTGTTAGTGTCTATGGACGGTGTTGATCACTGAACATCAGGTGATCCACCTGTTCGTTTGCCAGCTATAACATAAAAAAAAAACAGATAATAAATAGCATTGTATATGTGAAATGTATGTCATTCAACCAGCTGATATTTGGGCGCCCACTGCGAGTGATGCGAGCGGATGTGACGTCACAACGAACACCTCATTCTGTATTCAGGACGTTGACTATCCATTTGACATTAACCACTTTGATATGCACAATAATGTTGTTGAGACATAACTATTCGTAAGTAAGAAAAAATTGTATAATTGTTACTTTATTACTACTTCGTCAGCGTGGAATAGATCCTTTGTGCTATATCGCTAAAACGTAGCGAAAGCTCTCAAAAGAAAAAAAAATTGAATCATTCTTCATTGGTGCTCAGCTCCTATTGGTCTTAGCGTATATAGCCTTCCTCGATAAATCAGCTATCTAACATTGAAATAATTTTTCTAATCGGACTAGTAGTTTCTGAGGTAAACGCGTTAAACCAAACAAACAAACTTTATTACTATTATTACAAGCTTTTATATAGCTTGCAATGTTTGTTAGTTTGTTTAGATCAAATATTGCAAAATGAAATTTCACCAGCCCCTTTAGACCTACGACTTTGTAATTTTGCATTTTTGTTTTTCAAACCAAACCAGATCTTAAATACCTTATTCAAATAAGGCCCTAAGAAGGCGCGTATGAACGTCAAAACTACCACCGGTTCGGTAAACAACCCAGTCGTCGAGAAGAACCGACAACAAAACTCGATTGATGTTACCTCTTTAACATACGTCTGTGTCCGTTAATATAAATTGAAAAGAAAAACGATTAAAGTTTTTAGCACAACTATATATTAATACGTGAAGCCTAAATTTTGTATCTTTTTAACGGAATTGGGCGAACGGATGAACGTGAAATTTGGTATAATTAAACTTTCTATGGAGGAGAAGTGCAGAAAGCTATTTATTTTATATAAAATGCATTAGAAGTACATTAAATTAATTAAAATATGCATTACTCACACTACTGCTTCAATTTTACACAACATATACACACATGTAAATAAAAAATACATTTTGACATGTGTCAATAAAGAACTTCAAAAAAGGTTATGAAGGAGGTTGCTATGCTCGACTGTATGTATTATTTTACTCTTACGTTCCAATTACCCCTTTTCATTCTACATTCAACAATGATTTTAACCCTAATAAAATTCAAACTTAAAAAAAATCAATGAACTATGGTCGATGTCGATCACTAGTTCGTATAAAACGCCGATTTTTCTAAATATTAATTTATTTTTAGAAAAAATAAGCTTGAATCATTAGCAACCTTTTGAAATGAGGTTTTCCTGGTAGCGTTTTAGCGAGTACCACGTCAGTTGGAACGCTACCAGAAGTTTGAGTTTCAGCTGAAGAGATAAAATCTTGATGAAACTATAGTAAGCAATATGATAAACTATTAAGTTGAAGGTCTTTTACTACATATCCATATATTTATTCCGGTAACAGTACTTGAGACCCACTGCTTTTGAGCTTAACGTGTTTCTCTATCAACGTAGACTGACAAAATGCCTATAACTATAAATCGGCTGAGTGCCTTAAGCGCTCGCCTTAGTAGTCCGGTGAAGCTGTTAAGACATTGCTAAGTCAATAGCGTAGGGGGTGTAAGGGATGTCGAATAACATCAAAGACTTGAGACATCCAAGCTAACCTCACCTGCACGTGGTGCACCCTGCTTAATAACGAACGGGGCAATGGCGGCAGCGGGGTGGTAGGGTTTTACAGCCTGACTGGGTCGCAACCACCATGTATATGGCGAAAAAGCCCGTCATAGTGATTCGCTTTTGCGGGTCGCGTTTGGGGATCAGCCTGTGCATATCCAGCTTGTCGGCCGGCATGACAGCGGCGACCGGCGATGGATAGTGTGTCACTCGGTGGTCGCTATTGTTTTTGGATTGTACTATGCTTACCATCAGGTACAGCACAGTCATTTTGCCGTGCTACTATAAAAAAAAGAAAAGTCAGTTCGAAAAAGCCCAGAACTATGAAGCATAAAAACAACAGATAATTGTCCCAATACTGAGTAAAGACTTGTAACTGATATAAGCGTATGATGTTTTTCTGATCTCTACATAAAAATTGATAGTTATATGCCATCTTATCACACAGGGTTATCGCGCGAACATTTCAAAAGTTTCAGATTTCGTCATAATATTCTAAGTCAGCTAATTTAAAATTACAGTAGAATACACGAATTTCGTAAATATACCTATTATTTTCGTTTGTACTAAATAATTCAAAGTGGAATTTAGTCCAAGGCTATTTAAATACGCCTGTAACATTTTTCTGGAGCACAGGTCCACCTAATAGGTGGCTATCAAGGTATCTACAGACAGACAGCGCTATGTAATAACTGTTTTGCAACAATATTAATTGCTTCACTGCACATCGCTATAAATACAGGCTGTATTATTTCTTCGATTCAGTTACTGTTGAATTATATTTAATTGAAATATTTTCGTTGTTTCACTGAAACGACGTGTTTTCTCTGGACTGTGGGCTGTCTATTTTAAATGGTGGTAGAGCCACGCTGAAACTATTACTGGTTTCAGCATGAATGGGTCGGCTCGTCCGGGGCAGTACCACCCTCTCATAGAAAACCTACGTGAAGTAACAGTGCTGCGTTTCGTTCGGTCAGTGAGAGCGCCGGAGGCCCACCTCCCTTCCCCTCTCCCCCTCCTCTCCCTCACCCTCCCCTAACCCTTCCTCCCAAAGGGTGGCAACGCACTTGCAACTCCTCTGGTGTTGTTAGTGTCCATGGACGGTGGTGTTCACTTAAAATCAGGTGACCCACATGTTCGTTTGCTACCAATGACATAAAAAAAAAAACCTAGTTTCACATGTATTTATTAGTTTTTACCAAAACTGCTTATCTATACTTCTATATTAATATTATAAAGAGGTAAAGTTTGTGAGTTTGTGACGTTGTAGGGCGTAATCTCAGGAACTACTGGTCCGATTTGAAAAGTTCTTTTAGTGTTATATAGCTCATTTATCGAGGAAGGTTATATGCTATATATCATCACGCTAAGACCTATAGGAGCGGAGCACTAATGAAGAATATTTTAAAATCGGGTTTTTTTTTCCTCTTGAGAACTTGCGTTGCGTGTGAGCGTTAGTCCAGAGTAACCAATTTGATAACTTATTCTGAAAAGTTTTCTATTTATCAGTAAAGTTTTGTCAAAATTATTTCAGCCGTTTCACAGATTAACCTGTAGTAACAATACAGCCACATCAGTTTTATTTGTATGTATATATTATTCATTATTTATATTTAATTAGTATTCTTTACTCTGAGTTTTTAAAATCTTTATGGTATATTTTTTAAAGTTTAACAGAACAAAAATCGGATACAAAAATTCCTTTATTTGGTATTTATTCGGTATATATTTTACTCGTGGCATAGATAACGTTAATTTACAATTTGGAAATAAAATATATTTGGCCATTGCCAATATAGCTTTCGATAGATGAAATAATTTTAAAAAAATCGTTTAAGTACTTTTATAATTAATCTATCACAAACATAAAAACATTTTTCTTCCTTTTAGTAGCAGTACTTTAGATATTTCACATGGTAACATGTATCGTATATGAGTTGTTAGTTATAACAATACAAAATACATTAATTTGTATAGCAATGATGGGTCAGTGGTATCGACTTCGGACACCGCGTTTATCGATACAGGTTCGACTTACGAATGAGACAGAGCTGAAGGAAAATATCGCGATGAAAACATAGGATCGTAGTTGGATTTGTTCCAAAGCCTACCTACCACCCTCAGGTTGATAATTCGTCGTCAAACATCGATATATGTCCGACACTTGAAAACTAGTCCTTCTCTAGGTTTATCGTATTTACTAAAATACATAGTTATTTAACATTAAGTTGCTGTGCGGCGAAATATTAAAGCCTATAATACAGTGTTAAAAAACCCCCGTTATAATGTAATAAAGCGCAAAAACGAAACAACCTGTACACATGAACAGTTAGCAAACCGTGTGAAAATCTGATAATATGTTTATGTACGTATAAAGTATATTTTTCCCGAGACAATGGACGAGGGTGACCACACCGCCATACGTACCGACAGTTATATGCTTAATTATTCGCGCAATTCACCTTTCTAAATTAGAGGTCGTTGGTTCAATCTAATTCTGTTAAATGTTAAATGATTTCGCTTTGAGACTTCGTTTTTGGTTTGTCTACTACCGTAAGAGGAGTTCTATTCACTTCAATTATGTGTTATGTATAAAATAAATTAAAGTAAAGAATTTAATTTAGATCTTTTTAATACTCCAATTAATGCGGCAAAACAGGCGGTCATCAAAACATTATTTGATCAGGTTGCGTAATATGTAACTTTCCACTGTTCTTTATTTGTAATCAGCACTTTAACATATTTTTTTTGTAATCATATATCATTCTATCTATTATTGAATATCTTTAATTAGGTTTAAGTTGACTATTGTATTATGAATTATGTATGAAAAGCTGTTGATATTCCTTCGAATAAATAAATAAAAATCATTAAAATTTAAAAGGGAGAATCATTGTTGACAACATTTGCTCATAATAGATATTCCGATTCACTCTTTCGAAACATGTCTGAGGACTACGGTGCTACTGATGTTAGTTAGTTATAGACTGCAGTGAACACTTCTCATCAGGTGGAGAGTCCATATCTGTTTGCTACGTCATAATATAAAAAAATAAGAGATATGTAATAATGGATAATTAAACAAAATGATACATTAATTGATAAATAATTTATCTTTAGTCAATTTATGAAACCACTGAAACAATTATTATTGTCTTTGGTCTTATTGAATGTAAAAATGAATTATTGTCTAATTTCGACCACTAGTAAAAAAAAGTAAATAGTCCATAGTAACCCGTAAGACCTCGGGTTGAAATTGGCCTCTTTGAAGGCACGTCGTTGAACTACGGTCGTACTTGCTTATTCATTCGTTTTAATACTACATTTAATTTATATTCATTTCAGATGTATTATAATAACAGTACATAGTATAATACAAGTGGAATAGAAGCAGTAAAATACGTTTTCCACGACTGAAAACATACCCTGTCGTATAACTACAATTACACGATTTCGCAATACAATAATTATCTCATAAGTCCAATCTGAATTAAGGCCGCGCTCACACACATTCATAAATCGCCGCCACATGACAATGAAACTAACGCGAATAAGAAACAGATTCACACGACCATTGCACCCGCCGTACACAAGGCGTTGCGCAAAAACTGGCGACTTGCGTAAAAAAACACGCAGTTGCGAAACACCGCGCCGCGCAGGCTAAGGGCGGGCTGGTATCATTGTATGCACTTTTAACGTTTTGCACATTGTTATTAATCCTTTTGTTGTGTATGTCATTTGAGTTAACATGCGTCCGAAAAGTCTCACTAAATTCAATGTATTTGATTTACAATCACGGGATAAATACATGGATACCGTAGCACCAATAACTATTGTATTGCTATGTTAGTATACATTTTGTGACGATTCGAGTTTTACTAAAGTTTTACATTTGGTAACAATTGAACGTCAAGTGAACCAAATGTAGGAAAAAATCTATACATATAATATTAATGTAATAGGTTAATAATGTAATTGGTACGTATTTTTTCGATTTTCGTGAAAAGTAGATAGAAATGAGTGATAGAATACATTTCAATTATTTTTAGATATATCAGTCTGTTTGTATGAACATTGGTATAAAGTATGGAGTTCATAATAATCACAGAATCGTAAAGCATATCCTCGGGAGTAACTTATTCTTTGTTTTATTCCACTCTATCCACTATGTCCACTCTATCAAAAGTTATTGTAGTTTTAATGACGACGCGGCGTAAGTACGAGTGAAAAGTAAATGGACTTAATACATTCAGGTGATTTTATTAATCACTGTTTTTTACCTAAGATTCCACGGAGACGAAGTTTTTTTTTTTATATATCATAGGTGGCAAACGAACAGTTGGGTCACCTGATGTTAAGTGATCACCACCGTCCATGGACACTAACAACACCAGAGGAGTCGCAAGTGCGTTGCCACCTTTTTGGGGGAAGGGTTAGGGGAGGGAGAGGGAGAGGAGAGGGGAGGGGAGGTGGGCCTCCGGCGCTCTCACTGACCGAACGAAACGCAACAATGCAAGCACTGTTACTTCACGTCGGTTTTCTATGAGAGGGTGGTACTTACCCCGGACGAGCCGACCCATTCATGCTGAAACTATTACTAGTTTCAGCATGGCTCTACCACCATTAAACAGTAACAGCTGGTAATATATATATTTTCTTTTTTGAGTCGTTTCTCAGTTGCAGAAGTTTTCTCATATCGAAATATGTAAGATACATTTGCTGGTTTCCTTCAGTCTTTTTCATAGCGTAACATTTTCAACTTTGTATCTAAAATAGCCTACGTAATAACGGCCTTTAGGAGAATTGATGTGCATCACTGGTGTTTTTAATATTACTAGATTTAATACCCTCACTGGAAGGTAAAATAACAATTGTAGAAATATTTTTAACAACAACTCCAACACTAAGGAGAACACTCCGTGTCGCTTAGACTTTACAATCAGATTTAACAGGTTGGAAACCACTACACTTACCATGGCTACAGCAGTACGTCAACAGTGCACTCAATTATCATGTATAGTGCATTATTGTACATAGAAAGTATATTTAAAGAAACGAATAAGAAAAATCGTATCAAAACCAAAGTTACAAAAATTTGGTCAAAGAAACAAATGACCATACTTCTACTTCTAAGAGTATCTGTTAGGGGGATGAAGAGATGGGTTAACCAAACTATACAACCTCCATGTATATTTTTTAAATACGTCGCCAATATCTTTTCTCGGCATGACCAGTTTTAGAATTCCTGTTTTGCTAAAGTAGCTCTAATGCTTTACATTTTAAAGATGCGATTCTTGAGTGATCTTTAATATTCCTAGATAACTATGTACTTCTGTATACAAAAGTTATAACAAGACGGCAAAATAACTGCACTATGTCTTATGGTAAGCACAGTACGTACCAAAAGCAATGACGAACTGTAGATTGACTATCCATCATCAGTCATCGATATCAAGCCGATCTTCAAGCCTAATAACTATACATTGCATGATCCTAGGGCCATGGTACTAGCAACCAGGTTCGAGGGGGGGCAGCCGGTGTGTGCCCGGTCTGTCCCTCTATAGGTAGGAGCCCGGCGGTCACCTTCCGCCGGGCGGACCGTGGGGGCGGCTATACAAGGTTGATTAGTTCGTTCGATCCCTTGCCGCCCCCACAAAACGGTCTGTCGGTACACCGTGGGGTTTTAGTCCGTGCGACTCGGACATAACCCACCCACTCCCCCGGGAGGGTGGTGTATCCATAAGGGATTTCCCCACGTTAAAAAGAAAAAAAAAAGTTTAGAACCCAGTCAGCCCGTTTGGTTACTGATCTATACAGAATATGCAACTATGGAAGATTTTATAATTCAAACTATTTCAACCACCAAGAGGTTGTAAACATACGTTAACTTGTAAAGAACTAGTTATTAATCGGGACATCGTTCGCGTGGGATTTAACAAAAAAGATTTTTTAGTGTATAAATGCGCATCGAACGCGCGTGGTACTGAACACTGCCTTTTAAGCTTATTATGTTTACTTTTTGTTTTCGAACTAACTACTCTACTGGCCTAGCAAGGCCTTAACAGCTTCACCGGATTACTTTATTATGTTTACGTGAAACGCTACTTTCACGTTACTTCGTCGTCAAAATCGGTCCATCCGTTTCAGAAATTATCCGGAACAGACACATACATATACGCAAATTATAAAAATTGTTTTTTATTTTATTTACCTCGATGATATTCAACTTTTTAGCTATAATATCATTGATGTACCCTATGTATTTTCATATTCTTGTTATTTTGACATAACAAGTAGATACATTAATTGCATTTATTTGTATAGATAAAATATATATAAAAGAATTATCTGATACTTGTAACTTCGTGTGCATCGTTTTTATCTTAATTGTTTTCTTATATCTCAAAGGGATTACACGTTTTCGACGAAAGCTCCCAGGCGGCTTGACTTCCTCCGACACTTCCAATAATTATCGTTATATTGCAACCCGAGATTTACGCAAAATCTTGACAAATTGTACACCTATCCTTCCCCGTGAACCACTCTATCTATTAATCAAGTAGTTTTGGAGTTTATCGCGAACAGACAGACACGGTGAAGGACTTTGTTTATCGTAATGTGTTAATATGTAGTGATTAAGTTTTCCCTGAAAATATTTCGAAATACTAATATATACCTGTAAAGAATTCCACAGCAGTGATTCACATTTAGTCCCGGGGTCGTTTCAATGCATACGATTTGTTATCCAGGGCGAGTTAATGCGCCCGAGTTGATTGGGCAACGCATTTCCATAGGTCACAACCCGGCCCGGTTAACAGGATTAATTCATTCCATTACACTGTATTAGAATTTAATATTCATTAACTTATTTGATTACTGGCAGTTTCAGGAATTTTCGTTTGCTATAGATATACCTATTGGTGATGTTTGTGAGCGGTTCCGTTAATACGATTTTTTTTATATCACAGGAGGCAAACGAACATGCGGGTCACCTGATGTTAAGTGGTCACCGTCGTCCATAGACACTAGCAACACCAGGGGAGCCGCAAGTGCATTGCCAATCTTGTTTGGGGGAAAGGAGGGAGTTGGGTCTCCGGCGCTCTCACTGACCGAGCGAAACGCAACAATGCAAGCACTGTTACTTCACGTCGGTGTTTCTATGGGTCGGGTGGTAGTAACCCGGACGAGCCGACCCAATCAAGCTGAAACCAGTAATAGCTTCAGCGTGGCTCTACCACCTACAAAGCATTTTCATACACAAAGCGTGTGAATGTAGTAAACTGGTGATGACGTCATTAGGCCTATAGAGAAAACGAAAACTCTCAATTTGAAATTAGATAGATATATAACCACTATATTATGGTTAATTCATAATTTTATTCTTTGAGTGAAATAATACGCTCCATATAGGAATCTCTGCTGATTATTTCAGTACGGTAATCACTTTTATGAACACCAATTAGACATATTCCTACTAATAATCCGAGCGTGCATATAATTTGAATTCTCTGTAGAGAATCTCTATGTAATATTGTGGATTTACATTGCATTTGCGTGGCCTCTCTAAAACAGAAAGTACGCAGATACTTTTTACAGTATGTTTCGTTTCTGTGTCTGTTATTATTTATTTATCTTTATGACAACTCTTTATACTGCTTTCTCAGTTGTTCTTAAGTATTCCAAAAAATAAAATTAAAAACATCGTCGCATCAATATCGCAGCGTCACTTGATTAAAAGAGTGTATAGGTATATCAAATAGTGGAAAGGGTAATTGACTATGGAATCATTGATAGCCTTTGCACTGAAGCCAATAAGTCTTTTCTTTGTCGTTAAAAAAATTCAGCTGCGAAGTGTCTGGTCTAAGTTTTTTTAGCTTTAGGGATACTGATTCTCAAGTGCAGTTGCTGGAATATACCAACAAGAGTTTGACGACAAATTTCCAATTTAAGAGTTAGAGATAGCAAGGTGCGTTTAAAAAAGTTCTACCACCATGCAGCTCCCAAGTTATTCGATAAGAATATACGATTTTCTCTATTCTTTTTTATCTACATATATACGTATATATATTCTTTCTTTTTTTTAATGTAGTTTTGTAGGGAAAAATTCTGCAATATAAACCTTTAATTATATCTTACAAAATGAAAATCTTTATAATTAATATGATAACTTAAACAAAAACATCGCATAAAACCGTAATTAAGTTCATTACGAATTAGCATATGGGTGTAAAAGTCATCATAAATTCTTAATATAATTAAAATAAATTAAATTGGCGACATACAAAATTAAAATATTCGTGAAAGTCAAACCGGTGGAGACAATGCTGTGAGACTCCCACGATTGAAGATCGTCTGAGTCGTGTCACCTACATGCTACATGCTTTCAAATCTGGATCACGGTCTTTATAAAGGTGTAATTTTAATATTAACTAATTGAAACTCAGGGAGAGTTGGTTAAACTGTACTATTTACTAGTTAAACTGCACAGGCCCATGTGGTCGAGGCGCATTGTGCCGACGCGACTCCCACAGTTCGTCAGCGGGTATAACACTCACTCCCCCTTTGAGGGGTCTACCATCTCTGACCCCACAGACCGCAGTCAGGGCCTCTTGAGGGGCTTACACCTGTCGGCCAGCCGGTAGTCCCTGCTCCCCCACCTAAAAAAGTATATGAAGGCACCATGGGGTTTTAGTCCTTGCAAATCGAACATAACCTATCCTCAGCTGCCCGACGGGATGGGAATCTGTTAGGGATCTCCCCATGTATAAAAAAATAGTAAAAATACGACTTCCAGTCCAGCAGACACGAATACATTTTTTTTTTCGAACTGACTATGCTATTGACCTAGTAAGGTCTTAACAGCTTCACTGGACTACTAAGGCGAGCGCTTAAGGTACTCAGCCAATTTTATTTGATAACTAGCTCAAGGGTGCACGGCTTGGGCTGTTGCCTGACACATGCAATTCGCGACCTATCTGAGCTAACCTAAGCTAAGCTAACTATTCATACATATATGAGTTGTTGAAACATATATGTGTACCAGGCATACATACCTCAACAACTCTTATATATATTTCGTATCGGACAGGCACGATTACGCGTTAGCTTCTAAACTTCGTTATATAAAGTTTGTTAATTTATGGCACACCGCAAAATTGTGATATAATCTACCACCGTATCTTAAAGACCAAGAATGCGCATATTCTCTGTCGTAATAGCGCAGTATAAACCGGAGAAATTGAGAATTGAACACTCTTATACGGTGATAAACATTCACACGACTTTCTAATTAATGCGGGTTATCGTATATAATTAAAAAAGTAACTCCGATCACTTTTACAATGTTCATATAGTAATATTATTGCGACACAAATCTCACCTGATATTACCTGTAGTAATATATTTATTTTTACTAATATTATTTTCATATTTACAGTTTTATCTGGTTAGTTCTTATTATTAAGATTTATGAAACAAGTGTGAGTAACGATTCTATGGAAATATGATTCCAGACAATCGTTATTTTAATTTTATATTGTGGACATTAGGAACTGTTCGATTGTTTAGAATAGAAAGGATTAAATAAAAAAAACATCTGCACACTGTTATTCTACTAGGTTAAGTAAATAGGATTATTCTGACGTACCCGATTTTTGTAAATGTTTACCTCCTTAACTTATTCTTTTAATTTATAAATTCTTATGTACTTTGTATGTGGTGTATACTAATTTTTAAAGGTAATGTCCACAAGATCGCGAGTGAACAGTAGGTCAGTTCAGTATATTCGGATTTGCAGTTACACAAACATATACGAGCGTTTTACACGTATTCGTGTAAGTTGAATCAGAGATCATTATTGTGATTATCGAGACAGGAAATGTAGGTGGAAGCTGTAATTCACAGCAGCATATCTCGGTAATTTACTACGTATGTATTCAGACGAGAGGGAGCGATGACGCGTGCGGTCTCGCGCGGTCGCCTAACTGGGCCAGAGGTGAAAGAACACGAGGTGAAACTTGACTGATGTTGGATTTGTACTGGTCTCGTTACCGTGACGATCTGTTCGAACGGTAGTTTCTATTTATTTGTTAGCTTTTAGCTGAAATACTACGATAATAATTGAAAATTAGATTTACAGTACCGGAACATAAAAATAAGTTACCAGGAGAGCATTACAAAATAGAAACTATATGTCACATATGATCATCATCATATTTCCCTGTGTAAATAGTAACTAACTAGGGTTGTCAACGAGTCACTGTGCCGTCTGATTACATGTGAAAACTACCTTAAACAAGAGTGTAACGTCGAGTGCAGTTACGAATAGGTCGTCACTAGGGTTGCCATCAATAATGTATACTAAACTAGCGACTCGCCTCGGTTTCCATTTGGTGCAATGTACTAATACGGTGTAATAAGTATCTAAACGATTCAGTTTAATTTTTTGGAGCTTTGATGTTTACCGTTCATTTATAGAACAATTCATAGAAGAACCTTTTCACCTGAATAACTTCTTTGATGCAGGTAAATAAAGTATGTATATAGGTTTAAGATGTGATATGCTGGTAATTAGTTATGGTGCCGGGTCCATCGTGTGGCCGTTGGAGAAACCCAGAGCAGTTCCCAGGACTTGCGACCCAGGTGTAGGTTTAAGGAGGCCCCGTTTGAGATGCGCATCAACGCTCACCGTCACTGCTCGAGTTTCCCGCCCTGCTTAGCCAAATTTGGTAGGGACCTGTTAGTGCAGCCTTTGATACTCATTCTAAAATAGAAGTTACTGCAGTTCTCGACAGGCCAAGGTCCTTCAGAAGGTTAAAGAGAGATTTTGCTGGTATACCTCTCGGTCCTACTTCTACCGCGTATAAATTAACCACATAGTCATTTCTATTTAAATGCCTAACATAACTGGATAAAGATTACTATTATATTGGTTAAAATAACGTTGCAATTAAGCGATATTTTTATAAGTTATAAAATGATTACTGTAAGTTATGCTTATGAGATAGACTTATGCAGTATTTTCAGCCAACATTTTAGATATACAATTCACTGGGAAATTATTACAAGTATCGCTTAACATTTAGTAAGCTTTATCAAGCGTTCGTAGCCATGGTGGATTAGTAGATAGAGGGTGTTCGGACACAGCGTCGATGGACGTAGGTTCCAATCCTTGCAACCGACTCGGAATTTACAATACGCATATTTTGATATCGACGCATGATGCCACTATAATGAGTAACCGTCAATAAAGAAGTAATAGAAACAATAAACAAATTTACTCATATATCTAATGGCGAGTTTACATATCGTACGTTAATTGTTATGGAAATCAAAGTAGGAATATAAAACAATTTCTAACACTATGCATAACAAGTGGAATTATTAATAGAGAAAAATAAACAACCTGTATACAATACCCTGCCTTTTTTATTCACAACCGTCAAATTTAAATATTATGTAGCTTATCTTCCCATTTTCGGGTAAAACTTCGTAAGTCACGATTAGCTGCCTTTAGAGGACACGCTCTTTCCCGCGTGATAAACGCTTTCGCGTAGGAAAGTGTGTGCATGTATCTATACTAATATTATAAAGCTGGAGGGTTTGTTTGTTTGGTTGAACGCGCTAATCTCAGAAACTACTGGTCCGATTTGAAAATTCTTTCAGTGTTAGATAGCTCATGTACCAAAGAAAGCTATAGGTTATATATCATCACGCTAAAAATAATTTGAGCATAGCACCAGCTTTTGACAGCTTCTGCTGCGTCTTACCGTTAGCCTAAAGTTCTTATTCCACGCGGACGAAAACTCGAGCAGAAGCTAGTCTAAAGATAAACAAAACAGTAACTCGTAAATTTAAGTAGCGCTTTCCTATGAACAATATTGCACACTCCAATCGCGCGTGAAAGTGCGTGTCATGTAACGCCAGTTGATAAAAACTGTTTTTGGTTTCCGAATTTTAATATGTAGATTAAAAAACATATATAAAACAGTTTCTCATCATTATAAACATTACAAGTTCTGTTTTACTGATTAATTCAAGTATTGAATAATGTTTTCCACTAATAACTTTCATTTCGAGAAAAATTAGGTACGAGGCTTAATCAGTATTGGAACGTTATTTCACTTAATATATAAATGGCAGTATAGCAAGCAAACCATAATCTTGAATAACTTCGTTTTTAACCGGAAAGGTGGTGCCGCTCAAGCAGATACTATAAATAGCCTACCAAAGCTAAAGCCTACAGAAAAATTGTAAGGCTAAAAGATCCCATCAGACTTCGTAACTATATAATAATAATCATAAATACAGTGGTACAACAGAATAATCCCAAGGAGGGTTGATGTCAGGCAGGCGGCCGAGCGTAAAAATTAAGCCAAATCATATACCACAACATGACAAACATGTTGTACCATCCCTACATATGTGGGATAAGGGTAAGAAGAAGAAGAAGGAACGTTATTTCACTTAAACAAATTATACCTAAGAAACGTGAAATATATTGAATAGAGACTTTTGAATGAAAGCTTCAACACCTCAAAAATAAAAGAAAAATATATTTTCTATTTTTTTTTCATTAATAATACTAAAGCTTCTAAATAGACTAAAAAACAAGAAGGTAGGTTGATAAACAGAGGAAAATTGTATTGAAATGTATTATCTTAGTCTACTTCTTTAACGAAAAAGTGGTCATCAAATAAAAGACAAATGTAACTTCGGTCTGTCACTTTTAAATTGTAACAGAATGTAACGCCCATTTAAAAATATGTCTCAGTTAAAACCGCTTAATAATTTATTTGAAGAGTTAAATAATTAATTAATACACAACATTAACATTAAAAAAAACTAGTGTTCTATCACAAAAAAGTCATAATTAAATTCTTTTCACAAACTACAATAAACAAAACTCAACTCTATTCCCTCACAATGCGATATAGATTCGCGTAGAAACTTACGGTGAAATATCGAAACCCATATTGTACGTGCTTTCTTAACAAAATTAAGCCTTATGTGCTGGATTTGTGGTCCATAGTATAGTTAGCAAAGTGATGAAAAGGGGCGATGCCTAATGGAATTAGTCGCTAGGAAATCGCTGATAGCGTTAAACGATGTGTTTACAATATACATTATGATGTTATGTTATGCTATTATAATATCATGTTAATTTATAGTATGTACGTAATTGTTTAATGGTTGTTTCAGTCTATGTTTTTTTTGTTATTTTTACACGAGCTAGTACCCGCTACTTTCTTCACATAAAAATGGCTATGTTTTTTTTTGTGGGAACCACATATTTTAACTATATTTATTGTAGGCTGTCTTTTTAACGCCTGTCTGTCTGTCTTTAAAACGATTTTGAATCCAAAAACCCAATTTTTAGTTCTCTCTCTCTCTCTCGGGATCGTATGTCCCCTAACTGTTAGGGCAGAGGGTGGTAAAGCAAATGGTGGTAGAGCCACGCGGAAACTATTACTGGTTTCAGCATGAATGGGTCGGCACGTCCGGGGCAGTACCACCCTCTCATAGAAAACCGATGTGAAGTAACAGTGCGCTTGCATTGTTGCGTTTCGTTCGGTCAGTGAGAGCGCCGGAGGCCCATCAAATCAAATCAAAATCACTTTATTCAATTTAGGCCCTAAGAAGGCACTCGTGAACGTCAAAACTACCACCGGTTCGGAAAACAACCCAGTCATCGAGAAGAACCGGCAAGAAACTCGATTTGGTTTATCTTTTTAACAAATATATATAATATTTACAATAGTAATATATTATATATAATAGTAAATGTCACAATCGTTTTTAATGGATGCACAGAGATGAGTCAATTCCAGACATCACCATCGTTCACATATTGATCCACTTTATAATAAATAGTCTTTTGACACTAAAACCCGCTTGACATGGCGTTTAAATTCGCAATCAAATCGGTAATATCCCTTGGGACTTTGTTGTGAAATCTACCACTATTTCCCAAAAAACTATTACCGTTTTTACTAAGTCTAAAACGTGGGACAACCAGTTTGTCACAATTTTTAGTATTTAGATTGTGCCGGTTTTTTCCTCTCCCCTCTCCTCGCTCTTCTTCCACTTACTTCCCCTAACCCTTCCCCCAAAGGGTGGCAAACGCACTTGCGACTCCTCTGGTGTTGTTGGCGTCCATGGACGATGGTGATCACTTAACATCAGGTGACCCACCTGTTCGTTTGCCACCTATTACATGAAAAAAGACAATGCTTCTCCGTCTCGATCTGTCGATGGTTTGACGCTTCACGTCAGTCCAAGTAACTCGCAAGCCGGCATGACAGTGGCGACCGGCAAGGGATAGCGTACTATACTCACCATCAGGCACAATGCAGTAACTTCGCATTGCTACAATAAAAAAATAAAATAAATAAGTAAGCCCAATCTTCTTAGACTCTGCGAGCACAGATCTTCACCAGGTCTGTCTAGGTCGACCACCTTTTCGCCTGCCTTGGGGATACCAATCCAATGCCTGATTAGGGATTTGACTGTTGTCCCTTCGCAAAGTGTGGCCGATCCAGGACCATTTGCGACGTCGTACTTGATAGTCATGATGTATTAATCATGATTTTAAGAAGAGTTTAATGTTATATGACCACTTATTAATTTAAAAATATCTCTGTCTCTCAGTTAAAGTTACATCAAAACCGGTTAAACCCAACTAAATAAAAGACAATTAAATTTTAATGCATAAATGTTTGGATTTTTATCGTCTATAATTCGTAATATATTATACAATAAAGCAAGAAAATTTTAATTTTACGTCGCTTTACAGTTCAATAATTAACCCTATTTTCTACGTTTTTAAAATAACTCATCATACAAGTGTTTTAATAATAAATATCTTTTATCTAAATATACTTATAGAAACATTGGCAAATATGTATGACATGAATATTAGTTGAATATCACCACCAAGTGGGACGAAAAAATTAAAGCTCTTATTAAGGTATTCCAGTTATTATTTTCAATATAATATTCTCAATGCTTAATTTTTATACGATGCTACCTGATAATTTAAAAAAAAAACTTTGGCAAATAACATACCTAAACCTTCAGCAATCGCTTTATCTACTGGTGAAAACCGCATGAAAATCCGTTCAGTAGTTTTTGAGTTTAACCCTAACAGACAGACAGATGCGGCAGAAGACTTTGTTTTATAACATGTAGTGATAACCGCATCACTAAATTGTATAAAAATGTATATAATTGTAAATCGTTTATTAAAACAATAGCTATCATGGATTCTTAATATTTTATTTTATTGCAAATACCTAATTATAGTAACCAAGTTCGAATCCTACAATAATAAAAAGCTCAGCTTTAATTAACAAAGTTCTATCTAATGCCCGCATGACTGGCTACAAATAGCAAATTGAAAATCAACCGCCAAGCACCAGTGGGAGTGTTCCAGCAGCGGCAGTTGAAAGATCTTTTAAACTTAGAGCTTTTATCATTTAGGCCACATAATTACTTAACATCAAATGAGGTGCGATTAAATGCTAAACGTATAGAAGTATAAAGAAAATCTAGCAAAAAGTAAATCAAAGAAGAAAAAAAGATTTTTCACGGTTCGCCAACGTCTCGCATCCACCGCTATCTCCCGACCTCTCGCTAATTATATCCATCGTAATAAAAAAACATATTCATGTTCAAACAAGTAGTGCAATATGCATGAGAGGCGCTTTCCCATGACGAACGGTCGATTGTAACTGTTCCTTCATCAAGCTTCATATATTTTCGCGTGATTTATTTAAGGTTAGTGGATTTTAAATCTCAACGCTGAGAATTTTAGAATAACAATTTGAGAAAAATTGAGAATAAGAATTTTAAAAATGTGTAAAATGATATATCTTATCCCGTCAATCGTCCATAGCTAGGCAGGAATTATGAAGAAACATATATGACATAATTAATTTTATCATATTGCCCAGGTTTAATCGAGATTATTCCAGATGTTGTCTCGTGTAATATAGATATAACTTATTTAAATAAATGAACTTCATAACTTTTTTTCTATGATTTTTAAGTTATTAAACAATATTATATTAGCTCCTTTTTATTCTCTCTGTCGATTATTTTTTGATAAATTTAATAAATAAATAAATATGTGCGAGGATAGTTGGTTATACATAGTTTTTAATACATTCCTTTCATTGTTGCTCTTACGACGTCCGTCCAGGTTTAAAACTTATAGTAGACAGCTATACCGAAAAACCTTTGTAAGTCGAACTTAAAGAGGCCAAGAAATTAATATAATCGGTAGAGTTTTCGGCTTATGAACGATTTCAAATTATACGGATTTTGTAAGGCTTTCAAGATACAGATGTCCCATTTATTTTTTCGAGTTCTGGAAGCAAAATATTTATCGAAATGGCTCACTAATTATTTCGACTTATGGATGTTTTGGGGCCTGAAGGGAAGGAGATTTTTGACTAATCAATGTTTTACTGTATAATAATTCTGGTTTCCCCATTTCTCACTGTATTTTTAATTATAAAATCAAAACTATTAATATTTAATAATAATTTGATTTTAGAAATAGAAATTTACAATTAGAACAAGCGTTAAGAATTTGTTATTAGTGTTAGTTTTCGTCCACTTTATGTATGTAAACGATATATGAAGTCTGGAGGCTCGCGTAGAAGCCGTCAACGCACGAAACGAATCGATTTAATAGAAATCATTTACGACGCACGCTCATGTGAACCGAGGGTGTGGGTACGCGGAAGTTCATGCATCACGGGTCACACGTTTCTCCAACTGTACACACATTAGATCAGTTATACTCAACCTGCGGCCCGTTGGGTCTTTGTAGTTGGCCCACCTGGTTATATTATATTTTCAATTATTTTAAACTGGCCTCTGCCCGTGACTTCGTTCGCGTGGAATAGTTTCTTTGGTCTAACGCTAACGCGCAGCGGAAGCTCTAAAGTGGAAAACATACCTGATTTTGAAACATTCTTCATTGGTACTCCGTCCCCTATTCGTCGTAGCGTGATGATATATAGTCTATAACCTTCCTCGATAAATGAGCTATATAACACTGAAAGAATTTGTCAAATCGGACCTTTAGTTCCTGAGATTACCCCCTACAACGTCACAAACTCACAAACTTTACCTCTTTATAATATTAGTATAGATTTCGTGTCCATCAGAAAAACTATGAGCACGCGAGACAAATTAAATAGATCCCAGATAACCCGACCCCAATGCTTTCCTTATGATATAAGGTTATAAGGTTATACCAAGGTTGTTCTATTGGGCAACCATTTTTCACTACGTTGTTAATTCGAAATTACGTTTTTTTGTAATACCTAACTATAACGAGGCCCGCGACACTATAAGTGAAACGTGTTTGTGGCCCGTATAAAAAAAGGTTGAGTACCACTGCACTAGGTGATATGCGCTCATGCTTTCTTTGTTCGGAAATAGCTTCTAATTATTTGATGACGGCTTAATGTTTGGAAGAGAACAATACTATTAATTATATTTTGCAAGTTGTAACTGTGTAACTTTGTTTATTTATTCTTACTGATTGACTTTTACACTCTATTCGGTTGAACGTCATTTACAGCTTCATCGGGCTTGAGGCGAGACCAGAAGGCTCTCAGCAGAAATAGCAAATAGCGCAAAGATGCCAAGGTGTTTAAATTTCAGCCTGGGTAGGCTTACACGTAATTCAGCAAGCTGTATCACGGATGGTCATACTAAAGATAAATAACTACTGTAACTACAACTTTAGAATTAAACAAAACAAATATAAATCTATACGGAAAAAGATTTTAAAAAAATACACAGCAATAAACAGGGCTTAAAATAGAACTACGTGAATACATTATACGTATTTACTGCGTGAACGCGTTATATCCTAGGCCTCGTCCTCACTTTACATCAGATGTGACTGAGGCCATGCGTCGCACAGTGTATTATAAAAAAAGGCTTGTGCAGCCCATCATATGTTTGATTCATTGTTAAGGTGTATAATAAAGTACATAATTACTGCTCGAAGTACTAATAAATGTCAAAATTACACAAATATTATACATTATATAATATTATACAATAATATTTTTTAGGCAGTGGTAGAGCCACGCTTAGGCAGTGGTAGAGCCACGCTGAAGCTATTATTCGTTTCAGCATGAATGGGTCGGCTCGCCCGGGGTAGTACCACCCTCTCATAGAAAACCGACGGAAAGTAACAGTGTTTGCCATTGTTGCGTTTCGTTCGGTCAGTGAGAGCGCCGGAGGACCACCTCCCTTCCCCTCTCCTCTCCCCCTCACTCCCTTTCCCCCAAATACAGGCTGGCAACTCACTTTCGACTCCTCCGGTGTTGTTAGTGTCCATGGACGGTGATTATCACTTAATATCAGGTGACCCACAAGTTCGTTCGCTAGTTATGACATGAAAAAAAAAAAAAAATTAGTGTTTTACATTTACTATGAAACTGTAATTGATTTGTACATTCAAGAAAGAACACAGTTAGTTATTCGTTGGTTTTATGTTTTTATTTCTACCGCAGGTCCTCATAAATGCCTCATCTTATTTTGGTATATTTTTTCCCAGTCTACAACCATTTTTCCTGTAGTAACTGTCGATATTTAAACTAATTTAAATAAAACTGTGGATGATTTTTCTACATAACATATTATAAACATGACAGAGGATTTCCGTTCACTCCACTCGGCGAACTGCAAATTAATATTGAATGCCTTCACCGTAATATATGTTTATTATTCGTGGTTGGATATTTTCGCGAACTGAACATCATAATATCACGTACTCACAATAAAATAGATACCGAGTGTGTACGTCAGCGCATAAAAAAGTTTTAACTCGTGTTTGGACGGTGTGTTTCCATAGAAAAAATATCGTGATTAAGGTAGTAATTTTTAATTTGATTATATTTATATGAGCAAAGGTCGTTGATACATACAGCCTTGTTTTATTTTATATTTTTAATACATACGTTGAGATCGTAGGTGTAACGAAATATGATTATACCAGAAATATATCTTATCCATTCAAAATCTTTAAATTATACACAAGTATAATTAATAAATTTCTGTAGCGGTAAAAAGTATTTAAAAAAAATATATCTTAAAAACTTCGCGATAGAGGGGCTATTCCACACCGGTTGCAGACAAATTTGGTTGACATGTAAAATTTGATTAAAAAATTTAACTTTTCCAGAAAAAAAAAGTGAATGTATACTTATGTACACGCGGTAGAAGTTATACTTCTTCGGCGTAAATAGATGGAAATCTTTTAAATTTTTTTATCTCTCGCCTTTTTCTACGTTTATAGAAAAAAACGACACTAACAATAGAAAAAAGGTATTTAATACTTTGAAAGTTTTAATACAAAAAAACAAAATGTTGACTATAATTAACTTCAGGGTGTCGGTTTTTCGTGACGGTGTGCGCGCGCATCGTAAGAATTTACTCTCATCGTTTTTCCCTAACGTGCCAAAAGTATAACTTCAAAAATCTATAGATTAATCTTTGGTCATGTTATATTACGACTCAGAAGACTACTTTATTATAGAGGTTGTTAACATTGAAAATAATACAAGAACTATAATCCGCCTTGAATATTGCTGAGATATTTTTATGCTGACTTTACTAAAATTGATAAAACGTTGCTAATAACTCAATATCAATCCCAGTACTTAAAATCTAATCCTCTTTCTGGGCCTAAGTTGTTGCCATCGTTGTCTGCATCGTCATTTGCCGCTATGTGAAGTTGTAGTCAGAACGCAGGTAAGGTCGGAGAAAAAAGATTTTTTTTGTCATGTTTGGTTCCGTCTGATTGAAGTGAGTTATTTTACGAAAACGCACCTCGCTAACCGTACACTTATACGAATGACTGGCTATGTGTTATACCTAGAAAAGTATTATTTTTCGTAAGAGGCGAGCGAGCGGCGCGCGCGCCGACCCGTGACTTCGCTTCCTGTTGGGTGCTATGACCCCGAAGAAATGCTCCACAGCCGGCGAACTTTGCCTTTTTATAGTTTTTTTTTTTAATTGTCGCCGAAACAGGAAATTGATCGGTAGGTTTTCGACTGACAATCGATCTTATTTAACGGTCTGGGGGCTTTAGTATTTTTTTTTACCAAAAGTACCCAACTCATTAAAATTTTTCAAAACTGTATACTCCGATATTGGTAAAAATGTGTTTATTTCTCAAATAAGACTACCAAGGATAAAAATATACTTAAAATAAATCCTTTTATACTTAGTTATGACCAACATTATCGAATTAATCGTAGATGATAAACTAGTGTACTTTTTTTTAAAACTTTTTTTTGGCAACCAGTCTTTTAGATTATTACTGCCATTGTCAAGTAGTTAATAGTATTACAAGTTCTTCTTCCATTCCATTTTTGGCAACCAGTCTTCTAGTAGACTATTACTGCCATTGTCAAGTGAGTATCGATATTACATGTTTCTTGATATAATTTCAATGAACTAACAAGATGGTGGCCAACTTGTTAGAACTTTCCATGGAATTTTTGTGGCATCTCAGAATTCATGGTACGTGGTATTATTTTCCATTCACTTCACTTATGCACAATAAATAAACTATATAACATAAAACACCACCAATTTTACACAATATAGAGTCATGTAACACAAGATTATGAATAAAAAAATAAAATCCACTACATGACAGACCAAGATCCCGCCAAAAACTTTTCAAAAATGTTTTGAAGTGTACTTAATACATAGATTATTCAGTTAAATTCAGTGTCATAGATTAAGTAACTATCTTTGTCATTTGCTTTGTTTTTAATAAATATTAATATTATTAGATATATATAGGTGCCTTTTCTAATTTAAATGAAACAATGGCCAATAACGGAGTGACGTCACTGTACCTGAAGGTAAACAAAGTGTGATCATAAACCAATGGCGGTTATCCAGATATCTACATCATTTTTTCGTCATAACATGGTGGTAGAACTTTTTCTAAGGCCGCTTGGCTAGCTACGACCATGAAGTCGAAAATATGGCGCCAAGAACCTATAACCTTATGCAAATGACCGACGTCTTACAGTTATCCGTTAACAAACTAATTTAAAACGCCATCTTTTCGAGATTGATGACTTACAATCACTTGACAATAAATTAATTTGTAATTTAAAAAATGTTGCACCATTAATTGAAATATAAATTATATTATCTCTCAAGTTCGACCAAATTATGTATAGATGCCAAATCTCATGAAGATCGGTTTAATCGTCTCGGAGTTCATGATAGACAAACATCATGACACTGGATTTTTATATATTTAGAGATAAAAATTACAAATAATTAAAATTTGTCTTCATCGAACTACATTGTCAGTTTAATACAGTTCAAACAACACGACGGATGTCATACAATTGAACGATTAAATTACAATTAAATCTCAACTGACTGTATAAGTCGACTCGACGAGTAATCTTCATTAAAAAGCATTATTTCATATTAAATCGAGCAAAAACACGGAAACCATCACGCTTATAATTATTTATGAGAACGGAAAAAAAAACGATTTTATATCATCGTGTAATAGATTCCATACGATTTTGTAGTGAGGGGAGGTATGGGAACGTTGTAGGGTTTTATTTTCTTTACGTTATATGATCGTGCATACGATGATGAATCTTTAACTCATTCTAGTACAAACGTTTCTTACGAACGCCGCCTTAACGATGAGAGATATATGATTGAGTTCTAGAGAAAAGTTGTAGAGCTTGATAACGCCTACAAAAAGTCAGCGACAGCATATTTCTAACTTTTATATTTAAGTGAAAAAAAGTAGTTTTTGTTGGGGCGTAAGGGGTGTCGAATAACATCATAAGACTTGAGACACCCAAACCAACCTCACCAGCACGTAGTGCACCCTGCTGAATAACGAACGAGGCAATAGCGAAAGCGGGTAGGTAGGGTTTTACCGCCTGACTGGGTCGCAACCACCATGTATATGGCAAACAAGCCCGTCATAGTGATTCGCTTCTGCGGGTCGCGTTTCGGGATCAGCCTGTGCATATCCAGCTTTTAGCAGGCCGGCATGACAGCAGCGACCGGCGATGGACAGTGTGTCACTCGGTTGTCGCTATTGTTTTTGGATTGTACTGTGCTTACCATCAGGCATAGTGCAGTCATTTGGCCGTGCAACAATAAAAATAAAATAAAAAAATATGAAAAGAATAATTAAATAACTGATGTTTATTGGTCGTATTATCAACAATAGTTATGAATTCTTATTAATATGTGATGACATAATAATTGAGCCACAGCAACGCGTGGCCGGGTCAGCTGATCTAGAATAAAAGAGCATTGCGTGTCAACCAAAATCTCGCTTAAACCATACATTGTCATAAAAACTGTATAATATATACATACCAATATATATGTAAAGAAAATGTATCGTTTTCTTTATTTATCTTTGTATTTGTCTATAAAGAAGTCTATGACATAATATTGTATAATCTGTGGTGTTTATGATGAAAAGAAGTTTTTAGAAAAGCGTTCAGATTGGATTTTTAATGGAGTGATATCTATAGAGAATCAGCTTTAATGTCGTATCTAATTATATTTCAGAAACTCAATACTGTTTGATTTTATATCATTTCCTGTATCAACAAATAAGTCTTATATATATCTTATATATTTCCTTCTTTTCACTGTGTCGAAAGGCGTTTTATTCGCACGTAGTTTATGGGCTAATCAAACATTCATTATTTATAAAAAACCTTTTAAACGCCGTGTGTAAACATGCTCATTATAAAGCGATAAATAAAATTATTCCCTTTTCATAAAACGCTCGTGAACGTACGACAGTTGACTTGCTTCACGCTCAATTTAAACACCGTTAATCTCTTTTATTATGTATCTGCATAATATACGATCTTATCGTAACGTTACGTGTAACATTTAAAATACAAATAAGCTGATTTGTGCCGGTGGATTCGGCTGCGTGACATGGCCATAAGAATACCGAACTTTTTTTTGACAATTTATAAGTTAAGGTTTGGCCACTATTTTAACCGATGTTAAATAACTTTGTGGCCTAGGATTTTTTTTTATTTTTTATTATTGGGTAATAAGAAAATCTTCTAACAAAAGAAAGAGACCTTATCTAGGTTCACATTATTATTAATACGTAAGTAAACTTATTACTATCTTACAATAATGAAAACAATAAAAATATTTATGTATGTATGTACATATGTATAGGTATTCTTATTAATCATTACATAGTATAAAACAAAGTCCCCTGCCGCGTCTGTCTGTCTGTCTGTTCGCGATAAACTCAAAAACTACTGAACGGATCTTCATTCGGTTTTCACCAGGGGATAGAGTGATTCATGAGGAACGTTTTAGTATATAATTTGTCAGAGATAGTTTTTTAATCAGGACGAGACAACGTCCGACGGGCCCGCTAGTCTTCAATATATTAATATATTTTTTGTACTTTTTATTTTTATTATTAAACTACACATGGATAAAATAAAACTTAAAATAACTCTTTTATAAATACACTAAAAAAAACCTCAAGTACTTTATCTACAGTTTGTAAGGATTATATCACACGGCAAACCTAGAAGGATGGCTTTTAAGTGTATTTACTTATACATAGTTACATATGCTTGAAAGTGGTATCTTCTCATAGTCCAGTGAAGCCTGGAAGCTCGTCATGCCCATAGCGTAGATATTTCGAAAAAAAAAAAGTTATCTTCTCAGAGGAGTATTAAAGAAAATGTATTCTAGTGATATGGAATTAAATGTAGAAGTGATCGTAAAATAATCAAAATTTTTATGTTTCAAAATTAAGAAAAACTAACTTAAAAAAATACAAAAAAATATAAGA
The DNA here is from genome assembly GCA_015888305.1 of Antheraea pernyi. NCBI lineage: Eukaryota > Metazoa > Arthropoda > Insecta > Lepidoptera > Saturniidae > Antheraea > Antheraea pernyi. The sequence continues at coordinate 284,322 of MU158895.1, read as the reverse complement.
AAATCGGTTGAGAAACAGAGGATGATGTCCTTAAAATTTTTCATTTTTATATAAATATATTGATACATATTAATTTATGTATTAATTTTAATAATTATTCCAGAATTTACTTGCAAACTATTATACCGTATTGTGTACCGTTTTAGCTGACTCAAGCTTATTTAAGTATACTGTTGAATGGGACAAAAATTTTTTTTATTATATATTTATTTTGTACCACACGTTAAGATGACGAATCATCAGGTACATGCGATTTCGAGTCACAGTATGCAATGATATTTTTCAGAATTCACGTTCGTGTTATAATATATATTTGAAATAACAATTATAATACTATCGACCGACGACGTAAAGTTTGAGAAACATTTCCATAATACCAACTACTATTGAGAAAATATCAGAACTACAAAACACGACATTTCAAGTCAATTCTTTTTATTATTATTTTTATATCATAAAATGCGAACGAACAGGTGGGTCACCTGATGTTAAGTGATCACCACCGTCCATAGACCCTTATAAGAAATGGGGGAGGTGGGTATCCGGCGCTCTCACTGACCGAACGAAACGCAACAATGCAAGCACTGTTACTTCACGTCGGTTTTCTATAAGAGGGTGGTACTAACCCGGGCAAGTCCACATAAGGTCGCGAGCTAGCGTTCTAAATAAAACTCTGCATTCTCTCTTGAATAGATATTTACTCAACATTTAAATATATTAGATCTATATATAAGCTATTCTCTATATATTGCTATAGTATTCAGTGATAATATGTACGTGGTGTACAAAAACAAATTATTAAAATAAATACGTCCCACTTTACATCTGATATTCCGTTACTTTATTATGATTCGAATCTCCTGTGAACAGAATGTCTAAATTCATTTATTATGTAAAATTTCTGATATGCTATTTTTTTTTAATTTGGCGCTTGTGGTTCTTCTCCACAATTTAGGGGGTGTAAGGGGTGTCAAATAACATCATAAGACTTGAGACACCCAAGCTAACCTCACCTGCACGTGGTGCATCCTGCTTGAGGCAATGGCGAAATGGGGTGGTAGGATTTTACAGCCTGACTGGGTCGCAACGCGTATATGGCGAAAAAGCCCGTCATAGAGATTCGCTTCCGCGTGTCGCGTTTTGGGATCAGCCTGTGCATATCCAGCTATTCGTAGGCCGGCATGACAGCGGCGACCAGCGATGGATAGAGTGTCACTCGGTGGTCGCCGTTGTTTTTGCACTGTACTGTGCTTACCATCAGGCAAAGTGCAGTAACTTTGCCGTGCTACAATTTAAAAAAAAGCCAGTGTCACGTGATGATTGTAATAATCCAAGTAAGGCATGTATTGAAAAGAAATATTATGAATGGTAGATAAATATTATAATTACAGTTTGATTTTATTACATGAGATGACTTTACTTATAAGGTTGATATAAGTGGAGAAAGCGACGGTAAGGGGAATTGTCATGCAGATGGGGCTTCGATCAACAATAACTTGATAAAGGGTCACGTACAAAATCGAAGCTAAAAGCTGCCCGCGTAAATATATGTTATGTGCTACACATATTTGTTTACTAAGGGAGAAAAAAGTTTTAAAACAGTTTTAAGTCAAACCTAATTACAACCATGATACCTTGTAATAAAGTCACAAATGTTCAAAATATTATCTAATACTTACGATAAAACGAGCAAAGCAATAAATTACACCCCTCACAAATGAAAAGAGAACATAATCAACATTTAGTGTGAATTCAACCTTAAAACGCAAAGGGTTCTCTCTGAAGTATAGTTTAAAACCTTTTTTCTGGATTAGTTAATATTCCCTTCTAAAACTTTTATATTATTCTTATTATCAGTGTCTCTTATTTATTATTATTATTATTTGTTATTTTCAACGCGTGTCATTAAAGTTACAACCAAATTGGTTATAAAACATTTTTTAATATACGTCTTATTAGAGTTATCCTCGAGTTGACAATTACATATCGATAAATATATATAGCTGTATTTTAACAGAATTAAAATCAGTTGTTAATATTGCAAGCATTTTCAATCACATTCGTTTATATAACCTTAAAAAGCAGGATACTTTCAATATTGCTTCGATAAATAATAATTTAACAAATAAAAAAATAACGGGTTCCTGTCAAAAAACCAAATACGCAATTTATAAATTAACCTTAATAACATACGGCCGAGGGTATCAATTCATTATTAAAAAAAGCATTGTCGCACGTTCGCGCCAACTCGTAATTTCATACTACGGACACCCACATCGTTCAGAGAGTCCCTGCCCTCCTCCCAACACGTATAATTAGGAGAAACGATCGCGAACTTTATTCACGACAGGCGTCGAAAAGGCAGGCCCGTATTTCAGAAATGTGTAACCGATTTCCACACTAATAAATGTTTCTATACATCTGTGAATAATAATGTTTAATGTACGGCTGTGATGATTTTCCTTCAGTATGTAGTCTTTTCAGAAAATTTGGCTCCAGACTTATAGATCTGGTTATTATAGTACTTTATTGTATTGTCTAATTTATTACAAATTAGATAGTGCCGGCCAATTTCTATTTCAATAAAAAAGTATATATAATGTATATTTTATAGCACTTCTTTTATCATCTTATCCTATTATAAACGAATTTTTTTTGAAGATGTATAGAAGTCAGAATCACTGACTTACACATCGGAGTAACATATAGGCCTACATTTATAAAAAAGCCGATATATCTAGTAATTTTTTAGTTGTATTATAGTTTATAGAACGTTAGAATAACACTGGAGGTAACAGTTATAAAAATTCAAACACAAACGAAGTCGTGGGCATCTCGATAGATTAAATAGTTTTTAAGTTAAATCAATTCACAACATACATACATCTTCCATACAAACAAGATTGTATAATTACGCATTCATATTAATAAAAACCAAGTAAAAAATAGTGTATACCTATGTACACGCGTTAGAAGTTATACTTCTTTGGCGTAACTCAAAATCTTTTCAAAATTTTTATCTTTCGCCTTATTCTACGTTTGTAGAAAAAACGACACTAACAATAGAAAAAAGGTATTTAATACACTGAAAGTTTTAGTACAAACAACAAATACAAAGAAACAAAATGTTGACTATAGCTAACTTCAGGGTGTCAGATTTTCGTGACGGTGTGCGCGCGCATCGTAAAAATTTACTCTCATGTTTTTTCCCTAACGCGACAAAAGAAGTATAACTTCAAAAACTTTCAGAAATAACTTAAAAAATAAAGTGTAAAAATACGATAAATAATTACAATGCATCTAAAAGTTAGTTCAGTATGTACTTTGTAATTATTATGTATTCAGAGAACATTTACAAAAAAAAGAGTAATATTAGTATGAAAACAACTTAGCCCGTAAACCATCGCGGTCAAACCCTCAATACATATTTTTGCATTATGAATGACCGTGAATTCATTCAACGACTTCACAGCCAGCAATCAATTTAATATCATAGGATTGTAACATTAATATTGATATTCAATTATTCTTAGAAAATACCGACCACACGCAATCAAATCGATCGATTTATCGATATAAAACAAAACGTTTCCAAATTTGAAACCGGCGCACTCTCCTCTCTAATTCCGATTCCCCGCCTATAATTGACAGTGACGCGCCATTCGCTATCTCACTCGTACTTTAACGTGCCTCGTATACGTGTCCCTTACTTCATGCTATGTCACGTGCGGCTGTCAGAGCGGTGACTATTTTGACAATTATGTCATTTGGTCGTCACGGGCGTGTCATTTTGGGCGACGAACGATCGCGGCCCCATGTAATTTTGTATGGAATTGTAGAATTTGTAAAGGGTCGTTGACATTTGAAAATGTATGGGAAGCATCTGTCTTCTGAGAAATTAAGTGTCAATTTTAAAGGTATTCCTTAGTTGGAATATTGACATTAGTGCAAATTTTTCATTTATGTTTTTCCTAAGTCTTCTTTGTAATTTATTACTATGCATGAGGTCTCTACTAATAATTAAAATAATGTTGTAATTAAATACACCGGTTCATTACTCATAAATAGTTAGTTTCTGTAGGTGGTAGAACCACGCTGAAGCTATTACTGGTTTCACTATGAATGGGTCTGCTTGCCTGGGGTAGTACCACCCGACCCACAGAAAACCGACGTGAAGTAACAGTGCTTGCATTGTTGCGTTTCGTTTGGTTAGTGAGAGCGATGGAGGCCTACCTCTCCTCCCCCCATACACAGGCGGGCGACGCACTTGCGACTCCTCGGTGTTGCTAGTGTCGATGGACGGCGGTGATCACTTAACATCAAGTGACCCGCCTGTTCGTTTGCCTCCTATGATATATTAAAAAAACGTTTACTTTTTTGTTAGAAAATCTACAACAATGATTTTAAATGTATACTTTAAGAGTTAGACATCGCAGCTCATGGTCATATATATCCGAAATAAGACCTGAAGAAGCTGGAATCATTTTACTGTCTCTGTATTTCAAGCTAAAACGGCACATGTCACGGTCTTTTTCCAATACATCTTTTAAATTATAGTTATTTTAGTTTATTAGATATGCGTGTACAGTATCCAGGTATAATATTTAATAAGTACAAATTTCACGACTAGCTCTACAAGTTAAAGCGAATAGAGACGTCTGGGTGCTGTGTTATCTCCATGAATTAAATATGAGGCTTTGAACCTGCGCCCTCTCGTAGCGATCTAGCTTTGTTTTGTTTTATCAGAACAATAAAACTCAAATTTCACTGTTCATCTGATCGATTATAATTATTCTCTATTGTGTTTTATATATTCATCTTTTACCATCACATGTTATTATTAAAACCAGTAAATACTCCGAAAACACACCTAGGAAAACGCCAGTATAATTATAAATTGTATATTATCATATACTAGCTGCTAACTCTGGCTTCGCATGTGTGTACTGACGAAGAAAATGAGACCAAATCTTCCCTATACACTTAAGTCGTCGAAGTACGTCGATCTGTAAATTTTGTCAATATTTATTAAGATCTTGTATGCAAGCCTTTTTGGTTCTATTTTTCAAAAAATGCTTTCACATCAACCCTATCCTGATAATTACAAACACAACAAAAAATAATTCGTTAATTAGGTATACATATCTAGAGGTTCTGAAGTATTACGCCTACATACACTTGGCTATTAATTTTTATTGATATAGGTAAATAGGATCTCATTGTGTTCTAACGAACTCATTAGTTGAAGCGACTATGACTTAGTTGATAGCGTGTTCTGATACCCCGTCGATCGACGTAGGTTCGAATCCTTGCAACTGAGGAGTTTTCGGTGAAGGAACATAAAGTGATAAAACCATAGCATGATTATAGAGGTTTTTTTTTTCTAAGTTTCCTTGGTTTACTACGACCATCAAGTTGAGAATTTGCCTCTAAGCACCGGTTGGTGTGTTCCGGCGTGTTTGGCGTGTTTATCAACTTAGACCATATCGTCCTTTACTATCTTTTTTTTTTTATGTCATTGGTAGCAAACGAACATGTGGGTCACCTGATGTTAAGTGAACACCACCGTCCATGAACACTAACAACACCAGAGGAGTTGCAAGTGCGTTGCCACCCTTTGGGAGGAAGGGTTAGGGAGAGGAGAGGGGAGGGGAGATGGGTCTCCGGCGCTCTCACTGACCGAACGAAACGCAACAATGCAAGCACTGTTACTTCACGTAGGTTTTCTATGAGAGGGTGGTACTACCCCGGACGAGCCGACCCATTCATGCTGAAACCAGTAATAGTTTCAGCGTGGCTCTACCACCATTAAAAATTAAAAAAAAAATATCTGATGATATTGTGGTCAAACACTAAAACCTGTAAAGTACAATAGAATATAATATAGTCATGGTGATGACATCATCATCCATATATCTATATTTTGTGGTCAAACATTAACTCGTAACATAATAAACATTGTTCGAAAAATGATTTCCTATAATAGATATCGGTGGTGAATAAATAATAATGTTGGGTTTACAACAAGGTCCCAATATATATCACCGATTTGCTGAACTGAAAGTTTAAGCGTCGTGCCAAGTTATGGTATCCAAAGGTTATTATAGAGTGGATCAATATGGAAACGATGGTGATATGAATATGTAGCTTAGCTTAGCTCAGATAGGTCGCGAATTGATGAAGTCTATAGAGATCTCGTGCCGCCCCAGCTATAGCGGAAGACGTACACCGTGTGGTTTAAGTCCGTGCGAGTCGGACATAACCCACCCTCTTCCCCGAGAGGGTGGCGTATCCATAAAGGAATTCCCCACGAAAAATAAAATAAAAAATAATAATTAAAAAAGATAGGTCGAGAATTCTCGCACACCCTTGAGCTAGTTGTCAAAATAAAATCGGCTGAGTGCCTTAAGCGCTCGCCTTAGTAGTCCGGTGAAGCTGTTAAAGTATTGGGCCTTGCTAGGCCAATAGCGTAGTCAGTTCGAAAAGAACAGAACGATGGTGATGTCTGGAATTGACACCTCTCGAAAAACGATTTCAAAGGTATACCCGATCGAGTTTCTTGCCAGTTCTTGTCGGTGACTGGGTTGTTTTCCGAACCGATGGTAGTTTTGACGTTCATGAGTGTCTTCGTAGGACCTAAATTGATTGCTTAAAGTATTTTCGATATTCAATAGTAGAATTAAATCGTTTTTTTTTCTTATAAAATAACTCAAGTAGCGGGGTGTTTGCGCTACCGTTACCGGTGCTTGAGGTGTCGTGTGAATGCTAATAGAAGTAGTGCGTGCGGCGCGCGTTGACTACTTTACCACGCTATGAAGTCGCCGCGTCCATGATCTGCCATCGAATTGTTCTGACTCATGACCGTCAAGGCGATCACTCCCTATTGATTCCAGGGCTGAAACGTGTCAGACTGGAACCTTAAATACCGTTCAGGATGCATTACTTATGCAGCTTTCTATTATATCCGTGGTAGTTGAAAATAAAAAAAGAAAATAAAATCTAAAATAAACTGTTATAACAATTGTATCACGATAATGTTTTAAAGGTGCTGAGATTTTACTGTTGAAAATTATTTTTTAATTAAATCATGTATGTGTATGACATATAAATGCACAACTCAAACTACTGGGACTAGGGACATGAAATATTGTATGCGGGTATTGTATACTATATACTATAACTTTACATGAAAATGAAAGTTTTCGAAATTATACCCGTAAGGTGGTCAAAAGGGATGAAGTGTTGTATGAAAACCCGACATTTTTCCGCCACTCCATTATTCTTCTATGTAGATATAAACAAAGAATCGAAGTCGTATAAAAATACGCATTGTATGGAAAACGCGTGCGATGTCAACGGAAATCTAGTATCTTACAAACAACATTTGATATTGATGAATTTTGTTCCTGTAAAAGACATCAACGCGAACATATGCACACATAATAAAATTCAACTGTCAAGAGGATTATTTTAGAAATATATATAAAATTCTTAAACAATTATTAGATACGTATGATATATATGAATATACTTTACATATTATAAACAAATAATGAAGTATATTTACTTACTAAAAACTTAGGAATTTATATTGACAAAAATTTATCTTGGGGTCCACAGCTTCATGAACTAAGTCGGAAAATTTTCGCGTCAGCCGGATGCCTAAGAAGACTCCGTAATTTTCTCCCTATTCCCACTAAAATTTCGCTTGCACAAACCCTTCTCCTTCCTATCCTCGACTATGCTGATACTTGTTATTTAGATCTTACTGAAGCTCAACTTGATAAACTGGAAAGACTACATAATTTAAGTATTAGGTTCATATTTGGTTTGCGTAAGTTTGATCGCATATCAGAATTTTTAACAAAACTAAAATGGCTCCCTGAGAGGCTACGCCGGAACGCTCGCACTCTTTATCTTCTAGACAAAAATTTTAAAAATTGCATTTTTGTTATCAGAAGCGTGTATATGTACTTTCATACCCAATCAGTCAAAAATCTTTATTTTGATATTACATACAGACACTTCATTTTTATTATATGTATAGAAGAAGATGTATACTTTACACGTTATTGTAAGTGACGTGCATGTCGTACATACATATTATTGTTTTTAAAGAGCATTTCTATAATCGTGCATGGTCTCGCAATGTTATATTTTTTTAGTACAATTTAAAAAAAAAACGCATGCGGAGCTGCGGGTACGGCTAGTCACTAAATATTATTTAACATTCTCATTTCATAAAATATTTGTCATTAACGGTCGTAAACATTTAAAGATAAAGTAGACATGTTTAGTAAGAGCCTTATCATAGTTTCGAAAGATAAGTTTTATGTCACTTGAATCGGGTTGTAGGCATGTTAGGAAATGAACTGGCTGAAGAAAATGACAACATATCTAACTTCTTTTTTTTCTCGATTTGACTACGCTATTGTCCTGGCAAGTTCTTAACAGCTTCACCGGACTACATTTAATATTTTATGGTGAACTCACTTTAAATGATGATTCAATAAAAAAAGACCAAAAACACTTTGTTTACTCATGAAAGTAATCCATGTCTTAGATATCCGCGGTTACAATGATGCAGTTCATACTGATGTAGCAATTTGGTACAGTTGATGATGAATTTTGAACAAAAATGATATTTTTTTTCAAAAGTTATTGGGAGTATTAAAAATATCTTTGTTTTAGATTCATCATTTGATTTTATTATACATTACTTTTCCAAGCGATGGTACTGGGCATATAACTATTCCTCATAATGTACAGACTTCATTTAATTCAATCCCAGAAATGCCACCACTCATGGTGTCGTGTAAAATTAATTGAGAATTGTAGCATGAGTTGAGCGAGTTATTTTCTTAAAATTTGAGAGTTTTACCACCTTATGTAACCGCCTATTTTTTGTTTCAAATTTATAATTATTATTTTAAAGTGACAAATAACTGAGTAGCCATGATGAAAACCTTTGATTATAGAAGTAAGTTGACAAAAGAACCCTAATAAATTTCAAACATTAAAAAAACAATGAACTATGGTCGAATGTCGACCACTGGGCGCCCACTAGTATAGATAAATATATAACTTATTTAATACTGTTTGACATTAACTTTGGGAAATTTTAAACCTTAAGATGTTCTTTGGATAAACGATAAAACTAGTTTTGAACTTAAAATGTAAAATAAAATTATGATACTCAGTTCGATGGCAATATCACCATAATTTACGTTAGTTTCTCAGCTTTCAAACATTCACAAAAATCTCGAGTAGCATAAATTTTAAACACTGTCTACAGTTTTAAAATTTAGGTTACCATCTTGTATTTTGGTTTTGCATTTAGTAATAAATTGTTACGATAAGTATTTCGCATATTTTTAAATGATGTATATCTGTGATATGTAATATCAATAATATTAGAAAGATTTAAATTGAACATTTGATAATGTAGTAAACGATATATGAGGCATATAGAATCAAAGACAGCTAAGTGCCACAAGTTCTAAAAATGAACTGAGTATGGAGAGAATGAGCGGAGTATGGTCTTAAAACCTAGCATCATATTATGATGCTAGGTTTTAAGACGCGCTTGAAGCTTGCTGGATTATGAATCGGTTTAGTATAGTATTTTTGTATCGACATATACTTTTTAATAAAGGTGGTAGAGCCACGCTGTAGCTATTACTAGTTTCAGCAAAAATGGGTTAGCTCACCCGTTGTACTACCACCCTCTCACAGAACACCGACGTGAAGTAACAGTGCTTGCATTGTTGCGTTTAGAGCCACGCTGTAGCTATTACTAGTTTCAGCAAAAATGGGTTGGCTCACCCGTGGTAGTACCACCCTCTCACAGTAACAAGAACAACAGCAAGAAGTAACAGTGCTTGCATTGTTGCGTTTCGTTCGGTCAGTGACAGCGCCGGAGGCCCACCTCCTTTCCCCCTATTCCTCCCCCATGCACAGGCTGACAACGCATTTGCGACTCCCCTGGTGTTGCTAGTGTCTATGGACGGGGGTGATCACTTAACATCAGGTGAACCACCTGTTGATTTTGATAACAATTACTTCTATATCTAAATATAGATGTCTAGACATATATTACAAGAGTGGTTCTTTAGATATGTGAAAGTCGTAATCAAGTAAATGATACTAATTACATTTAACAGTCATGTTCGTAAATGTCACTTAAATTTACGTTTAGTTTACAAGGCTCGGCAGTTATTTCAAGATAACTAAATAAATTACTTAATATTCTATTAGTATTCCAGAAACAGTGAGCCCGATGGTCAGACATAGAAGAGAAACTGTAATTATATGTTTCATTATAGGAGAGATCCAACAAAAGGGTGTACGGGTGTCGAATAATTAGGGTGTAAGGGGTGTCGAATAACATAAGACTTGAGACACCCAAGCAAACCTCACCTGCACGTGATGCACCCTGCTGATTAACGAACGAGGCAAGGGTTTGGTAGGGTTTTACAGCCTGACTAGGCCGCAACCACCATGTATATGGCAAAAACCTAGCAACTCAGTCAGAACTTTCGGTGAAACAAAATATCGTTATACGCATACCATGGTGGTACAGCATTTTCTAAGTCCGCCTAGCTAGCTACCACCCTCTAATTGAAATTCTGTTACCAAGCACCTGTCGGTGTGTTCTGGCAGTTGAACTAGACAGCTAGTTTCTCTTTACATTTAACGTTTTTACTATCATAGCTCGCACGCCGTTATTTAATATCTGATGAGATTGTGGCCAAGTCACCTATAAAATATAGGGAAAATATTTTTTAGTTTTTTTTTATAAGGTCACACTAGTCTACAGGAACTATAAGTTTTCGTATTCAAATATTACCGTGGTCTAAACACACAAGTTCTTACTTTTTTTTTCCCGAACTGACTACGCTATTGACCTAGCAAGGTCTTAACAGCTTCACCGGACTACTAAGGCGAGCGCTTAAGGCACTCATCAGATTTTATTTCAATAGCGTAGTCAGTTCGGGAAAAAAAAAGGTAAGAACTTGTGTGTTTAGACACGGTAATATTTGAATACGAAAACTTATAGTTCCTGTAGACTAGTGTGACCTTATAAAAAAAAACTAAAAAATATTTTCCCTATATTTTATAGGTGACTTGGCCACAATCTCATCAGATATTAAATAACGGCGTGCGAGCTATGATAGTAAAAACGTTAAATGTAAAGAGAAACTAGCTGTCTAGTTCAACTGCCAGAACACACCGACAGGTGCTTGGTAACAGAATTTCAATTAGAGGGTGGTAGCTAGCTAGGCGGACTTAGAAAATGCTGTACCACCATGGTATGCGTATAACGATATTTTGTTTCTCCGAAAGTTCTGACTGAGTTGCTAGGATTCTAACTTATATCGTTCGACGTTGTATCCAAACACGCTATCAACTAAGTCATCATCGCTTCCTTAATTTTGTAAATTACGACATTCAAATAGCTACTGCATATCAGCTGTATCAATATCGCTTATAAAAAAACGTCGTAACAGCCTTCAACGTATAAAATCGATATATTATATATTTTTTTAATAACGCACTCACTCCACGTTGGCCGACATCCTGCCGTCTCAACGCGTTTCGCTGAAGCTCGACATCAGTCCGCCCACGTAGTGCCACTAACATATAATAATAATAACTAATAATATAACTCGTAGAGGAGTTAACGCAAACCGCTCGGTTGGCGTGCCGCAATGCGACCGTGCGTGTTTCCATTCTGTTAGAACATTTAGTTCCGATAACTGACTCATATATTTCGCATTGACAGTCAAACTATTTATTCCACTTAATCTATATAATGAAGTAGTTATAGTATTCGGCTGGAACGTGATAGTTTCATTGACTTCGAGAATATCTTATAGTAAGAAACTCTCGTGTTTTTTTTTAAATTGTAGCACGGCAATGTGGCACTATGCCTGATATTAAGCACAGTGTTATTTTAAACAATGACGATCACTGAGAGATAAATTATACATCGCCAGACGCCGTTGTCATGCTAGCATATATATTGGGAATATTTTCAGGATTTTTTATTTAAGAATAGTGTGAGAGGTTTTGTCAGATTCGACTACGGGAACTTCAAAGCCCTAATTATTTCTGCTACAAAGCCGCCCTCGCGCTTTTCTTTTCAAATTCGATAAGTGTGAATAATAAAACACATTATTAACCCATGAGGTGTACCAACTTAATACTCAAGATTCTATTATATCAGTCGTATAACTGGACTGAATTCAGCTGCGATTCTATTGAAATTAACAAGTCACTTACAATTAACATCAGATGAAATGAAGTAGCCAACCTAATAACGAAAAATAATGTTTTAACCATCTCCGTTATAATGTATTGAGCTTAAATATTCTTGTCACTTTAATACCCATATTTATATCCCTATACGTGACGGGCTTCAATAATGTACTTCTTAAATCTCCGCAAAGTATAAGGTTGTGGTAAAAAACTAATCACTAATTTACTTTTACGACTACAATATTAATAAAATTTAACATAAAACCAACAAAAAGAGTTTAAAAATGTAGAAACTAAAGAATATAGGTTATTTTAACAAAGGATATCTAAAACATTTCTGTGAATTTTAGTTGTTTCATTTGTCGTATCGTTGGTACATTGGAAACGTGGCGCGTCGGCGCGTGCGCACGACGTGACTGCCGCGCGTCATGCGTCGCGAATAACCGCGCGGTTAATGAGCACACGTGCGTGTGGACGCACCTTTACTTAACCTTCGATACTATACTACGGTATTACCTATAACACCTTACGGCAAACTTATTGAAACCGTTGATTGTAAAAAATCTAAAATATATAACGCATACATTCTTTGGTCCTATGAGTTCGAGTTCGTCATTTCTCTAAAATAAGTTTATTTATGCCAATACTAGCTTTTGATCGCGGTTTTGCTCGTTTTATTGTAGATTTAATCGATCTCTCGGGAATATTACTTTTTCTCTGACGAAATGTGTGAAACATTTGATATATGTTGATTTAAGTTTAAGGTGTGTCAATTAAACTAATTTTCGTATTTACAATGTTACTAACAATTTCTTTAACATTATATTTTATAACATTACATTATATTTAATTCTCAAATTTGAATTATAAATGAATAAAGAAAAAAAAATGTTTAACTTTCCATTAAAAGCAGTCATAGTGATATATTTAAGATTGAAAAGATTCTACCGTGTAATGAGGACAACTGCGAGTTGATTTTTTTATGTCATAGCAGGCAAACGAATAGGTGCGTCACCTGATGTTAAATGATCACCACCGTCCATAGACACTTGCAACACCAGGGGAGTCACAAATGCGTTGCCAGCCTGTGTTTGGAGGAAAGGGAGGGAGGAAGGAGGGAGGGGAGGGGAGGTGGTCCTCCGGCGCTCTCACTGACCGAACAAAACGCAACAATGCAGGCACTGTTACTTCGCTTCGGTTTTCTATGAGAGGGTGGTACTACCCCGGGCGAGCCGACTCATTCAAGCTGAAACCAGTAGTAACTTCAGCCACTATGAATATACATATTAATGGTTCTGTTTTCACATTTTTAAGGCTATTAATTTGGTTAAAAATAAATAAAAAAAACACCGAATACTTTTTGTTTCTAACAAAAACATAAGAATGTGACAGAGCGTCGGCGAAATGCGGTCCAAAGGGGACTATTTTTATGAGGACTTTTACACATAACAACACTTATTATTTATATTAGTATTATCAATTAAAAAATATAGAAAAAAAACCCAATTTTTTAACAATGAACTTTAAACTCGTTGGAAAATTATTAATTTTAAAAATATTAATTTTTTGTTGTGAAATTCCTAATTTAAATTATTTTGAGCTTTTCAATTCAAATGTGTATTGTTTATTAAGTTTATTTTATTTGTTTATATTGAGGCAATTTCCAATAATAATTATGGTCAAATTTTGACCAGTTACTGAACTTTAGTGTAATAATCTCTACTTAATTTTAACTTTAACTGGATATATGAAACATTGTTTCCTAAAAAGATCCATATGAACTATTCCGTACTATTGAATATATAAAACAATACGGTTATAACCATTTGGATTTCCAACTCTATCGATAAACGCTACCAGCAAATATGCCAACGTTCCTCGCGCATTCATTTCGCTGGACATCCTTTTTTACTCAGTTCCTCGAAACGAGACGGCAAAGCTGCCGAAATACATAAAGCTATGTTTATTCGGTAAAAGACTTCCACGATCACGGAAACTAACTTCTTATATTTACACCACAGGGTGTGCAATTTAAAAGAAGCGAGCGATTCAGGAATAAAAATGATCTTTCCTAAGTTTTCACTTTTCTTCTTTGAAATAGAGCTTGTTTATAGAGACATATTCCGAAAATTAAAATTTTCTATAATCGTTCCAATTATATTTATTTCTTCTCACGTGTTTTATTATAATTAGAGTGTAACCTAGTATAGTATTTATGAGCTACTAGTTTTTGCTCTTGTTTTCGCTTGCATCAGTGTAAATATGGCATATCTTTCACGAACGGTTCTTTTTCCTGGATATAAAATACATTATGACCATTTCTGTACTTCCGACGACGTATACTTATAATTTCACGATTATCGCTTGAGTATTTAAGGCGTGGAAACGGAATAAACAAATGAACAAACTCACATTCGTCTATAATATATTAATCAAGATTACTATTGTATAGATTATTATTGTAGGTGGTAGAGCCTCGCTGAAGCTATTAGTGGTTTCAGCATGAATGGGTCGGCTCGCCCGGGGTAGTACCACACTCTCACAGAAAACCGACGTGAAGTAACAGTGTTTGCATTGTTGCGTTTCGTTCGGTCAGTGAGAGCGCCGGTTACCGCCCTCCCCCCACTCCCCCTCCCGCAAACAGGCTGGCAACGCACTTGCGACTCCCTTGGTGTTGCAAGTGTCTATGGACGGTGGTGATCACTTAACATCAGGTGACCCACCTGTTCGTTTGCCTCCAATGATATATAAAAAAAAAAAAAAACGCTTTATAAGGCCGTCTATCGTATATTTTTACTAACTATAAAATTGGAGGGTTTTAACAGATTGACAGAGCTTGGTGGAGACCTCATAAGGCACTATGTGGAACTGATAACTAGCGGAAACAAATACATATAAATATAAATCGTGCCGTGTTGATTTGAAGATGTTGCATTTTTCCCGGTACCACGCGCTGCGTTACACGGTTCGCCCGCACAATTACCTCTTTGTCACATAAAGTATTTCTGACGTACACTTTTTATAGTTTTTATGCTAATTGCTTCAGTCCTGAAGGTCGTATTGTGATGTTATATAACCGTCCTCGGTCTATACAGTGCAAGAAAATCTTGAAATCTATTTAGTTACTTGCTAAATTGCTAACATTCGCGACAAATAAAGAAGTATATAATGTCTTGTGGTTTTCAATATAAACCTGTACAGGAATCAAACCCACTACGACTTTGCTCAATCTATCGTAATTTAAATAACTGCTGACAATGATTTTTTTTTTATTGTCGCACGGCAAAATGACTGCACTGTGCCTGATGGTAAGAACAGTACAGTCCCAGTCCAAAAACAATGGCGACCACCGAGTGACACACTATCCATCGCCGATCGCCGCTGTCATGCCGGCCTGCGAAGAGCTGGATATGCACAGGCTGATCCCGTAGAAGCGAACCACTATGACGGGCTTTTTCGCCATATACATGGTGGTTGCGACCCAGTTAGGCTGTAAAACCCTACGTACCACTTCGCTTTCGCCATTGTCTCGTTCGTTATTCAGCAGGGTGCACCACGTGCAGGTGAGGTTGGCTTGGATGTCTCAAGTCTTAGATGTTATTCGATACCTCTTACACCCCAATTATCAAATTACTTGGAAACAATTCACATATTTGAAAATATAAATAAATACGTATATCGCATCGCTCATGGCTTACACTTCTATAACGAAGCAAAAGCAAAACTTCAGTTCGCAATAAAGTTTTGTAGCGTGCAATAAACTCTAGCCATCGGGTATGTGCTGACTATGCAGTTACACGCAGTAACGCCTTCTGAACTATTCCAACGTTTATTTTATAGCAAAATTTTCCCTGAAGCAACGAAATTCCATAGAACAACATATAATCTCTGAGCAACTAACAATATTGACAACAATTTTTAAACCACTTACGTACTTCAATAGTATAAGGAAGTTTTAACTTTGATAGGTCTTCTATTCTCCGGTCAGCCACACGGTCTGCATCACACTTTGGCAATATTCTCGAAGCGTACATATAACATCTAGATTTTCTGGTTTGTATCACAATGGCCTACAAATCTAATGTGTCTAAGAATAAGTAATAAAATACATTTCATTCAATTTTAGCAACGTCTGTCTGACTGTTTCTATGAACACGCATAGCTTCTAAAATACTGCGTTCTTGATAAAACCTCTTCAAGAAAATTATAAAACATATCTTCTAGTAATATTAAGTTTTTGTTTCATTAAAATCGGTTCGGTCTAACAAAAATTATTGTACTTTTAATGACGAGGCGACTTAAGTACGATTGAAATGTGGAATTTTTATTAGTCACAATTTTTTATATTAGATTTCACGTGGTCAGAGTAGCGGGCACAGCAAGTCTAAACTAATAAAAGAAAACAAAGTTAAAAATTTCCATGATGAATTAATTATTAGTATTACCTAACATCACTATTTAAACTAAATAAGTAAACAGTATCTAACTATAGACAGGAAAATATTATACAAATAATAATATATACTATCAATAATTAGGTCTATAAAATAATATATTTTTACTTGCATATATTCAGAAATTTTATAATTTCTCATTGTCGATAAATATAGTTGAAAACTTTCCATTGCATATAATCTACATTATTATAAAACGATTGCCGCTACTATGCCGCCGCGTCGCGTTCCATCGTCCACTATTAAATAACGGGCTACCTTTAAAAAACGACAAAAATGGCCACGCACTCAGAATCGCAAAAAAAAAGCATATTTTTCCAGAACGAGACGCAGACATGCGCCTCCGTTTACGATAGAAAGGGACGGGTTTTACAAATTTAAAATGCAACGCGTGCCGCCGACATCCGTCGCCGCAAAAAAATCAACTCTGCCATCTATCGAATGTTTGTAACACTACCCCGTTAAAGTGGGAAGGTTTGACACAGGAAATTTTATTTTTAATTATAATAGACAATTACTATCACACTGATATATCTTCGAACTAGATAAGCAGTAACTATAATTATTTTATTTCAAGAAATTCTTTTAGTTTTAATCTTAGATGTAAACTCCCTCTAATTAATTTTATAAGTGAACTAGCCGTCACGGCAGACGTTGTCCCGCCCTGATAATAAAAAAAAACCTTGAAGTTAGACTTATGCTGTCGCTGACTTTTTTGTAGGCATTATCAAACTCTACAACTTTCCTCTAGAACTTAATCTTATATTTCTCATCGTTAAAGCAGCGTTTGTTCTACCGTTTTTTCTCCGACTTCATTTGCAAATCCGACTACCACTAAAAAGTACCTTTTCATGTTTTGGTTTAATATATAGTCTTACACTTACAAATAACGTGGCTTTCTATTGGTAGAAGAATGATCAAAATCGGTTTTGTAGATCCAGAGATTATCCCCTACAACGTCACAAACTTTACCTTTTTATAATATTAGTATAGATGAATGAATGAATTTTTTATTGCACTTTTGATTTGTACACTGGCGAGCTTAATACCATAAGGCATTTTCTTCCAGCTAACCAGCTGTATGGATGTTAATCAAAAACTTTTGTAGGTGGTACCTATATAAACAAAACAAAAGAAAATAGACAAATAAATATATACATGTATACATCACCACATGGTATAAAACAAAGTCGCTTTCTCTGTCCCTATATCCCTATGTATGCTTAAATCTTTAAAACTACGCAACGGATTTTGATACGGTTTCTTTTAATAGATAGAGTGATTGAAGAGGAAGGTTTATATGTATAATAACATCCATTAAATAGTGGAGAAATACTGTTATTTTTGAGGTTTATAATGTGATGTCGTAAATAATTAGATAACCGATTCAGACAAAGTTGCACGGGTCAGCTAGTGTTATAATAAAATAAATATATATATAACATAAATATACATACATACATAATTACTTACATACATACGTACAAATATATGAGTGACAAAGATAGTAATAAAAAATTGTGAGTTTGTTAATTATTAATTGTTCAACCGATAAATATGAAATTTTGCAAGCTACTTTGTCAGAGGTTGTAGAGAAAGACATAGGGTAACTTTTAAATACAAAAAAGTACTGTTCACTTTGGATTTGAAAAGCCAATCAAATCTAAATTAACGCAAGCGAAGCCGACGGCAACAGCTAGTAGATATAAACTCCATTCAATTCAGACCTCTTAATTGGTTACGTCGCAGAAGCAAAGAGGTAGCAGAAATGGTTTGTATATCGGTAGCGATATAAGCCCGTCACTATCACATTTTAGAATCAGTCAATGTTTCAGTGTTTAACGTGTTCGAGCACCGCGTCGATCTACATAGGTTTGAATCGTTGTAAATGAGCCCAAAATTTTTCTATTTTTATTTTATAGGTGGCAAAGGAACAGGTGGGTCACGTGAAGTGATCACCACCGTCCATAGACACTTGTAACAAAAGGGGAGTCGCAAGTTCGTTGCCAGCCTGTGTTTGGGGGAAAGGGAAGACGGAAAGGGTAGGGGGAGGGGCAAGGGAGGGGGAGAGCAGGTTGATATACGGCGCTTTCACTGACCGAACGGAACGCAACAATGCAAGCACTGTTACTTCACGTCGGTGTTCTGTGTGTCGGGTGATACTACCCCGGGCGAGCCGACTCGTTCATGCTGAAACCAGTAATAGCTTCAGAGTGGCTCTACCTTAAACTTAAAATCAGTCGTCTGGTATTTTCCAATAGCTGGACATAAGAGGCAGTCCCGTGTTCACTATTTTAGTATATATCGTCAAACGCCAAGACCTATAAAGAATTAAAAAAAGTATATATACACTTCTGCTGAGAGTTTCGTAGGCTTGAATGTAGTAGGAGATCTATTGTAGTAGGGAATACCTTTGGGTAGTTTTCTGTGAACAACGATTACATAAAATCTCTTTGATAAAGCTTTTAACAGTGAAACAATTTACAAGGGAAAATTCTCATGGTATAGTGAGAGCGAATTCATTTTATACAAATTAAAATAGATAGATCATGCTGTGGTTTTAATTCAAATAACGATTTTTTTTTTCATTTATACGAAATTCACTATATATATTATAAACCTAGGTTGTCTGCCACGTCTCTCTGTTCGCGAAAAAAATCAAAAACTACTGAACGGTTATTCATGCGGTCATTAATAAATAAAGTGATTCATGAGGAACGTTGTGTTATATAGTTTATCAAGGTTTCTATTAATCATGCTGGGACAGCGTCCTCCGGGCAATATCCAGGAAGGAAACTGCGAATACAAAAAAAACACTGTATAATGTATTCTATCTCATTCTCTTGCGCATTAAATTAATATATGTTTGTCTCTTTTTACAACGAGGCTAATGAAATATTGAATCCAAATATAACTAAAACATTTCAATTGAAAATTGTAATATTTTAACGATTCGGTAACTAATTTCTTCATCGTCAATAAATAGGAACAAAACTGTTTAATTTTCAAATACGAGCCATTATCATAACTCTACAACGGATCATTAAGTATAGTGATCTAATTAATGATATAGGAGTAGACAGGGCCCGGGTCCGGGGACCACCGCATCATAACACGAATGATTGATTGGCATCATTATAATGTTATCATTAAACCTTTAGTTTCGACGTTTTTTTTTTAAATACAAACCAGCTTCTGGTCACCGTTGAATGTAAAAAATGTTGAAACACGTTACACGTAAAATTTTATCTTAAAGAATGGTATATCCGTCGTTATGTTTTATGCTTCAAAACAGTTATTACTCCGGTTGTTAATAACGGTTATCTGTCGACAGTGAACTATATCGTCTTGTTATTTTATAACAGATGTTGTTGTTATTTGTTGTCAATTATTCTGCTGTTTTTGCCCGCTTTTTTTTTTCGTACTGACTACGCTATTTGCCTGACAGACTTTTACAGCTTCACCGGACTACTAAGGCACTCGGCCGATAAACAAAATTTCACATTATCAGCGATCAACAAGGGCTTTATTTTATTTTGAAAACCTACATTAATATTAAAATAAAATATAATAAAATGACAAATACACGTACAAAATTATAAAAAAAAAACTTCGACAAACAATTTTGTCACGAAGCTTTAATCTAAAAATTCTCCAAAAACGATACATTTTGATTGATACTTGTCATTCAACAAATCGGCTTACTAAGAATGGTGCATCACGCTTAATGGCCGGCAATCTATCACGGTAAAAAAGATTTCAATATTTTTTTAGTGGTTTTCTGTGAACATCAAAATACTGCGATGATATGATCTCGTCTTAGAATACAAAAAAATGGAAATTGGTATTAAAATTTTTGACGTCGATTTTATAAAAATAATATAATTTATGTATTGTATTATATTATTGTATTAGGGTATTGTAAGCAATACCTTAATCGCTTTAAGATTATTGACGATAACACCTGCCCCTGCGATAACACTTCTGTACAAAACTTTGAACATTTGCATCAAGAATGCACCAGGTTTAGCACGAAGAGATTAGGGCACATAATGCTTTGTTATAATCTTTGTATATGTCCATTCGATGTTTTGGACTTGATGGAGATGGAGTCTGCTATCAAATCGTTCGATGATTTTGTCAAATATGTGATTGCTAATCTTATAACATTTAACGAACTTTAAAATAACCATGATTCTCTGAATTGTATCTATATGAGGACTAACAAATCTTGGTGACTTTTATATTATGCTCATGCAACACCTTAAGGGAGTGAGTAGTGAATCGTATTAATTTGCGGTCACCTCTCTCCCCCCTTATATTGCCAATTCCAAATGACCTCTGTGCGAAATCAATAAAGAAGAAAAAAAAATTAATGTCTGGTAACATTATAATATTTGATATAATAGTAGAAACCGATTATGATTGACCTCAGTCAGGGCTGTGGTCTTTTTCAAATCGGTTGTACATATTTATAGATTACAATTACCGCAGTGCTATCTCCAAAACGGTGGGACAAATTTTTACGGGACTTTCACCGACAGATAAGGGACATTATAAAAAGTAATTCGGTCTGTTTTAATATATACTAGCTATTAACCGTGGCTTCGCCCGCAGTGCTTTCTCCAAAACGGTGGGACCGATTTTCACGGGACTTTCACTGGCAGATAGGTGACCTTATAGGAAGTAGACTTTGTCCGCATGAAATTTAGCATAAATATGTCGGTCACTGTAAACATGTTCGTAAGCCGTGCGTTGTACTGGACTCCAAGAATAAATATAATTGAAATTCATATATCTGTATTTATGTATTATATGTAATTTGAATTATATTGTAGTTTTGGTCATTTTGACGGCCATTTTGTTTTATTTACCTCGCCTTCGTCTACATAACTTAATAACATATAAGAATATTGTATCGAGTTTAATGAGTACTATTTAAATTGTCGAATATTAAAAACTCCTTAGACAGATAGAAAGTTTTATATCTTGATTTATATTTATACAAGATTTCAAGATTTCATTCATTGTTTACAATTTAACATTATAATTATTAATAGTAATTTTGAAGATAACGTATTACTTAATGTCTTTTTAACTGAATCTAACTTTACTTTTATATAATTTCTTCATCGTCAATAAATAGGAACAAAACTGTTTAATTTTCAAATACGAGCCATTATCATAACTCTACAACGGATCATTAAGTATAGTGATCTAATTAATGATATAGGAGTAGACAGGGCCCGGGTCCGGGGACCACCGCATCATAACACGAATGATTGATTGGCATCATTATAATGTTATCATTAAACCTTTAGTTTCGACGTTTTTTTTTTAAATACAAACCAGCTTCTGGTCACCGTTGAATGTAAAAAATGTTGAAACACGTTACACGTAAAATTTTATCTTAAAGAATGGTATATCCGTCGTTATGTTTTATGCTTCAAAACAGTTATTACTCCGGTTGTTAATAACGGTTATCTGTCGACAGTGAACTATATCGTCTTGTTATTTTATAACAGATGTTGTTGTTATTTGTTGTCAATTATTCTGCTGTTTTTGCCCGCTTTTTTTTTTCGTACTGACTACGCTATTTGCCTGACAGACTTTTACAGCTTCACCGGACTACTAAGGCACTCGGCCGATAAACAAAATTTCACATTATCAGCGATCAACAAGGGCTTTATTTTATTTTGAAAACCTACATTAATATTAAAATAAAATATAATAAAATGACAAATACACGTACAAAATTATAAAAAAAAAACTTCGACAAACAATTTTGTCACGAAGCTTTAATCTAAAAATTCTCCAAAAACGATACATTTTGATTGATACTTGTCATTCAACAAATCGGCTTACTAAGAATGGTGCATCACGCTTAATGGCCGGCAATCTATCACGGTAACAAAGATTTCAAGATTTTTTTAGTGGTTTTCTGTGAACATCAAAATACTGCGATGATATGATCTCGTCTTAGAATACAAAAAAATGGAAATTGGTATTAAAATTTTTGACGTCGATTTTATAAAAATAATATAATTTATGTATTGTATTATATTATTGTATTAGGGTATTGTAAGCAATACCTTAATCGCTTTAAGATTATTGACGATAACACCTGCCCCTGCGATAACACTTCTGTACAAAACTTTGAACATTTGCATCAAGAATGCACCAGGTTTAGCACGAAGAGATTAGGGCACATAATGCTTTGTTATAATCTTTGTATATGTCCATTCGATGTTTTGGACTTGATGGAGATGGAGTCTGCTATCAAATCGTTCGATGATTTTGTCAAATATGTGATTGCTAATCTTATAACATTTAACGAACTTTAAAATAACCATGATTCTCTGAATTGTATCTATATGAGGACTAACAAATCTTGGTGACTTTTATATTATGCTCATGCAACACCTTAAGGGAGTGAGTAGTGAATCGTATTAATTTGCGGTCACCTCTCTCCCCCCTTATATTGCCAATTCCAAATGACCTCTGTGCGAAATCAATAAAGAAGAAAAAAAAATTAATGTCTGGTAACATTATAATATTTGATATAATAGTAGAAACCGATTATGATTGACCTCAGTCAGGGCTGTGGTCTTTTTCAAATCGGTTGTACATATTTATAGATTACAATTACATATTAATTTTAAGTGTAATGGTATTCCTGTATGGTATTCATTCTTGACAATTTAATGTATGTCCGCAAGCACCTTGAAAAGCTAGATTTCGTAAAAACCCGGGACAATCTAGATACTAGAAATTGTGACAAACTGGTTGTCCCACGTTTTAGACTTAGTAAAACCGGTAATCGTTTTTTGGGAAGTAGTGTTAGATTTTACAACAAAGTCCCAAAGGATATTACCGATTTGCCGGATTGCGAATTTAAGCGCCATGTCAAGCGGGTTTTGGTGTCAAAAGGCTATTATAAAGTGGATCAATATGTGAATGATGGTGATGTCTTGATTGTCTGAATTGACTCATCTCTGTGCATCCATTAAAAACGTTTGTGACATTTATAGAATATATTATTATTCTAAATATTATATATATTTCTTAAAAAAGATAAACCAGATCGAGTTTCTTGCCGGTTCTTCTCGATGACTGGGTTGTTTTCCGAACCGGTGGTAGTTTTGATGTTTATGAGTGCCTTCTTAGGGCCTAAATTGAATTGATTTTGATTTTGGTACTTCATAATATAAATACAAGTAGTATATAATAACAATTCTAACTAATAAATGTGAAAGTGAGTTTGTTGTTTGTTACGCTTTCACGCCTTAATTATTACCGATCATTGTCAAATTTTGTTGTTGTTGTTCAAGTTGTCAGGGATATAAAGAATGACACACATTTAGAAAAGATGTTTCCGAAGGATACGTAAAACCTACATTACTGTGAGAGAAGCCGCGAGAAAAATCTAGTAATTATATATATGTTCTCAAGTTATAAGAGCATTAATAATTCTCCATTTACAGTACGCGCTTCCGTTCCACGCGATGCGCCATCACGGCGCAACTCCGGTGTACCCGTTTATCGACTCCACTCAATTACATTAAGCTGATAACGTACACTGGCATCTAGTTACCCGCTTAACACTACCGGTGGTCTCCACGTGCATTATATTTATAAACTTTTAAATATTCATATAACCACTCTCATACCGGTAGCCTCGTATGCTTTCAATAACAGATATTGGTAGAAATATCTCAAAAATAGTACATCGATATTTACAATAGTAAGTAAGTACATACGTTTATACAAGTATAAGTTGAGTAAAAAGTTAACTATATAAAATACGAGAAAGATCCGTAACCACTAAGTAAGAAACTGTCCACTAAAAGCTTTATTAGACGCTGTTACTTCGTGAAATATTTCTCGACAATTACCAGTGATGCGACATATGGAATTTAATCGATGTACGAATATATTTTTAAATATATCAATTTTTAAAGTGGAACTTTTTGTGGCACGTAAACTAAAAAATTTCGTCACCCGTCGAGCGCGAAACGTAAGGGTACCTACCTACCTGTGTATTACCTGTGTACCTATACTTTTTTTTTTTTCGTACTGACTACGCTATTTGCCTGACAGACTTTTACAGCTTCACCGGACTACTAAGGCACTCGGCCGATAAACAAAATTTCACATTATCAGCGATCAACAAGGGCTTTATTTTATTTTGAAAACCTACATTAATATTAAAATAAAATATAATAAAATGACAAATACACGTACAAAATTATAAAAAAAAAACTTCGACAAACAATTTTGTCACGAAGCTTTAATCTAAAAATTCTCCAAAAACGATACATTTTGATTGATACTTGTCATTCAACAAATCGGCTTACTAAGAATGGTGCATCACGCTTAATGGCCGGCAATCTATCACGGTAACAAAGATTTCAAGATTTTTTTAGTGGTTTTCTGTGAACATCAAAATACTGCGATGATATGATCTCGTCTTAGAATACAAAAAAATGGAAATTGGTATTAAAATTTTTGACGTCGATTTTATAAAAATAATATAATTTATGTATTGTATTATATTATTGTATTATTTTGTACAGAAGTGTTATCGCAGGGGCAGGTGTTATCGTCAATAATCTTAAAGCGATTAAGGTATTGCTTACAATACCCTAATACAATAATATAATACAATACATAAATTACTAATCTTATAACATTTAACGAACTTTAAAATAACCATGATTCTCTGAATTGTATCTATATGAGGACTAACAAATCTTGGTGACTTTTATATTATGCTCATGCAACACCTTAAGGGAGTGAGTAGTGAATCGTATTAATTTGCGGTCACCTCTCTCCCCCCTTATATTGCCAATTCCAAATGACCTCTGTGCGAAATCAATAAAGAAGAAAAAAAAATTAATGTCTGGTAACATTATAATATTTGATATAATAGTAGAAACCGATTATGATTGACCTCAGTCAGGGCTGTGGTCTTTTTCAAATCGGTTGTACATATTTATAGATTACAATTACATATTAATTTTAAGTGTAATGGTATTCCTGTATGGTATTCATTCTTGACAATTTAATGTATGTCCGCAAGCACCTTGAAAAGCTAGATTTCGTAAAAACCCGGGACAATCTAGATACTAGAAATTGTGACAAACTGGTTGTCCCACGTTTTAGACTTAGTAAAACCGGTAATCGTTTTTTGGGAAGTAGTGTTAGATTTTACAACAAAGTCCCAAAGGATATTACCGATTTGCCGGATTGCGAATTTAAGCGCCATGTCAAGCGGGTTTTGGTGTCAAAAGGCTATTATAAAGTGGATCAATATGTGAATGATGGTGATGTCTTGATTGTCTGAATTGACTCATCTCTGTGCATCCATTAAAAACGTTTGTGACATTTATAGAATATATTATTATTCTAAATATTATATATATTTCTTAAAAAAGATAAACCAGATCGAGTTTCTTGCCGGTTCTTCTCGATGACTGGGTTGTTTTCCGAACCGGTGGTAGTTTTGAAAACAATTTTGTCACGAAGCTTTAATCTAAAAATTCTCCAAAAACGATACATTTTGATTGATACTTGTCATTCAACAAATCGGCTTACTAAGAATGGTGCATCACGCTTAATGGCCGGCAATCTATCACGGTAACAAAGATTTCAAGATTTTTTTAGTGGTTTTCTGTGAACATCAAAATACTGCGATGATATGATCTCGTCTTAGAATACAAAAAAATGGAAATTGGTATTAAAATTTTTGACGTCGATTTTATAAAAATAATATAATTTATGTATTGTATTATATTATTGTATTAGGGTATTGTAAGCAATACCTTAATCGCTTTAAGATTATTGACGATAACACCTGCCCCTGCGATAACACTTCTGTACAAAACTTTGAACATTTGCATCAAGAATGCACCAGGTTTAGCACGAAGAGATTAGGGCACATAATGCTTTGTTATAATCTTTGTATATGTCCATTCGATGTTTTGGACTTGATGGAGATGGAGTCTGCTATCAAATCGTTCGATGATTTTGTCAAATATGTGATTGCTAATCTTATAACATTTAACGAACTTTAAAATAACCATGATTCTCTGAATTGTATCTATATGAGGACTAACAAATCTTGGTGACTTTTATATTATGCTCATGCAACACCTTAAGGGAGTGAGTAGTGAATCGTATTAATTTGCGGTCACCTCTCTCCCCCCTTATATTGCCAATTCCAAATGACCTCTGTGCGAAATCAATAAAGAAGAAAAAAAAATTAATGTCTGGTAACATTATAATATTTGATATAATAGTAGAAACCGATTATGATTGACCTCAGTCAGGGCTGTGGTCTTTTTCAAATCGGTTGTACATATTTATAGATTACAATTACATATTAATTTTAAGTGTAATGGTATTCCTGTATGGTATTCATTCTTGACAATTTAATGTATGTCCGCAAGCACCTTGAAAAGCTAGATTTCGTAAAAACCCGGGACAATCTAGATACTAGAAATTGTGACAAACTGGGTGGTACTACCTCGGTCGAGCCGACCCATTTATGCTGAAACCAGTAATAGCTTCAGCGTGGCTCTACCACCATAAAATATACTATACAGGGTAAACCAAATATACTGGGTTTAGTTGTATACCAAAACGAGTAAATGTATAATTAAGCATTTATACTACGAGACTTCATACATTTTGATTGATACTTGTCATTCAACAAATCGGCTTACTAAGAATGGTGCATCACGCTTAATGGCCGGCAATCTATCACGGTAACAAAGATTTCAAGATTTTTTTAGTGGTTTTCTGTGAACATCAAAATACTGCGATGATATGACCAATAGCTGGACATAAGAGGCAGTCCCGTGTTCACTATTTTAGTATATATCGTCAAACGCCAAGACCTATAAAGAATTAAAAAAAGTATATATACACTTCTGCTGAGAGTTTCGTAGGCTTGAATGTAGTAGGAGATCTATTGTAGTAGGGAATACCTTTGGGTAGTTTTCTGTGAACAACGATTACATAAAATCTCTTTGATAAAGCTTTTAACAGTGAAACAATTTACAAGGGAAAATTCTCATGGTATAGTGAGAGCGAATTCATTTTATACAAATTAAAATAGATAGATCATGCTGTGGTTTTAATTCAAATAACGATTTTTTTTTTCATTTATACGAAATTCACTATATATATTATAAACCTAGGTTGTCTGCCACGTCTCTCTGTTCGCGAAAAAAATCAAAAACTACTGAACGGTTATTCATGCGGTCATTAATAAATAAAGTGATTCATGAGGAACGTTGTGTTATATAGTTTATCAAGGTTTCTATTAATCATGCTGGGACAGCGTCCTCCGGGCAATATCCAGGAAGGAAACTGCGAATACAAAAAAAACACTGTATAATGTATTCTATCTCATTCTCTTGCGCATTAAATTAATATATGTTTGTCTCTTTTTACAACGAGGCTAATGAAATATTGAATCCAAATATAACTAAAACATTTCAATTGAAAATTGTAATATTTTAACGATTCGGTAACTAATTTCTTCATCGTCAATAAATAGGAACAAAACTGTTTAATTTTCAAATACGAGCCATTATCATAACTCTACAACGGATCATTAAGTATAGTGATCTAATTAATGATATAGGAGTAGACAGGGCCCGGGTCCGGGGACCACCGCATCATAACACGAATGATTGATTGGCATCATTATAATGTTATCATTAAACCTTTAGTTTCGACGTTTTTTTTTTAAATACAAACCAGCTTCTGGTCACCGTTGAATGTAAAAAATGTTGAAACACGTTACACGTAAAATTTTATCTTAAAGAATGGTATATCCGTCGTTATGTTTTATGCTTCAAAACAGTTATTACTCCGGTTGTTAATAACGGTTATCTGTCGACAGTGAACTATATCGTCTTGTTATTTTATAACAGATGTTGTTGTTATTTGTTGTCAATTATTCTGCTGTTTTTGCCCGCTTTTTTTTTTCGTACTGACTACGCTATTTGCCTGACAGACTTTTACAGCTTCACCGGACTACTAAGGCACTCGGCCGATAAACAAAATTTCACATTATCAGCGATCAACAAGGGCTTTATTTTATTTTGAAAACCTACATTAATATTAAAATAAAATATAATAAAATGACAAATACACGTACAAAATTATAAAAAAAAAACTTCGACAAACAATTTTGTCACGAAGCTTTAATCTAAAAATTCTCCAAAAACGATACATTTTGATTGATACTTGTCATTCAACAAATCGGCTTACTAAGAATGGTGCATCACGCTTAATGGCCGGCAATCTATCACGGTAACAAAGATTTCAAGATTTTTTTAGTGGTTTTCTGTGAACATCAAAATACTGCGATGATATGATCTCGTCTTAGAATACAAAAAAATGGAAATTGGTATTAAAATTTTTGACGTCGATTTTATAAAAATAATATAATTTATGTATTGTATTATATTATTGTATTAGGGTATTGTAAGCAATACCTTAATCGCTTTAAGATTATTGACGATAACACCTGCCCCTGCGATAACA
Organism: Antheraea pernyi; assembly: GCA_015888305.1. Classification (NCBI taxonomy): domain Eukaryota; kingdom Metazoa; phylum Arthropoda; class Insecta; order Lepidoptera; family Saturniidae; genus Antheraea; species Antheraea pernyi. The sequence goes on along the minus strand of MU158895.1, from coordinate 255,046 downwards.
CTTCTGTACAAAACTTTGAACATTTGCATCAAGAATGCACCAGGTTTAGCACGAAGAGATTAGGGCACATAATGCTTTGTTATAATCTTTGTATATGTCCATTCGATGTTTTGGACTTGATGGAGATGGAGTCTGCTATCAAATCGTTCGATGATTTTGTCAAATATGTGATTGCTAATCTTATAACATTTAACGAACTTTAAAATAACCATGATTCTCTGAATTGTATCTATATGAGGACTAACAAATCTTGGTGACTTTTATATTATGCTCATGCAACACCTTAAGGGAGTGAGTAGTGAATCGTATTAATTTGCGGTCACCTCTCTCCCCCCTTATATTGCCAATTCCAAATGACCTCTGTGCGAAATCAATAAAGAAGAAAAAAAAATTAATGTCTGGTAACATTATAATATTTGATATAATAGTAGAAACCGATTATGATTGACCTCAGTCAGGGCTGTGGTCTTTTTCAAATCGGTTGTACATATTTATAGATTACAATTACATATTAATTTTAAGTGTAATGGTATTCCTGTATGGTATTCATTCTTGACAATTTAATGTATGTCCGCAAGCACCTTGAAAAGCTAGATTTCGTAAAAACCCGGGACAATCTAGATACTAGAAATTGTGACAAACTGGTTGTCCCACGTTTTAGACTTAGTAAAACCGGTAATCGTTTTTTGGGAAGTAGTGTTAGATTTTACAACAAAGTCCCAAAGGATATTACCGATTTGCCGGATTGCGAATTTAAGCGCCATGTCAAGCGGGTTTTGGTGTCAAAAGGCTATTATAAAGTGGATCAATATGTGAATGATGGTGATGTCTTGATTGTCTGAATTGACTCATCTCTGTGCATCCATTAAAAACGTTTGTGACATTTATAGAATATATTATTATTCTAAATATTATATATATTTCTTAAAAAAGATAAACCAGATCGAGTTTCTTGCCGGTTCTTCTCGATGACTGGGTTGTTTTCCGAACCGGTGGTAGTTTTGATGTTTATGAGTGCCTTCTTAGGGCCTAAATTGAATTGATTTTGATTTTGGTACTTCATAATATAAATACAAGTAGTATATAATAACAATTCTAACTAATAAATGTGAAAGTGAGTTTGTTGTTTGTTACGCTTTCACGCCTTAATTATTACCGATCATTGTCAAATTTTGTTGTTGTTGTTCAAGTTGTCAGGGATATAAAGAATGACACACATTTAGAAAAGATGTTTCCGAAGGATACGTAAAACCTACATTACTGTGAGAGAAGCCGCGAGAAAAATCTAGTAATTATATATATGTTCTCAAGTTATAAGAGCATTAATAATTCTCCATTTACAGTACGCGCTTCCGTTCCACGCGATGCGCCATCACGGCGCAACTCCGGTGTACCCGTTTATCGACTCCACTCAATTACATTAAGCTGATAACGTACACTGGCATCTAGTTACCCGCTTAACACTACCGGTGGTCTCCACGTGCATTATATTTATAAACTTTTAAATATTCATATAACCACTCTCATACCGGTAGCCTCGTATGCTTTCAATAACAGATATTGGTAGAAATATCTCAAAAATAGTACATCGATATTTACAATAGTAAGTAAGTACATACGTTTATACAAGTATAAGTTGAGTAAAAAGTTAACTATATAAAATACGAGAAAGATCCGTAACCACTAAGTAAGAAACTGTCCACTAAAAGCTTTATTAGACGCTGTTACTTCGTGAAATATTTCTCGACAATTACCAGTGATGCGACATATGGAATTTAATCGATGTACGAATATATTTTTAAATATATCAATTTTTAAAGTGGAACTTTTTGTGGCACGTAAACTAAAAAATTTCGTCACCCGTCGAGCGCGAAACGTAAGGGTACCTACCTACCTGTGTATTACCTGTGTACCTATACTTTTTTTTTTGTATATCATAGGACGCAAACGAACAGGTGGGTCACCTGATGTTAAGTGATCACCACCGTCCATAGACACTTGCAACACCAGAAGAGTCACAAGTGCGTTGCCACCCTGTATTTGGAGGAGGGGGAGTGGGGAAGGAGGGAGTGTGAGGGGAGGTGGGTCTCCGGCGCTCTCACTAACCGAATGAAACGCAACAATGCAAGCACTGTTACTTCACGTCGGTTTTCTGCGAGAGGGTGGTACTACCTCGGTCGAGCCGACCCATTTATGCTGAAACCAGTAATAGCTTCAGCGTGGCTCTACCACCATAAAATATACTATACAGGGTAAACCAAATATACTGGGTTTAGTTGTATACCAAAACGAGTAAATGTATAATTAAGCATTTATACTACGAGACTTCGTATAGTATAACAGTTTATAAGCATTCTCATAAATATATAATTTACAAGCCAAAGAAGTTTCACTTCCGCCGCGTGTACGCACACTATGTTTTTTTCGTTACCTTCTCATCTGTGTAATGTTCGTAATAGAAAATGCGAAAGAATGTCTTTTTTTTCGTAACGCTTTCACATCTTAGCTACTTATCCGATCGACGTGAAATTATCTGTACACTATCAAAGGTACAGAAGATTCATAGGATACATAATATTGTCCTTGTTCAAATTATATATAACCGTTTTCATAGCAACGGATTGAGCAGTATAGAAATAGATGCATCGCCATATCTCCTATTAACGAGTTATATTAAAATCTATGGCAAAAAACCTTTTCCATCAAAAAACACTTAAGCTTACAAACTTTCATAGTAATCTGTTAAGCGGTATTCTAATGTACTGATCTGAGATACACAAACATTATTTTCTATTTGTATAGACTAAGTTGAAACATGGTTTATATAAAAACTAATACAAAATATAATCGATTAACCGTAGCATTAAACATAACAAAACTCAACATAACAGTTTCACCAGCCTAATGAAAACAATGTCCAGAAATTCGTCTGACAATCGGTCTTAATCTTAACGATAGGCCGGCTAATAAATCATTAATTACTCGGGCATTATCGATAAATAAAAACATCGATAATTCTACACCGTGCATTAATGGACTAAGACGCCACGCTACAGGAAGCCCCTTCCCGTCATTTGTCAAGCTGACATTTGACATCAGTCATGCAGGTACGACTGAGTGACGTTTTTGTGGGAAACATTATTGCGTTTTGTGTACGTAAAAGGTATATTTTAAGAGACACTTGTAAATTTTATTGATCGTGGAATAGTGAAGTAATTATGAACGGCTTTATTCGTGTTCAATTTCTTTTAAATAAGGAAGGTGAAATATATTACGAATCGTGTAAGCCGGTTTTTTGTTTTCGTTGTACAACATAACAAAAAAATGTCTACTATCAAGTAATCTACAATTTATCGCCGATTAACACTGCCATGCTGGTATGCATGTTTTTCCGCACCTGGATATATATTAAACTAATTTCGGAACATGACAAAACGAAAGGGAATCCTTGTGATGGGTTTATGGCTATATGTAAAGTTTTTATTTTCGAACTGACTACGCTATTGACCAAAGGTCTTAACAGCTTCATCGGACTACATATGTAAAGTGGTCACAATACAGTTGGGTATATAACACTGCTTCCCTTGATACTAGATATTTCCCAACTGATACCAGACCACGACATGCCTAAATATGTCACTATTATGAGTGCTACGCCTTTTGTACGGTGGTTGCAACTTAGGTACAGTTATCGAATCCTATTACTGTGTAAAACTAAGGTGGCTCTTTATATTCGTTATAGTGATGTTAGGAAAATGGTTTATTCATATAAGAAATATATTTTTAACTGCAGTTTATACGTGGTTTTATTCGCGTTAATCTAGATTCCGAAAATAAAGTACTGCTTTATTACTCGCTATAATTTTTAAAATCGACTGTGTGTTTTAAATGGTAACTAATTTCAAACAAAAAATCATATTATTATAGTAATTTAGTTGACTCTATATAATTTTTTACTGTTTTTTGAGTCGGTAGTAGTTCTGGAGTTAATTTTGAAAGTTGGGTAACCTTTGATTACAATTTTTACTACTACTGCAATTGCTATTTCTTACTCTAAATATCTTAAGTCATGAAATATGTCTTCTAAAATATACTATACATAATTACTTCATTATGTACTCGTATTATTCTAAATCATAAACAACAACAATTATGAATTAACGTGTAACTTTATCTCCTAAAATAATTATGGCAAGACTCTATCACTATAAACACATTTATTTAATTAAACGGCTAATAAAACAATTGCTCGAAAATAAATAAATAATCGTACCAAAATATTTTATTTTTACAAGCCCGATAAAATTTTTGTCGACGGTGGACAACACTAAAAGTAAAGTTGTTTGTTTCGCCGGTAGCAAGTAGTGTCGTGTTGATAAATATCCTTAAAGATTGTTCAGTCTTCTCGATAATTTTCTCTCGAGACCTCACACTTTATAAAGTTAAATAATTCCAATCTTAACTCTTCCATATAGAGTTGACATTCGTAAAACACTTATGAATACTTAGTCGATTAAGGCATGCTGTTATTTATGGAACTCTCAAAGTATGTGTTTTATAGTTATTTGATAGAACACCATCGTGATTATTAAGCTCGGTCTCTACAGCAGATGTCAATTTTATTTCTTTAACATTAGGTAATATTAATCATAGCTTTATCTGAATGTGGAAGTTAATAAATATCTAATATTAAGTTTCAGAAATGACATAACCATTTGTATAGTTTTATTATTTATTCAAGGTCAAGTCACGATATACTGTTCCGGGCTCCATTGGTACCTAAGTTTATTATATTCATACTATGCAGTAAGCTTATGATTTCTTATATTTCATTATTCTACTCTGTTCTTGAAGCTGCAGTCATCAAGCCAACTCCTAGTTAAATTTCGGCCATTTCGGCACCCTTTCGCTAGTTGTCTTTCTGTCATCGAACTCGATGAAGCTGTCAACGTCCTTAGGACCAAAGAGCATCTAGATAACCAAAGTAAAATCAGCATTTAACTATGGCGAATAAAACAAATATGTAATATCGATTTCTACGTCACCAAAAATAAGTGGATATTTAAAATCCATAGATTACACTTAAATTAACCATGCTTTAATTAGGTTCATAAAAATAACAATCAATATTGTACGTTATATTACTATAATAAATTCAAATACGTTAAATTAAAACTATAAAGGTATTTGCTGGCTTTTGGATAACAAATATATTTTATAAAACCAAATAGAAACTTTAGATTTTACGACCGCTGCTTACAGATAAACTGATGTCATAAATACAACACGCAAGAACATTCGTTGATATAACTATTGTACTGTAAATACGAAACGATCCATTGAAGCTACTACTTACCACCGTCAGCAAAAAGTAGCGTAATATCCCGAAGGCGCGCATGGCATGTCAATTTTCTCCGCATTTACGACCCAAAACGTGTACAACATTGTATAAAGCCAGACAGACAATCGATTTATTTTATTTATTTCTTTTCATTTCAGGTAAAAAGTGGCGTTCGCTCACCCCTCAAGACCGGAGGCCGTTCGTTGAAGAAGCGGAAAGACTCCGAGTCATACATATGACAGAACATCCGAACTATAAATATAGACCTAGACGACGAAAACAGAATAAAGCTAGACCGAACCAGACCGCTACACCTGTAAGCGCTCAGCCGGCCGCATCAGCTGCTTTAGGGTCTCCGTATGCCACCGGAACTGATTCACCAGATACACGTTTCACCCACAATCCAGGAGCTGGGTTCTCTCCATATAGAACTTCACCACTTGCCTCGGATTACCAGACTAACCAGCAATATAACGGACACGTCCAAACACCTGAATCGTCGCCGGCGAGATCACCAGAGCCTCAGGGTAGGAGGAGTACACCAGCAGATGCACCACTCCCGACTCCCGATGCGTCTCCCGTCGAGAATGAAAAGGAAAACTTCCAATACGAAGAGAGGCGAAGGGCTCTCAACGCATCATCGCTATCCGATTCGTATTCACCGTACAAAACATACAGAACACCAGGTTCCTACTCGCCAGCTCCCGTGGCCGCTATGGGTATGGCAAACGGGATGTACGTCATGTGCACCCAAAAGGCATTATCAGAACAGTCTCCACTAGTCACTGGGACATTCTTTCCACCCGTAGCGACGTCTCAAGACCAACAGACCCTCGGGACGAGCACTCCGAGAGTATCATCAGCACCAAGCGTTCCCCTTGGTGCCGAATATGGCATTCAGTACCACCCCTACGAACAATACGAACACATCTACAAAACTGAAGACACTTATGTTCACTATCCTGAACAGCCCAAGACGGAATACGACGGTGGGAGTTATTTTTCGGAAGAACCTCCGTCGAATCAGCAGGATTCGGAGCAGTACATGCATCCACGTTCAGAAATACGAACGGGATCACCGGAGTCTGATCTAGACGCTCGTGAGTTCGACAAGTACTTAGATTATGGACCGGACGGTTCAATCGAACAACATCAACAGTACAGATACGATCAACAGAGTTACAGGCCCACGTACTGTCCCGAGCAAGGTCCCGCCGGTCAGGAGTATTGTTCTGAGAGGATGTACCCTCCATACGCTTCAGTTATTTCAGGGGTTCCACCGCCGACATATGCTCCGGCTACGCCTGGAACTGAGGCGAGGCCAGAAGACGAGTTCAGCGTCATATTAGCCGGTGTCCGACAGACATGTTACAGCAATTGACTAGAACAGGACTGATATGGGAAATGATTATGCTGATTCATAATGTGACCCAAAGATGTACGATCTACGAAAAACTTAGATAAATTAAAGCGTCGAAATTAGAATATACTCGATATGGGGATTGTTGGAATCGAGAAATGAAGACAACTGTGAAGGTCTGACAGATTTTTCTCGCCCACTGCATATAGTTATGCGCGTAAGAAAACCTTGTCCGAATATTTTATAGACTGACGATATATATACGATTATTAAGTAACAATGGTTCTGATACAGTGTGATAATCGTTATAATAAAAAATAAAATCGAAAAAAAAAATATTTATTTAAAAAATATATATGTATACTAAGACACCGTTTACGGTGAAATCCTATAAATTGAATATAAAAAAATTAGTTATTATTTATAAGTGTTGACAACATTGCCTGTGAAAAGTTCCACGAAATTATTATAATCGTTTTATTCTATCGTTTTTAATATTTAGTAATGCATTCCAATGAAAAAGACACGAATTTTCATGTATATTATCTACATTTGTTACAAAGTATAGGATTACAACAGATGTATAAATTTACTGAGTCCAAGATATTTTGAATGTAACTGATTATTTTAAAAGCAGTAATGGAATATACAATAATAACTTTTCATGTTAAAATTTCAATTTTGTATACATATTACTTCAAATTTTTTAATTTGAAAATCGCGCACACGTAAACATAGTTCTTATATCCTTAATCTTGTAGATAATAGCATAGCATTTTGATATGTTACACCCAAAAACCTTTTCATAACTGTATAGATTATTACCGAAGGAAAATCTTAAAAATCGATCCTATAATTTATAAAAACGTCGCGTATATACCTACAGATATACGTGGAAAAGAGATAAAAAAAGTCGCCTAGAAACTTAAAAATGTGTAAACTGCAAGTAAAGTCCAGTATGTAACATGCTTAATAGATCTATAGTTTAAATAATTATTAAATATCTCACCGAAAATGACCCTACTCGTTATTAAAGATATTAAAACATACACCTTTCCCGAATATATTTTAATTGTAACAAAATAAAGAAACTCAACAATTTCAAGTATTATGCTATCTATTAATTTCCATAATAAATGACAAATTCCGAGATGTGTATCAAATTAATTATCAAATCGCCTTGAGTAAAGAAATAATAAAAATAGTGCCTTGATTATAAAAAGATAACTGAAAATTGTGCCCTTATCATTGACATATAGAACCCAAGACGCACAGTCTTGAATAAAAGTAGCGCTCAAAACCGGCCGTAAAAACTCCCCAATATACGTGGTTATAGTTATGCGATAAACTTATAATTTTGCAAATTCAACCTTACCTGAATGATTTAAAGTTGTTTTTACAAGGACGCAAGCGTCGCGAGGCTATTTGAAATGACTGCATAATCCAAAATCATGCACTCATTTTTGTGTGCCGATTGTGAGACGTTAAGTGTGCATCTTGGGTTTTTGTATATCAATGGCCCTTATTATAAAAAAATGAATAACTCGTTTCATTGGTGCTGTAAGGATTTATTATAATACTAAATTAAAAAGAAACTGTTTTCTTTTAAAACCGTACACCCTACAGGTTGCGAATACGATTCCTATGATATATAAAAGATTTATTTATTTGTACTATTTCTGTATATTACTAAGATAAATAATGAATTATCATTATAGTGTATACCGTTCTTCCAATAAGCCTGTAGATATACGATTAAGTTAATGTTTTTGTAACTTTTTATTATTATTATTATTTTGTTAAAATATATGAATTTGTATAAATTGTAAGAGTTATTGATAGATAAATGAATATCTCATAGATCATAAATCATAGTGAACTGCGTTCATGTTTTTACTCTTTTTAATAGATTTAAGTATTATTTTTAAGTGATAAAAGACACTCGCACCGCGAAACTAAGTTCTTCCTAATTATAAGAAAAATTTATAATGAGTAATAAAATTTATATTATATAAAAAAATTGTATGATTTATTTTAAAACCCCCTTAGTGTAATCATTGACTGCATTGTGGATTTATGGACACTGACATATTTTACATAATCTCTATAAATAAAAGTTCCAAACTTGCAACAAACAGAAAAATAGCGATAACCGTAAGGTTCTCTAGAAACTTTTTATAATCTACTAGCCTCTGCCCGCGACTTCGTCTGCGCGTGGAATAGTTACTTTGGATTAACAATAACACGCAGCGGAAGCTCTCAAGAGGAAAAAAACCCAATTTTGAAACATTCTTCATTGTTGCTCTGCTTCTATTGGTCTCAGTGTGATGATATAGTCTATATCCTTCCTCCATAAATTAGCTATATAACGCTGAAAGAATTTTTCAAATCGGACCAGTAGTTTCTAAGATTGCCCCCTACGATGTCACAAATTCACAAGTTTTTCGTCTTTATAATATTATTATATTTACTACTAGTAGAGCTTACGGTACCGTGGGTACGTACAAATTAAATAAATATTACGATCTAACTAATGAATTAAATAAAAATGGCTATGTGGTTAATTTATACGCGGTAGAAGTAGCAGCGAGAGGTATACCAGCAAAATCTCTCTATAACCTTCTGAAGGACCTTGGCCTGTCGAAAACTGCAGTAAGTTCTATTTTAAAACGAGTGTCAAAGGCTGCACTAACAGGTTCCTACCAAATTTGGCTAGGCAGGCCGGGAAATTCGAGCAGTGAAGGTGAGCGTTGATGCGCATCTCAAAGGGACCCTCGTTAAACCTACATCTGGGTCGCAAGTCCTGGGAACTGCTCTGAGTTTCTCCCTCGGCCACACGATGGACCCGGCACCCGCACGGAGACTCCATGGAATACTAAGAAGTTCGTCTCTCTCTCTATAAGCATTTGACTACAGTCTTATTTGATGTGAAATGACGATATGGTACAAGATAGTAAACACGCCAACCCTAGAGGGGATGGGCTCTCAATTTCAGCTACCAAGACACACCAACAATTGCTTGGTGACAGATTTTCAACTTAAGCCAGTCGGGCTTATAAAAACCCTATCAATGATATTATAACTAAAAAGCTGTAGATACGTTACCTATATGATATTTAAACAAATAGCACACATACGTAAAGTAATATTGTAACACCACACTGTCTTACATAAAATGTGGAAGTAAGACGGCATACTCTCAATATCGGTGGTGAAAAAGAAATAGTTATATGTTGCTTAGATACGGGCGGATTGACGGGATAGCCGTCAAAAGTAAGCTAGCTAGCCAAGTTTTAACAAGGCGCTGTCGAAGCGTTTATGACGTATCTACAGTTTTTTAGTTATAATATCATTGACCAGCATGCTATAATATCATTACGATGTTATCCTTCACCGGAAGCCCCGACTCAGTTCCAAGTATTTGAACCTAAATCCATCGATACTGTGTTCGAACACGCTAACGGCTCCCCCAGGGTAGTACCACCCTTTCACAGAAAACCCACGTGAAATAACAGTGCTTGCATTGTTGCGTTTCCTTCGGTCAGTGAGAGCGCCGGAGACCTACCTCCCCTCCCCTTCCCTTAAAACACAGGCTGGCAACGCACTTGCGACTCCCCTGGTGTTGCAAGTGTCTATGGACGGTGGTGATCACTTAACATCAGGTGACCAACCTGTCGTTTGCCTCCTATTTTATAAAAAAAAACGCTACCATCTAAACACTCGACACTTCATTATGAATTATGCTCACGCTAGCGCTATGGAATGAGTTCCCTGGTACTGTATTCCTACAGGGATATGACATGGTCTATTCAAAAAGAAACTGAAAAAAGGTCGCCAACAAAACAGTGATACCCCTGGTGTTGCAGTTATCCATAGGTGACGGTAACCATAAAACCATTAGATGGGCCGTGTGCCTGTTTGCTGCCCTTTTGGTATAAAAAAAGTTTCTTACATTATGAAACAGTACTGACGTTGAATAATAATTACAGTCTACTACTATGTACAAACAGCCTCGAAGGGAACACAGCTCAATAGCCAATAATATAATATATTATTATAGTGAATAATATAAAGCTGGCCGGCACCTACTATGTCAACAGACATAACAGCATAGTAAAGTACATTTGGTGGGCACTAGCAAGAAAACACAATTTTGAAAAAGATCAGCTATGGTGGAAGGTGAATTTGTCTCAACCTCAGATAAAGGAAAACAACTCCGCGAAGCTAATGTGGGAGATACCAGTACAGGCGGACGTTACAATAACACACAATAGACCAGACATAGTATACATAAATAAGACAGAAAATAAAACCTACTTAATAGACATAACCGTACCATCTGACTAGGCCCCCCTCGGCAGCAGCTCAAGCCTAGGTCCGTTCCCTCGGCGTGGAGCCCTTGAGTACGCTGCTCGCGCGATACAGTGACACAAAATCTTACATCACTGCGACAACATTACACATATCACCTCCACACACGTGCACGCATACACGCTTACACATGCAGGTGGAAGGGTTTTATTTTTTCCCCTTATCAAACTGAAATAGTTTAGAATATTATCCGATACGAAATATATATAAGGGTTGTTGAGGTATGTATGCTTGGTACACATATATGTTTCAACAACTCATATATGTATGAATATTTAGCTTAGGTTAGCTTACATAGGTCGCGTATTGCATGTATCAGGCAACAGCCAAAGCCGAGGTTTGCAGCGCACCCTTGAGCTAGTTGTCAAAATAAAATCGGTTGAGTGCCTTAAGCGCTCGCCTTAGTAGTCCGGTGAAGCTGTTAAGACCTTGCTTGGTCAATAGCGTAGTCAGTTCGAAAACAAAAAAAAAACGTACCATCCGACTACAATATAGGACCAAAATAAATAGAAAAGCTTGTAAATATCACCTCTTAAAAGTAGAACTAACCCGACTCTGGAATACACACATAGAAACCATCCCCATAGTAATAGGCACAACAGGCGTAGTAGTAAAAAGCATACATCGATACATAAATAAATTAGAAGCAAACATACACATACTACAAAAACAAGCAGCCATACACAAATGCACAATAATAAGTAAAGTTTTAGGAGACACCGTGTTCATAAATTCAATTGAATCCGAACCTCTCTTCCCTGAAGGATTCAGGGCGGGAGTTAGGAATTAAACCGAGTCAAGAACTCGAGAGAAAACAATTCTTCAAACATTTATTTAGCCAATAATATAATAAGTTACCCTTAAGAACTGAACTAGAACTCCTGAATCTAAATACCTGTACTAGCCGCTACCTGCGATTTCGTCTTCGCTATTGGTCGGGAAACTCCTCATGCAAAAGAGCCAAATGTAGACATTACAAAAGTTTGAGTTAATTCAAGGAGGCTTTTTTAAACTGAATTATAAAAAAAAATATGGAAATAATTGACAATAAAAGTACACTGAAGCGTGCCTATATTAAAAATGTTTTTTTTTGTAACATGAAGAATGACCGAACGGAGCAATGATAATTAACAACAAATATACTAATATTATAAAGTTGGAGGGTTTTTTGTTTGTTTGAACGCGCTATAATATCAGGAACAATTTGGATCAATTTGAAAAATTCTTTTAGTCTTATATAGCTCACTTATCGAGGAAGGCTATATTGATAGGAGTGGAGCACCAAGTGGAAGAACGTGGAACACGTCATAATATTTATATTATTTATTCATCAAACAAATATTTTGCCGTTTAGAAAGATTTAAAGAATGTACATTTAATATGTACTTTTAATGGTAGATGTAACTTCATTTTGTCGGCATTTCATTCAGCATAATATGCTGTTTTTTCAAAGATCCGTTCATAATCATGTCATAATTAATCATCCTCCAAACCAAAAAACATTACACTTTGATTCCTCCGACAATATTATTTCTTACACGAATCTTAATAAAAAAATATCCTTAATAAGATAAAATGTCTATGTGTTCCCTTGTTGATACTCAACTTACCCGCTACTTTTATTTTTCTGAAGATTTATTATAAAAAATTAGATTTTACTATCAACTAACAAAATAATAACTAACGGTACCTTGCTTTTTCACTTGTCTTTAATTTTCCCGCCCTCGGAGGTCGAAACTATCGAATTATATTACGTTGTTCTTGCTAAGCGTATATTCTGATTGATATTTTAATGGTAATTTCTGCGCTCTTAAAGCCCACAGCGTGATGTTAAATAATAACTTTCCTGAATATATAAGTTATGATATACAAATATAATTTTTCAAATGTGATTGTTAGTTTCACGTATAAATGTGTTCAAATGAGTAGAAAAACAATTGTTGTTTTTCCGTTGCATCCGGTTTGAAATCACAACGATTCCAAAGAAGTTTCACTTCAAAAGTGTTATTTATTGCCATATCCATTCATAGCCATTCATCAAAAAGTTGTTATTTTAATTTTACATACACACACTTTATTTTTATAATACGTAATAGATTACAAATAAAAATTTGCAAACAAAACTAATGTAGAATAAACTTTTTGAATAGGAACACAAAATAAACTTTGAAAATGTTTGCGATAAAACTTAATACATTACCATGGCAACGTATATAATACTGACTCTAACAGGCAACGAAAGCTCTCAAAAGGAAAAAATGCCCGATATTGAATATCATTCTTCATTGGCGCTCCGCTCCTATTGATCTTAGCGTGATGATATATAGCCTAAAGCCTTCCTTTCTTAAGAGCTATCTAAAACCGACTTTTTTTTTCAAATCGGACCAGTAGTTCTTGAGATTAGCGCGTTCAACCATACAAACAAACAAACTCTTCAGCTTTATATATTAGTATAGATTGGTTGACTGACCTCTATAAGTAAATTTAATAGCTGCGCTCCAGATAACGAGAAGTTTTTCTGTCCTGCCTCTCATTCATCAAGTACGGATCATGCAGACACTTTGCAAAGGAAATTTTTGAATGTCGTTGTGACAAATAAGAAATTTGAATTTACGAAGTTATACTTCTTTTTGCGCGTTTGGGAAAAATGATGAGAGTAAATTTTTAAGACGCGCGCGCACACCGTCACGGAAAACCGACACCCTGAAGTTATTACTATGCGCGCACACCGTCACGAAAAGCCGACACCCTGAAGTTAACTATAGTCAACATTTTGTTTCTTTGTATTTGTTGTTTGTATTAAAACTTTCAATGTATTAAATACCTTTTTTCTATTGTTAGTGTCGTTTTTTCTACAAACGTAGAATTAGGCGAAAGATAAAATTTTTGAAAAGATTTTGCGTTACGCCAAAGAAATATAACTTATACACTTTACTTATACTTATATAACACTTTCTTACTTGTTTTTTATTCATATAAATGCGTAACTATACAATCTTGTTTGTAGGGAAGATGTTGTGAATTGATTTAACTTAAAATCTATTTAATCTATGGAGGTTCTTTACTGTCACTAGCAGGTGCCCACGACTTCGTTTGTGTCGTTTTTTCTATAAACGTAGATTAAGGCGAAAGATAACATTTTTGAAAAGATTTTTATCTTGTTACGCCAAAGATGTATAACTTCTAACGCGTGTGCATAAGTACACACACACTTTTTTATGTAAAACGTGCACGAGGAATCGAGTACAGAGGGCTGAAGGTAAAGAAAGCTGTGTTATTTCTAATAATAAAGTTCCTTATTACTGTGACTATTTAATACTAAATCATAATAATTAGATTTCATTAAAATTAAAACAGCGTACCTCACACGTTACACAAAAAAAAACAACCGTAGACGCCCTAAGAAAATGAGCGTAAGTCCAAATAAATTAATATTACTAAATAATTTGCACGCTAGCGGGGCAGGGGCGCGCATATATCGGCCCGCGGCCCCAATCGCCTGTAATTACGGCCCGGGCCCGCCTGTGCAACGCCCCAACACTTCGCTTCGAATGATATTGATGTATTGACGTTTTGCAACAAAATCGAATAAACTCGTATTTCCAAATTTTAAGTTTATTCTATAATTTTATTGTTCCAAATATACATTATAAGATTTTGAAATGAAAAACTTCTTTAGGCGCGTTGAGCGGTACCTTTGGCAGGAGATTAAGTTATAACTTCGCGTCATCTTCGTCTATTCCTCCCCTCCCCCCAACATAGGCTGGCAACGCACTTACGACTCCCCTGGTGTTGCAAGTGTCTATGGACGGTGGTGATCACTTAAGATCAGGTGACCCATCTGTTCGTTTGCCTACTATAATATAAAAAAAGAAAAGAAGTCATGACACACTATGAAGCATGACCGAACGTATTGTACTTACGCGGCTTCCAACAGACTAGTGACGCGTAGTATAGGGGCACGTGTTCATGTAATATTGATATTTACCAGCTCATTATAAATTTGATTACTTAATAAGTTCTATCAAAATGTGTATAAATATTGGCCCGAGTGCCATTAGACTTTTATATATCATAAGAGGCTAGAAGTTATACTTGTTTGGAGAGTAACAAAATAAAAATCTTTTCAAACATTTTATCTTTCGCCTTATTCTATGTTTGTAGAAAAAACGACACTAACAATAGAAAAAAGGTATTTAATAATACATTAAAAGTTTTAAGGTATGAACAATAATGGTCAACTAATTAGAAACAACAACATTTAGGTGAGAGGAAGAGTTTTTTTAAATTAATACTTAATTACATTGATAATACTTAAGTTTTAATACATAATATGAGATGCGCATTAAGTATTCCAAGTTTTCAAGTTGACCTATCTTTTGTTATTGAAGAGTGTGTATTACAGTTAAGTTCAGCTATTAACGTAACTTTGACTGAATATCTGTCTGCTAACTTAATCTAATAAATAAGTCCCCATATTTTTGAGTCCTTTTCTTAGTGTAGTACAATGAATAGGGTAGTTACAAGTGTTTTTTTTCAGGCGCTTTTGATTGTACATGTTTACACAGGTTATGAATTATTTTTGATCTCTTTGAATATTCTTTTTTTTTACCTTCATGATATAATTTAAACATTAATTTATAAGCACCACATAAATTTCACTCCAAAAATTGTTTCAGGTATCAAGGATACACAAATGTTGAAATTCCAACTCACAGAGACATTCAACAGTGTTTAGTTAAAATTGGAGATAAGCAATCAACATTCTTAGGCTCAAAGCAATGGATAGGATCTACAGAAGTGATGTTCTGTTTGGAGACTCTTCTGGGAGTGCAATCTCGAATTATTTTTGCAAATACTGGTGCAGAGTTACAAAGTTACACGCATGACCTCATACACCATTTCCAGAAGAACGGAACACCTATAATGATTGGTAAGTTTTAATGTTTTCTTTAGACAAAATTAGTCCATTTTGTTATTTTACAAAAATTGTAGTTACAAAACTGTTAACAATTATTTAGTTGTTTGGTAATTTGTTGTTTTGTATAATTTTATAATAATAACATGATAATTAATGTTCAGTGTGAGTAACGTAAGGTGTTCTCGGTTTCACATCTATTGGTTGTTACAAAATAACACGAACCGACCATTGTCATTATTCAAATAATGCCAAAGAGGTAACTGATAATCATCAGCACAATAATAATGTCTTCAATAACTTAGGCATAAAGGATTATATCATTCATTCTTGTAATAATGGCCTGTATCTATACCTATGTCATCCAAGTAACAGCTTAAAGGTCAAACACCCACAGTATTCTAGGATACAATACTTCATAGTCACATTTAGCATATAGAATAATAACATCTAAACAAATATTAATAAACAACAAAGAGAACCTAAGTTAAAGTTTGTTCTAAGACTTTGGAAAGTATAAACACAATCATAATAAACGTTGGTGTAATGACCGGTGCCCAAAGCTGCAAGTTAATAAGGGAGTTAATAACCTTTGATAGTAAACCGGATAATAAACTCTTTTGTTACGTTCATGCCATTTCCACATTCACGTTCAAGTGGAAGTGAAATCACCAGACGGTCATTAACACTATGCTTTAACATAGAAGTGAAGAGGATTGTGTATAATTTTTGTATTTTTCTAGATATATAGGTTAAATATTAAGCACCTATTTTATTAATTGATTTAGGACGAAAATCAAGTGCAGACTATCCACCATAAATATTGCTACTCTATAAACTTTCAGCCTGTATATGATTTTGTAATTAATTTAATATTGTTTAGGTGGTGGCGTATTGGCGCATACAATTTTAGGTGTTGAATATAATTCTGCAACAAATGAAACGAGGTATCTTATACTAGATCCTCACTATACGGGTGCAGAAGACCTTGCTGTTGTTGTGAATAAAGGATGGTGCGGTTGGAAGAATTCTGACTTTTGGAATAAAATTGCTCATTATAACCTTTGTCTGCCACAAATTAAACCAGCTCTTTAAGAGTTTATACTATTCCATATTCTATAAATACTTTTAATATGTCTGAAATTAATTATATAAAGAATATTAAATGTTTATTATGTTATTATTTACTAGATTGAGGGGTTAGAAGTATAATTGTTCTATTCGCCTAATCTGGAATCTTACTTTTAACGATACTAATTAAAAACTATGAAATTATGCAACTGTGAAAGTGATTTCAACATTTAGAACCATTAGAATTGAATGATATTATTTTAGTAGGGGCTATCTAAAGGGTAAAGAAAAATACTGTATTTTTATTAAGCTATTTCGTTCAAATGTTGCAATAGTATAAATTTCGATGAATGTGCATACATTCAATCGAGCTGTGATAAAGGTTTTATAACGACATTTAATTCCGTATGCATTTTACTTTTAACTTAGCCGAAACAAATATGAAGAGTATAGTTAAGACAATATGTAGGGTCGATTTATAACTATAATCTATACATATAAAAGAAAGTCGTGTTAGTTACACTATTTATAACTCAAGAACGGCTCTACCAATTTGGCTGAAAATTGGTGAGAAGGTAGATTAGAGCCAGGAGACGGACATAGGATACTGTTTATCCCGTTCGACATGTTCCCGTGTGACTTCACACAAAACGTCAGTCACTATAAAACGTGGTATAACAAAAACACATCTGACTTGGAATAACAAAACGAAAATGACAGCTAAATAATTTTGTCTATGGATGTATGGTTGAAAATTTGATTTTTGTAACAAATAAATTCTATGAAAACTAATTATTAACATTTATTAAACGTGATACTTTTAGGACGATTAAGCCTTGACAATTACGTTCTATACCAGGTGAAAGGTTAGACACTCGCAGTATTCTAGAATATGACACTTCATGGTTACATTTAACACAATAAATAATAATATTAAAACAAATACGAATATACAACAAAGAGAAGCTTAGGTAAAGTTCGTTATAAGAATTTCAAAAGTGTGGATTACGCAACGATACTCAAAGGAAAATTCGAAGGTGAGAAAGTTCTCATTCCGAGGATCCCAACCGATATGCCGTTTGAATTTAAAAGACTTCAATTTCGGATCCGTCTTGCATTCGCCATGACCATCAACAAATCACAAAGCCAATCCTTGAAAGTTTGTGGTTTGAATCTAGAATATCCATGTTTTTCCCATGGTCAATTATATGTGGTATGTTCACGGGTCGGAAGACCATTTGCGTTGTTTGTTTGTTTTTGCGCCTGATAATAAAACAAAAAATGTCCTGTATCACAAGGTACTTAACTGAAGAGTGCAACCTATGCACCAAACTACAGGAACAATAATGAATGATTAATGTACTTAATTTTTTTATTTGTATTTTCTAATAAACAATTGAACTTAATAAATTTCAAAATTTGATTATTTATTGCCTTTAAGGCGGAACAGAGTTCGCCGGGTCAGCTAGTAATTAATATTTAGTCGCGTATACCTTATTTTCAATAACAGCACTGCAACGACTTTGCATTGATTCAATAAATTTCATACATGTTTCTACAGGAATTGAATTCCATGCTTCAACAAATGTTTCATATAGTTAGTTTTGACTGATGTTACGTTTGTTAGAGACTTTCTATTTAACAATATACCAGAGATTTTCTATCGGGTTTAAATCCGGACTATTTGCTGGCCAGTTTAAAACGGATATACGCTGTTCGCTAAGGAAAAATTTTACGTTATTGGCCTTATGTTTAGAGTCATTGTCATGCTGAAAGATCCAGGTTACAGGCAAATGATCGTCCGAGTAGGGAATCATTGTGTGCTCTAATATATATTTGTTTCCCCGCCTGTGTATGGGGGAGGGGTAGGGAAAGGAGAAAGGGGAAGGGAAAGGGGGGAAGGAGGTGGGCCTCTGGCACTCTCACTGATCGAACGAAACGCGACAATGCAAGCACTGTTACTTCACCTCAGTGTTCTTCCGAACGGGTCCAACTCCACATCCGGAAAAACACCCCCAAATTTTAATGTTACCGCCACCGTGCTTGACTATACTCCTTGTGTATTTATAAATAAAAAAATGTGTACAGGACGTTTAGCATAGCGCTTTCCATCAGAATTTACCATATTTATTATTGTTTCATCTGAAAATAACACTTTTTTCCATTCTCGTACCGTACAATTAACATATTTTTTAGCGAATAATAATCACTTTTCTTGGTGTTGCTTGGTAAGACGCGGTACCTTTCGAGAGATTCTTCCAAACAAGTTAGATTCCACTAATCTTCGGCGTATCAGTCTTGACGAGATGTTTCTCGGGTCATCAGGCGAAAAATCTTCATTTTTAATCTGGTTAGAGAATTTAATTGAGTCTTTTAGCAACACGAACGATTAGCGTATCTTCTCTTGGAGAGGTTTTTTTGGCCGAGCCTTTCTAAGAACATTTTCAACAGTTCCATGTGTTTTATAATTATCAATTGCATTAAAAACATTCTTAACAGAATAATTTAAATGCTTTAATATAATGATAATGAATAATTTAAAAGTAAGAAATGTTTTATATTTTATGCATGTAATGAGTTTTTTATTTGTGTGGCTATATTATTGCATGATTATTAATTATTCAATATGTATATTTTTTACGAACATTTATACGTTGAAGTTATACTTTCTTTATTCATAATAGTGTTTATAATTATCTGAATATGACGATTGTAACAGTTACCCTATTTTGCTTACAGTTCCATTTCGCACGAACCTCTTGTAACACATGATAATTAAGTCTTTTTTTATTGTTTACATTTTCATTCACGGAGACATTTTAGGTTATATTTGAGTTTTATGTGTTTATTTTCATAATTGAACGGAACAACTTAAACATTATCTGTTAGCTTAGAATTATATACATAGAAATATATATTCGCGGATATGTTTCACTGTGACATTTAGATTCAAACATTCATATGCTTTAAAATATTGGATACGTTATTTCATTTTAAAATAATTAATAATAGTTTATTTGCAAAGTACTTTCTATTAACTATTGTTCACTAGATTTTGCCCATGGCTTCGCTCGTGTTAATATTAATCGGAAATAGTACTTTTTCTTTCTGGATAAAAAAAAAACCATTTTACTGTCGTAGCACAAATTAATTATAAAATTTCTGGCGTCAGTAATTTATTACGTAGATTTATAACTTTTATTCAATCTATACTAATATTATAAAGAGGTGAAGTTTCTGAGTTTGTGAGGTTGTAGGGGGTAATGTCTGGATCTACTAAACCGATTTTGAAAACTCTTTTACCAATAGAAATCCATGTTATTTGTGAGCGTCATAGCCTATATATTAATCCGAAAAATGAAAAGACTTTTTTGTGGTAGTCGGATTTGCGAAGTAAGTCGGAGAAAACACGGTCGAACGAAAACGTTTCTTACGAACGCTGTTTTAACGATGAGAGATATATAATTGATATTCAGAAAAAAGTTGTAGAGCTTGATAATGCCTACAAAAAATACAGCATATGTGTAACTTTTATATTTAAGTCACAAACAATATGGTCAGCTAGTTATATAAAAAAAAATTGTCACTAAAATATCATGATATTTTGTATAATAATCTCATGATATAAATTAGTATGTACTAAAATATATGTATGTACTAAAATGTATGTATGTACTAAAATGTATGTATGTACTAAAATGTATGTATGTACTAAAATTTGATCAGTACACACTAATTTGTATCATGAAGTACTTTTAAAACTTATTATGAGATTTTGTCAATTAAATTGACATTGTTTATATTGACGAATATTCTCAGTACTGCGAATAAATAAGTAAGTATTGATCTCGAGAAGAAAAAATATGGAACTTGTCTGCAGAACGCTAACATTCATAATAGATATGCTAGAAACACGGCAATGTATGTACTGAATTAGAACCCAAAATTTAACAATAATATAATAAATATTGCGTAGAACCATCTAGTGTTGACTTATATAGAACAAAGATTGCATAAAAATCCTAATTAAAAATATTTTGATACCCAATTTTAATCATAATCGATAAAACGGTATTCAAGTTTATTCAATTCGGATTTTAACAAAATTATTAATATAATATGAATACTTATGATATGCCATCATCATTGCTTCAACCTTTAAAAGATCACTGCGGGGTCATAGTGGTCTTCACAAAAGAACGTATACAATTTACAGAGTTATACATATACAATTTTATAGAGAAATATTAGAAGGGTAGTTATAACTATATTACTATTATTATATTATATTAGCTAGCCGAATTACTAGCAAAAATTATAATTACATGAACATTAGTGACTTATGTAGTTAATAACTGTGTTACAGCCACTAACACTCACCGCCGGACAACACTAAGTTTTTTGTTTGAAAAAGTTAACACATAAATCGTAATATGCAACAATGTAAAAATAGCTTATCGAATAATGAAATGCTGCTAAGTAAGCGAGAGTTAATATCATGTTGAGTGATATGCATGTATAGAATTTAAGTGTGGTTTGATGATATTATATTTTAGCAAGAAACAATGGCAAGCAAACTAATTATGTAAATGATAGTAGTTCTTCGGCTTCTTCATGCGTTAGGCCCAAAAGCCAACTAAATTTTTTTTTTACATATAATTTTGATAAGTGGATAAATATTGAGAGTTTTGTTGATTTTATTATATAGCATAAGACTTAAATAATGATAGTGGCGACCAGCAAGTTATGTTCTTCGGGGCTCACTAGGACATACTTGATCATATCTACGCTTTGTGCAAATGAAATTATGATCATAGATCATCTGAGCATGCTTCCTAAGTGTAACATGAAGAATAAATAGTTTACGAACAGATAGAACTTTGCAACTTGAATAAAGTTCCTGAGTAGGAAAAAGAATAGGTTTAGAAGTCATAACTTTTAATAATGCTTTTAATAGTGCTATGAGCACAATCACCACGCCACCTTACGACGTATTGGCTATTTCAAATTCTGATAAATGTAACAGCTCTATATTTGCGTAGTCCGGTGAAGCTGTAAAGACCTTGCCAGGTCAATAGTACAGTCAGTTCGAGAAAAAAAAAATGTTCTATATTTTCTCACATACGGTGGCTACTACAAGAACATTTCTCAGGTTCAGACTTCCTCAGGATGTCTTCTTCTACCTTCAGCTCATAGTGTTACCAATTGGAATTTGTAAATGTACGCTAATTCTGAAAATGTTATTAGTACATTTATGGACGTCGAAACGACAATCCACCGGTCAAACCACTCGAGCACACGACTTAAACCATCAGCTTACTATATATACGCATATTTATATTAAATTCACCATAAAACTGTTACCAATAAAGCTACAATTTAAATTGGCCCTCACTGACACGTGCCACAGCTCGACAGTGTTTTATAAGGACACCGGACGAGCATAAAAATGGCGTCAGACCCGTAATGGCCAATAGAGAAGCGATAAATATGTCTAAACGTTCTATCTTTGAAATTGTGATACACTGAAAGCTACGCTTTTTTTATTTTGAAACTTTACCATACCGAATTATATTGATGGTAAATATCCCGTCAGAATCCCAAAAAAATCCCATTTTCAGTACTTTCTTCTGGATGAAAAGTATCATATGCCCTTTTCTCTATTCCTGACAACGTCTATGCAAAGTTCCAGGATAAGGTAATTTATATGGTATTTTTTATTGTATTTATTTATTGTATTATATTTTAATGTATTTATGGTATTTTTATTTTACAAAAATCTAAAATATACTTTTCATTTAAATACACAGTACTGTTCGAAGTTGTACTGTTAAATCTACATTAAAGGGAGTGAAGGAGCAGACATACGCTAGTATTATCATCACTTGATTACCTAACTGAACAGAAAATCGGTAATAATGATTTTCGAATGAATATATGCAAGTATAAAGGACATATTTTATTCCACTTAAAAACTTAGATGTATCTATATTATTATAGCGGGCAGGGCGGATGTTGTCCTGCCTTGATAATAATAAAAAACTAAAATTCAACCGCAGCGCCCTCTAGTTGGTCCAATTGTGAATCTAAACCATTCTCGAATCCACTGGAACACGCACACAAAATGTCATCAAAATCTGTCCAGCCGTTTAGGAGAAGCTCAGTGACATACACACGTACAGAAGAAATTTATATATAAAGATTAGATAAACCTGATCCGTGTTAATACAAAAAAGTTAAATACGTATTAAATACTTTGCTTTCCTAATAAATGCACCGCGCTCGCCCGAGGCAACTTCGCGTTATCCTTTTTCACAAGTCTAACCTACCGTAAACAAAACGAGACAAAAGAGCAACATGGCGATCATTCAGCTACCGCGATGCATTTAATATGAGACCTTTTTAAAGTCAGGGTTCCATACGTATTTAACTTTTTTGTAATAACACCGGATGGGTTTTCACAGTTTCACCTAACTAATATAGTATAGAGCGTGTCTTGTAGTGGTGAACATTCCCGATACGTATGTGCGCACCACGGCAGCGGCGCGGGCAGAGCAAAGCAAAGATGCGCCTTTGTAGATAGCGGCGATACATTTATTACTGACCACGGTTTGCATACCTCGCGATTCGGGTCTATCAGACCTCCTGTACTCAACCCATCGCCATTCTCAGCCGTTTTGTATAATTATATTTTTAATATTTATATGTATTTTGGCTACTCAGTCTGAATTTCAAAATGTATGTTAATAAACCGATTCGTATGAAGTTGCAGACTATTTTTATTGTTGTGTAAGGGGTGTCGAATAACATCATAAGACTTGAAACACCCAAGCTAACCTCACCTGCACGTGGTGCACCCTACTGAACGAACGAGGAAATGGCGATAGCGCGGTGGTAGGGTTTTACAGCCTGACTGGGTCGGCGACCACCATGTATATGTTGAAAAAGCCCGTCATAGTGATTCGCTTCTGCGGGTTTCGAGATCAGCTTGTGCATATCCAGTTTTCCGCAGGTGGGCATGACAACGGCAACCGGCGATGGATAGTTTCTCTCTCGGTGGTCGCCATTGTTTTTAGATTGTACTGTGCTTACCATCAGGCATAGTGCAGTCATTTTGCCGTGATATAATAAAAAATAATTAAATAGGTATTATTCATTTATAATATCTTCTTAAAATATGTGTTTCTAATAAAATTAAACATATCTATTATCTTTACATCAAATTGTAATTTCTCGTTTTCAGTAAATTCCGAAGAAGTTTAAAGTTTTAGATTATATTATAGAGAGCAAAACGAATAGGCGGGTCACCTGTTGGTAAGTGATTACCGCCGTCCATAGACACTAGTAACACCAAGGGAGTTACAAGTGCGTTGTCGGCCTTTTATTATAGTCCAATATCCTAGAGCTACCAGACACAACTTATGTTTTAATATATGAAATCTTAAATCTTAAGTTCATGTTCTTAGAACGCTTGCACTCGCAAAGTTTGAGTCTGTGACAAATTTACAGGTACCTGGTGAGAAAGGTGACTAAAAATAAGAGCTAGTTTACTTTAATTTAAATAGCTGACATTTATATAATGTTTTTGTAACATATCACTCTCAAGTAATATCGAGTGTCGCGGGACACTTTCCGCTGGCCACAACTTATGCCAGACATTTTAAAGCAGACAGAAATATGAATGAACTTCACTTATATTTAAATTATTTATTTTTAAATATTTTATTCAGTAAACTATTACTTATATTTCATCAGCCAGACAGACTGTAATGGCCAAACATCCCGCCACACGTGAAAAATTGCAAACTGTGAGCATGAACTCGAGAGCTTTATGTATACATTTTAGAGTGAAATACTAACGACCCTTAATTCAATAACTCTGCACCTTCATTTAAAAAAGATGAATCGTATAATGAAGATAATAATTGACAAACATCCCGCCAGATGTGAAAATCGATGAAGCCGTTTAAAAATGTAGCCCAGACAAACAGAAACTTCTCTTTTATTGAAGTCCTTTATCTTTTGGCGCGTTAGGGGAAAATGACGAGAGTAAATGTTTACGATGCACGCGCACACCGTCACGAAAAACCGACATCCTGAAGTTATTACGATGCGCGTGCACACCGTCAACCCCGAAGTTAGATATAGTCAACTTTTTTTATTGTTATGGTCGTTTTTTGGTACAAACGTAGAATAAAGCGAAAGATAACATTTTTGAATAGATTTTTATCTTGTTACGCCAAAGAAGTATAACTTCTAGCGCGTGTGCATAAGTACACACACACTTTTTTTAACACGCTTTTATTAGCTTCACCTGTATGTATGAATGTTTGTAACCGACCCCTTTGAGCTCGATTTTGTCCTACTTTGAACGATCAGATTGAATTCAAACTAATGCACACCTGTCAAAGGTCGATGACAAGGTAATAATAAGAAAAAAAAAAGAAAAAAAAATAGTTTAAAAAACTAAAAAAACACGTTTTCTTACACAAAAATATACATTTATTTCTAATTTACACAATTGTTAATCCAAATTTATTAAATTTTATTTTCTGTTTTTTAGTTGGATTTTTTATGAAAGCGTGTTTTTTTATTTTTTTTAAACTATTATTTTTTATGGGATCATTATTAGTTATTCGGAAAATAATTAATTATCCTAAAAAAAACACTAATCTAGCGAGGTATGTACAACACGCATACACTCCGGTCAGCATTTCGACCACGTGCGCGATATCTGAAGATGTCCTTTTTACCCAGTTTCAGAACTAACCAAAACATTACATTAACGACCCATTGTTCGAAGCGTTAATATACGCCTGTTTTCGAATAGAACGATTGGAAGAAATAAAAAATAACCGATAATATCCGATAAACCTTTAAAAATAAGATTTCGATCTCGTGTACGTATATATATAGGTACGTGTAAACATGTTGTATGTACAATATGTTTAGCCGATTGCATACTCGAGCATATTTATGTCTACGTGTGTCGAAACTTTGAGAGTGGTAGATTCACGCTGAAGCTATTACTGGATTTAGCACGAATGAGTCGGCTCGCCCAGGGTAGTACCACCCTCTCATAGAAAACCGGCGTGAAGTAACAGTGCTTGCATTGTTGCGTTTTGTTCGGTCAGTGAGAGCGCCGGAGGCCCACCTCCTGTCCCCTCTCCTCTCTCCTAACCCTTCCCCCGAAAGGGTGACAACGCACTTGCGACTCCTCTGGTGTTGTTAGTGTCCATGGACGGTGGTGATCATTTAACATCAGGTGACCCACCTGTTCGTTTGCCACCTATGACATAAAAAAAATCTACCATTAATTCATTATTGAAGTGAAAACTTCTTTTGGCGCGTTGAATAGTATTTTTGGCAGGAGATAAATTTATAATTTCGCGTCATAACATGCTACGTAACCATGACCGGCCGGATTACACTTGTGGGGCTTGCGTCGGACTAGCGACGTGTAGGGGCTTGTGTACATATAATATAGATATTTTGCAGCTCATCATACGTTTGATTGGTCAATAGACTTTATAAAAATGTATACGATTATTACTCCGAGCGTCAATAGACATGCCAACCACATTAATGAATAGGTGGTAGAGCTACGCTGAAGCTAGTAATGGTTTCAGCATAAATGGGCCGACTCGTCCTGGGTAGTACCTCCCTCTCACAGAAAACCGACGTGAAGTAACAGTTTTTGCATTGTTGCGTTTCGTTCGGTCAGTGAGAGCGCAAGAGGCCTACCTCCCCTCCCCTTCCCCCGTCCCTTACTCCCACTCACCCCCAAGACAGGTTGGCAACGGACTTGCGACTCCCCTGGTGTTGCAAGTGTCTATGGACGGTGGTGATCAGTTAACATCAGGTGATCCACCGTTCGTTTGCCTCCTGTGATATAAAAAAAAACTAATGTTAATAATCAAATTCTGAAATTTAATTAATGTCATTCACACTATAATTAGTATAAAAATCCAAAAGGGAAGATATTTATTTCATTGTATTGAGTTTCCACTTCTGTCATTTTTAAAATTATTTTTTTGCACAAAGTGTATAAGATTTTGTACAGTTGTTGACTTCAGAATTGTGCTGCACCGACGCACCACACCGTTTTTTTTTTTATGTCATAACTGGATAACGAACTTGTGGGTCACCTGATGTTAAGTGATCACCACCTTCCATAGACAATACCGGGGGAGTCGAAAGCGCGTTGCCAGCCTGTGTTTGGGGGAAACGGAATGAGGGGGATAGGAGAGGGA
>MU158895.1:180390-227530 GCA_015888305.1 Antheraea pernyi | reverse complement strand
GGAAAGAGAGGTGGGCCTCTGGCTTTCTCACTGACCGAACAAAACGCAGCAATGCAAGCACTGTTACTTCACGTCGGCTTTCTATGAGAGGGTAGTACTACCCCGAGTGAGCCGACCCAAAGTAAATACCACATGTACTGCAGCATCTTTTTTATATGTCATAGGCGGCAAACGAACAGGTGGGTCACCTCCTGTTAAGTGATCACCACCGTCTATGGACACTAACAACACCAAAGGAGTCGCAAGTGCGTTGCCATCCTTTGGAGGGGCGGGTCAGGCGAGGAAGTAGAAGAGGAGAGAGGAGAGGGGAGGGGAGGTGGGCCTCCGGCGCTCTCACCGATCGAACGAAACGCAACTATGCAAGCACTGTTACTTCACGTCGGTTTTCTATGAGAGGGTGGTACTACCCCAAACGAGCCAACCCCTTCATGCCTCCAGTAATAGTTTCAGCGTGGTTCTACTACCATAAAATTCTTTCTTTCTTTTCTCTTGACAAGTGACGTTTAGTAAATTTACTTCGAAGTAGATTGAACCACGTTTTAGCATGAGTCACGACGCCTTCATGAACGCGCTGCTTCCACCTGTATCTGTTCTGAGTGAGCTCCTGCCAGTTTCTAATGTCATTTCCAAAAGAGGATATATCTTGCTTGGCACAATATTCAAAATCTAGCAATAGCTTCCCAGTAGTCCTTTTTGCATACGCTATAGCACCTAGTTTTTTGTTGTCTCAGAGGAGGCAAACGAACAGGCGGATCACCACCGTCCATGGACACTAGCAACACCATGGGAGTCGCAAGTGCGTTGATTACTTATATTTCATCAGCCAGACAGACTGTAATGGCCAAACATCCCGCCACACGTGAAAAATTGCAAACTGTGAGCATGAACTCGAGAGCTTTATGTATACATTTTAGAGTGAAATACTAACGACCCTTAATTCAATAACTCTGCACCTTCATTTAAAAAAGATGAATCGTATAATGAAGATAATAATTGACAAACATCCCGCCAGATGTGAAAATCGATGAAGCCGTTTAAAAATGTAGCCCAGACAAACAGAAACTTCTCTTTTATTGAAGTCCTTTATCTTTTGGCGCGTTAGGGGAAAATGACGAGAGTAAATGTTTACGATGCACGCGCACACCGTCACGAAAAACCGACATCCTGAAGTTATTACGATGCGCGTGCACACCGTCAACCCCGAAGTTAGATATAGTCAACTTTTTTTATTGTTATGGTCGTTTTTTGGTACAAACGTAGAATAAAGCGAAAGATAACATTTTTGAATAGATTTTTATCTTGTTACGCCAAAGAAGTATAACTTCTAGCGCGTGTGCATAAGTACACACACACTTTTTTTAACACGCTTTTATTAGCTTCACCTGTATGTATGAATGTTTGTAACCGACCCCTTTGAGCTCGATTTTGTCCTACTTTGAACGATCAGATTGAATTCAAACTAATGCACACCTGTCAAAGGTCGATGACAAGGTAATAATAAGAAAAAAAAAAGAAAAAAAAATAGTTTAAAAAACTAAAAAAACACGTTTTCTTACACAAAAATATACATTTATTTCTAATTTACACAATTGTTAATCCAAATTTATTAAATTTTATTTTCTGTTTTTTAGTTGGATTTTTTATGAAAGCGTGTTTTTTTATTTTTTTTAAACTATTATTTTTTATGGGATCATTATTAGTTATTCGGAAAATAATTAATTATCCTAAAAAAAACACTAATCTAGCGAGGTATGTACAACACGCATACACTCCGGTCAGCATTTCGACCACGTGCGCGATATCTGAAGATGTCCTTTTTACCCAGTTTCAGAACTAACCAAAACATTACATTAACGACCCATTGTTCGAAGCGTTAATATACGCCTGTTTTCGAATAGAACGATTGGAAGAAATAAAAAATAACCGATAATATCCGATAAACCTTTAAAAATAAGATTTCGATCTCGTGTACGTATATATATAGGTACGTGTAAACATGTTGTATGTACAATATGTTTAGCCGATTGCATACTCGAGCATATTTATGTCTACGTGTGTCGAAACTTTGAGAGTGGTAGATTCACGCTGAAGCTATTACTGGATTTAGCACGAATGAGTCGGCTCGCCCAGGGTAGTACCACCCTCTCATAGAAAACCGGCGTGAAGTAACAGTGCTTGCATTGTTGCGTTTTGTTCGGTCAGTGAGAGCGCCGGAGGCCCACCTCCTGTCCCCTCTCCTCTCTCCTAACCCTTCCCCCGAAAGGGTGACAACGCACTTGCGACTCCTCTGGTGTTGTTAGTGTCCATGGACGGTGGTGATCATTTAACATCAGGTGACCCACCTGTTCGTTTGCCACCTATGACATAAAAAAAATCTACCATTAATTCATTATTGAAGTGAAAACTTCTTTTGGCGCGTTTAATAGTATTTTTGGCAGGAGATAAATTTATAATTTCGCGTCATAACATGCTACGTAACCATGACCGGCCGGATTACACTTGTGGGGCTTGCGTCGGACTAGCGACGTGTAGGGGCTTGTGTACATATAATATAGATATTTTGCAGCTCATCATACGTTTGATTGGTCAATAGACTTTATAAAAATGTATACGATTATTACTCCGAGCGTCAATAGACATGCCAACCACATTAATGAATAGGTGGTAGAGCTACGCTGAAGCTAGTAATGGTTTCAGCATAAATGGGCCGACTCGTCCTGGGTAGTACCTCCCTCTCACAGAAAACCGACGTGAAGTAACAGTTTTTGCATTGTTGCGTTTCGTTCGGTCAGTGAGAGCGCAAGAGGCCTACCTCCCCTCCCCTTCCCCCGTCCCTTACTCCCACTCACCCCCAAGACAGGTTGGCAACGGACTTGCGACTCCCCTGGTGTTGCAAGTGTCTATGGACGGTGGTGATCAGTTAACATCAGGTGATCCACCGTTCGTTTGCCTCCTGTGATATAAAAAAAAACTAATGTTAATAATCAAATTCTGAAATTTAATTAATGTCATTCACACTATAATTAGTATAAAAATCCAAAAGGGAAGATATTTATTTCATTGTATTGAGTTTCCACTTCTGTCATTTTTAAAATTATTTTTTTGCACAAAGTGTATAAGATTTTGTACAGTTGTTGACTTCAGAATTGTGCTGCACCGACGCACCACACCGTTTTTTTTTTTATGTCATAACTGGATAACGAACTTGTGGGTCACCTGATGTTAAGTGATCACCACCTTCCATAGACAAGGCATTTATTGATGATCTAACACTAGTAATATATACAATATTATCGACACCCACAATACATAAAAAGAAATACTATCTTCAAATATGATACGATTGGTTCATAATAACTAAAATGAGAAACATAAATTCTAACCCGCAAATTTTCTAAATTTCTTGATAAAACTGCATCAATAGTCGTGCCATATTTTGTTATTGATTGAACTGAATAATTATGCATCGTTAAATTTAGTTTATCATAGTAACCTGTTCGTATTTTTTTATATTTTATTTACTTTATAATAAAGAGTTGCTAATAATATTTCCTGTGTTTTTTAAATTCCGAATTAGCTAATAGATAATGAAGCTTTGATTTAATTTTTTACTTACATTGATACCAGATGACAGCACGGTCGCGCGCTCATATATACACAATTAATTTTATTGTATGATTTTTATTATTATTCAATTTAATATTTTTTATTTATCAGCCTTTTTTTCAAAAACTTTTAGATTTATTTTTTATAAATAGTTTATAAAGAACAAAATCAAAAATATTTGAAAATCGTTTTTGAAACATTCTTCATTGTTGCTCCGCTCTTATTGGTCTTAGCGTGATACATAGCCGTCTTTTATAAATGAAGTAACTAACACTGAAATATTTTTTGAAATCGGACCAGTAGTTCCTGATTTTAGCGCGTTCAAGCAAGCAAACAAACAAACCCCCAGCTTTGTAATATTAGTATAGATATTAGCCGATACCCGAGACTTCGTTTACCTTGTTTATTAACTTAACTGTATATTTTATGTACAGGGGAAAAAATGTAAGTACCACACCGCTTGCCCCACTTTTCTACGGTAAAACACACATCCCTGAAGGCGTAGTATTTATAAAATCGTAGTTTCTTAGAACTTTAATAACTTTATATTAAAATAAGACATCGTCGTTTTTTTAGGTAAGGATCAAGTGTATATGATCTAAAATAAAAAAAATAAAAATTATGAAATCAATTGCATTCTTTTGCCGCAAAACGATAGACATCTATCATCCTATTTATATAAATAACACTTTCATAAGCTTAAAACGTTATCCGGTATTACTCAAATATCACAGTGACAAAAAAAATCACTCCCGCTATATCGTAGTTGAATACATAAATTTCATTTAAAAATATACAGAATTATATTTTTTTGCTTCGTCATCGGCGCATCCTGTCCGACCTTAGAGCTTAAATGTATTCCATCCGTCAACCGCGACACTGCCTTACACCTCATCTGCATAAAGCTACAAATTCGATTATTTTAAACAGACAAACTCCAACGTCATTTTCTGATGTTGTTATTCTTCATTTCATACTTCAATACATCTCTACATCTTTTTATTCACCATGTATATAATATACATAATTCAGACTCGAAAGGCTAGTAGAGTTTTTGGCGGGATCTTGGTCTGTCATGTAGTGGATTTTATTCTTCATTCATAATCTTGTGTTACGTGACTCTATATAGTGTAAAATTGATGGTGTTTTATGTAATATAGTTTGTTATATAAGTGAAATGAATGGAAAATAATACCGCGGACCATGAATTCTGAGATGCCACAAAAACTCCATGGAAAGTTCTAACAAGATGGCCACCATCTTGTTAGTTCATTGTAATTATATCAAGAAACTTGTAATATCGATA
This sequence comes from Antheraea pernyi, assembly GCA_015888305.1. Taxonomy (NCBI): domain Eukaryota; kingdom Metazoa; phylum Arthropoda; class Insecta; order Lepidoptera; family Saturniidae; genus Antheraea; species Antheraea pernyi. Next base: position 222,618 of record MU158895.1, on the reverse strand, counting down.
CTCACTTGACAATGGCAGTAATAGTCTACTAGAAGACTGGTTGCAAAAAATGGAATGGAAGAAGAACTTGTTATACTATTAACTACTCGACAATGGCAGTAATAATCTAAAAGATTGGTTGCCAAAAATAAAGTTAAAAAAAAAAGAAAGACTATTGCTTACTTGAACAAAAAAGTTAGTAATGATTGTCATTTTTGAAGTGTTGAAATATCAAGTATTGCTAATACAGGTCTTCAACTGAAATAGAATCTTCCAGGGAAATTTAAAAAAACATGTCCGATATATTGAAGCCGAAAAGTATAAGCTGAAGTTAACAGTGCTAAAGTACAAAGCAAAACGTTTCGCCGCTCTGAGTCTATCTGCGCAGGACACAAATTTAGGTATAAAACTTATTATATGCAAATATTTCAGACAGCTTAAAGAAAGGAAGAAAGAAAGAAATATATTTATTGCCATAGTATAAGTGTACAAAAAAATCTTAACCGTAAAAAAGTAAAACTATTACAAAGAGACCTAGCGTCAGCGTATTGCCGCCTTTGAAAACAGCGCTGGTTTTCAGCTAGGCCTCAAAATTTCCCGGCTGAAATACAAGTAAATATTACTTATTATTTCGCGCCCAAGTCGTAAACATAAACTTAAAATATCTATCTATTGCTATACATATAATTAAATTAAATTAAGGGCCCATACAAAAAATAATTTTAATTTTAATATGAGAGAAAAAGATAAAAAAGGCGTTGCATATTGTTAATGATATTGTGAATTATGCGTCAAATCTGTTAATCAAATTATAATTATAAATGACCTAACCTTTGTTGTTCAAGAATTTCTTCTTTAATTAATTTTTTAAATATAAATTTGCTTTTCGCCTGTAATGGGGGAGGTATATTATTCCAAATTTTTGACGCCGCATATTTGAAACTACCTTCATAGCCTACTGATTTATGTTTAGGAATAAATAATGCTTAAGAATAAATAGAAGTGTACATATGTTAGTTTTCTATAACAATATTTGAACTTGGTTTTGTATTGGACCCTTGACTATATTACGCGCAAGGAATGTATGTTTTGGGATAAGATGCGCCATCTTGATTTTACACAACCACGTGAACAGTTTTAATATATATTTTTGAAGCAAGTATTATTCTATTTACATTTTAAACAATTGTACACTTTATTATATGATTGAAATTTAATAGCCTAGGTTAAATTATACAACAGTACGTACTGATTACTGTTACTCAATAGTCATTTTATGTCGATTTATTTTATGTATAATCCATATTTGTTTGTGTTTAACATTACACATATCCGTTTAATAAATCATATATCAAATCTAACAAGGTAAACACTTATTATATAAAAAACTAGACTCTGCCCGTGACTTCGTTCGCGTGGAATAGTTAGTTTGGGTTAACGCTAATATGCAGCGGAAGCTCTCAAGAGGAAAAAATACCCCGATTTTGCAACATTCTTCATTGGTACTACGCTCCTATGAGTCTTTGCGTGATGATATATAGCCTATAACCTTCCCCGATAAATGAGCTATATAACACTGAATAAAATTTTCAAATCGGACCAGTAGTTCCTGAGATTATCTCCTACAACGTCACAAACTCATAAACTTTACCGCTTTACAATATTAGTATATACTATTATAGATAACGTAAATCGGTTAAGTGTTTTTACAGTCATTGTCACAAACGGACAAACACACAGATAGAGATACGTTGACTATTATTATATCTAAGGTTATAAAAATAACATGAAAAAAATATATATCATAAGTAGAGTTCGTTATTACTATATCTTTTAAGAAAACAAATTATTAGAGACATCATGACTCAGCTGTTAGTTATTGCTAGCACTGAAAGTCACGATACGATATTCGTCTCATGATCGTGTCATCTCCAAAAACTACAATACAATATCAAACAGCCGAATAGCCAACAGTAAAATAACCAACAGCTGAATAATTAATATCAGTTTATAACAACAGTTATTGTAAAACAACAAAATAGCCGATTTAAGCATGGATATATGTTTGGAAGTGATATGTGTAACACACACTATACACGTATCACTTCCACATACATATCACTTCCACATACATATCACTTCCACACACATATCACTTCCACACACGTGCACGCATACACGCTTACACATGCAAGTGGAAAAAGTTTTCCCCTTATCAAACTGAATTAGTTTAGAATATTATCCGATACGAAATATATATAAGAGTTTCAACAACTCATATATGTATGAATAGTTAGCTTAGCTTAGGTTAGCTCAGATAGGTCGCGATTTGCATGTATCAGGCAACAGCTAAAGCCGAGTTGTGCCGCGCACCCTTGAGCTAGTTGTCAAAATAAAATCTGCCTAAAGCGCTCGCCTTAGTAGTCCGGTGAAGCTGTTAAGACCTTGCTTGGTCAATAGCGTAGTCAGTTCGAAAAAAAAAACTTTACATATAGCCGTTTTTGTCATCTATGCTTCTTCGAATATTTTAATTATGATCAATATCTTAGTTGTGTAAACTTAGCAATACTTAAATACCAGTAAAAATTAAATATCTTAAAATAAACACATGACTTTTGCTGCTAAATTATACTATAGCAGTGGTGAACATAAAATATAACGAGTTAGAAAACTGACGTTCATCACTGGAAAAAAATTAACATTCATAAATCGACATGTCGCGTCATACACTCATAAATAAATTAAAATTCTTAAAAAAAACACTCGTCAGACCACCCCTAACCTTACAATGCATATTCTTACACCCATCACGAACCTTCCAACCAAACGTTTACTGGTAAAAACAGAATTAACAAAGTATTTTATACCCTAAAGATATAGTAATAAGGTCCATTCAAGATTTTCTTATCGGTAAGTTTGAAATTGTCAATATAAAAAAGTTTTCTATATTTGAAAAAATGAATTTTACTTTTTTTAATTTTTGTTCCCGAGCACGTGTCATGAGATCGTAATTTTCGTGCCAGACACAATTTCCTATTGATTTGCATCCAGATAATAATATTCGGAAGTGACGAATGTCGCTGGCATAGTATTTATTTATTGGGATCGTAAAATTATAATGTTATTGACTATTGACTTTTTATTTCAAAGAGGTGAACGTATATAGTTTATAGGCAATTCAAAGGCTCATAAATTATATGAGAAAGTGCTTTGTATACGATTTTAAAATTATCACAACGTATTAGGTTTAAACCATTTTGGGTTAAAATTAAAAATAAAAAGAAAGATTTTTTACAGAATTTATCTATAGTCCGTGCCAAGTTTTTTTGCCTGCTGTGAATATTATAACTGTCAGTTAGATAAGTAATATAATCAAGAGTTATATACGCAAAAAAAGTTTGATAGGGTAATTGGTATCTATTTATTCTTAAGTTGGCTCAATATTATATCCTCTTTTATATATAAATTTCTTCTGTACATGTGTATGCCACTGAACTCCTCCTAAACGGTTGGACCGATTTTGATGAAATGTTGTATGCGTGTTCGAGTGGATCCGAGAATGGTTTAGATTCACAATTGGACCCGGTAGATGGCGCTGCAGTTAAATTTTAGATATTTTTTTATTATCAAGGCAGGACAACGTCCGCCCGGCCCGCTAGTCATCATTATTACATAGTATAAAACAAAGTCTCCTACCGCGTCCGTCTGTCTGTCTGTTCGCGATAAACTCAAAAACTACTGAACGGATTTTCATGCGGTTTTCATCATTGGATAAAGTGATTCATGAGGAAGATGTTGGTATATAATTTGTAAAAGATTTTTTTATAGTCAGAGCGGGACAACGTCTGCCGGTCCCGCTAGTATATAATAAAATACGAATGGATACCTAAATTTGTTTTCTGCGTAGCTCAATTCAGAGCGACCAGAAATTTTAACGAAAACTAGTAAATTACGCGACATTGCCGCGGTATTATTCTTTGTTCAATTTGAAATTGGAATCATTTACGTCGATTAAATATGGCGTCAGAACGTACTGAATTTCCAAAAATGAGAACTGTTTATTATATTGTTATGTATAGTGCTATTCCTATATTTCGAAACTTCGGCTACTTCTTGCGCTAAGTTTTTATTTTTGGCAATCAATCTTCTAGTAGATTATTACTGTCATTGTAGAATAGGTTATATTATAATTTTCTTGCGATCATTTCAATTAAATAATAAGTTGGCGGCCGCCTTATTAGAACTTTCCAGAGATTTTGTAGCAAGTCAGAACCCATGCTCCGTGGTATTTTTTCCCATCCTCTTCATTTGTGCCCAATAACCAAACGATATTACGTAAAACACCACCAATATTACAAGATTACGGTCAAATAACACAAGATTGTAAATAAAATATAAAATCTATATGACGTTCACACCAAACACTCGTAAAGAAACTCCTAAATAGAGACGAATAAACATTATCACACCTGTGACATTCTAATAATTCGAAATTAGCATCTTTTCCACTTCCTTAATTAACCTAAAAACATCAGTCCAGTTATCGTGCTGCGTTTATCATTTCGTTACCTAATAATTCGTAGCGCGTAATAATGTCTTCCCACACCTCTATTTATTTTTTATTTTTTTAACTTTATTTTTAGCAACCAATCTTTTAGATTATTACTGCCATTGTCGAGTAGTTAATAGTATTTCAAGTTCTTCTTCCATTCCATTTTGGCAACCAGTCTTCTAGTAGACCATCACTGCCATTGTCAAGTGAGTATCGATATTACAAGTTTCTTGATATAATTTCAATGAACTAACGAGATGGTGGCCAACTTGTTAGAACTTTCCATGGGATTTTTGTGGCATCTCAGAATTCATGGTCCGTGGTATTATTTTCCATTCACTTCACTTATGCACACTAAGCAAACTATATTACACATAAAACACCACCAATTTTACACAATATAGAGTCAAGTAACACAAGATTATGAATAAAATATAAAATCCACTACATGATAGATCAAAATCCCGCCAAAAACCCTGCCTCTATTTATTGCGACCATAGATAAAACTTCGTGGCGATATACGCAGATCTCTATGCATATAATACGAATGTAAATGTAACTGTACTTTTTAGATTTTTCTAAAAAACAATGTTGTAGATGTCTTGGAATTTATACATACACTAATATAATAAAGCGGAGGGTTGGTTTGTTCGTTTGGTTGAAAGCGCTAATCTCAGGAATTACTAGTCCGATTTGAAAAATTATTTCATTGTTAGATAGCTTATTCAACAAAGAAGGCTATAGGCTATATATCACGTTAAGACTAATAGGAGCGGAGTAACAATGAAGAATGTTTCAAAGTCGGGTTTTTCATTTTCCTTTCGAGAGCTTCCGCTGCGTGTTAGCGTTAGCCCGAAGTATCTATTCCACGCGGACGAAGTCGCCTGCATAGATAGAAACAGCAGGCATATCATAGATATAATAATGCACAACAATAAATATTTTGAATTAGAATACTTGCGTTTAAACAAAATACTTTATAGGTATTTAACGCTTGACCTCAATCTTATCTGATCTTAAATGACGATTTATTTAAGATGATAAACGCACAAAATCAAGAGTAGCTGTACTGCAGAATATCTATTGAATGGGTTTGTCAATTGTTGGATTTTTTTAATCGCATGTATTTTTTTTTTTATTTAATTACTTAGTAGCTCCAACAAAAAACTGTTTCTTCCTTTCTTTCATGTATCTATATATTAATACGTGAAGCCTAAATTTTGTGTCCCTTTTTGACGGAATTGGGCGAACGGATGAACGTGTAATTTGGCATAGATAAAGTTTATATGGAGGAGAAGTGCAGAAAGTTATATATTTTATATAAAATGCATTAGAAGTACATTAAATTAATTAAAATATGCATTACTCACACTACTGCTTCAATTTTACACAACATATACACACATGTAAATAAAAAAGACATCTGTCAATAAAGAACTTCAAAAAAGGTTGTGAAGGAGGTTGCTATGCTCGACTGTATGTATTATTTTACTCTTACGTTCTAATTACCCTTTTTCATTCTACATTCTACAATGATATAATAACATAATAATACCCTTTGACAAAAGAACCCTAATAAAATTCAAACTTTAAAAAATCAAGGAACTATGGTCGAATGTCGACCTCTGGGCGCCCACTAGTCATATTAATTAGGATAAGGATACCGATGAACGATGACTAAATTCGTATAATAATTAATGTAATAGTTTTCCTTTATTATTTACCTTAATAGCTAAAAATTCCAATTAAACCGCAGCCTATCGGTAGCGGTGTAATTACATTGCTATTTGCTACGACGCGGCCGCGGAGGCTTTTAGCTAAAAATGTGTACCGGTGCCCGCGGGCATCCCTCTTATGTTAATGGGCACTCGTGGATTCCGGTGCGTACACTAAACGCTAATTTAAACTGGATGCTGTGATGTACACCCGAACGACATTTCAGATTGCAACGTATTTTATAACAATTTTATAAATAAAACATATTCTGACTATACTAAATTATATTTTTTTGGTAAAAGGTTGAATATATACGTAACGTACGCACGCATGTAAATAATATTTTTTATTTTTCTTACGTCAAATAAAAATTTTCAAACCACTTTTAAAATTCTCACTTCAGTGTGTGTCATATCCCAGTGTCAGTGTTTGTAGCAATGCAGTTGGGTGAAATATCCTGTCACCCCACTTAAATACTAGGTAAAAACCGACTGATTTCAGAACACGACACACCTATGCTTGTCACAGTGATTAATAGTGCACTTGATGTATTGTAGTCGTTCTGGATTCGGGCACTGTATTCGTGTACCTGGTAAAGTTGAACCCCTTGAATACCCTTGAAGTTATTTATATCTATACTAGACGATTCGGTGTAATTCGTATCACCTAGGTTAACGACATGAAAACTCTCTCTTGGCTAAAATGTCTGAAAATTTTGATCGGTAATGTCAGGCATTATTATTTTCATAGGTTGTAATACAACTCAAAAAGTCATAAAAAATGACATCAAATGTTTTTGAAACCATAACGTAGTCTAATAGTTATTTTAAAAAAAAAAACGATTTAAGATTATTAAATAGCTATGCATAGCCCGTTTTGCAAAAAGTCTATCGAGCGGCAGGCCACCCGATGTACATCTCCCAGTTACTATCTGTTACATTGTGCTGAATGTAAAACAATAACTGTAGACTGCTTCAATTTTTGTGTAAAATGTGGCCAATGCTTAAGCCGAGAAAAACGTATTTATAGGGTTAAACTACAAATTCTATACAAAATATAAACAAATTCAAGCACAGAGTACAGATAAAAAATTTTTTTTCGAACTGACTACGCTAGTGGCCAAGCAATGTCTTAACTCACCGGACTACTAGAGTACAGATACCAATACCATATAGAAACATGGCAAGCAATGCAACCCTTATTTATTTCCTCTGTACAAAAATATATTGATAAGATAACAAACGACACAGGAGAAGATGCCGTTATCAGTTAGTTACCTTATATTTTTGTTAAACAAAACCGTCTAGGAGGTTTTAACTTTAGTACCATTAGGTTATAACGAGGCTGGTACGACCTATATCAAAAGTTCTCAAGAAAATGTTAATAAAAAAAGGTCGAGGCTGTCATAAGGACTGCCCCCACAGAAATGAAAACCTAAAACAATGACGGTATGAATTATTTCAATTTAATAATTTGTATATTGAAATTATTAACATTAATCTGGTTTTCACATTATTAGCACTCCGAACAATTATTATATACATTTTTATACAGTTTATTGATTAATCATACATAGGCCGCTAGTCTACGAGTTTGAAGCAAGCCGCGCAAGCGCAATACACTCGGTCTCGCTTTACTAGTATATTATGGGGCCTAGCCAAGTTACTTATGTACAATCGCTAACACCAGTAGAAAACGTGACTAAAACAAATAATTATCACGTGATATAGCGTTCAGATATGTCATCTCCATACATTTTTCCGTTTTCTACTGGTGTTATCGATTGTAGGTAAGTAACTTGGCTAGGCCACATGACGCGAAATCATAACTTTATCTCCTGCCAAAAATACCGCTCACCGCGCCTAAAGAAATTGTCACTACAAAAAAACTCTTTATTATATATTTAAAACTGTAATCCAACTCACCGTTCTGGGGTACACGTCAATATTTTATTTATCGGTTTGCGGTATCAGAGATATCTGCACGCTGATACCGAGGGGCGACCGCCACGTAAATGAGGCCCAGGACAGTTTGCCCGGCCGGTGTACGCCTATGTGATTTATTATTTTACCTTACCTATTACTTAGTAAATTAATAAACAGATCAACATACTATATATTTATTTACACGCACAGACATACCGCTCGTAACAACATATTTGTCGGGAGTAGCTATAAATTTTTAACAAAGTTGCTATAAAATTGCTGAATTCTTTGACTTAAAACGTTATAACGTTATAAAAATCATTTGCCATGTGGTTAGTGTCACAAAAACACGAAAATAGCTTATCCAATTTGAATAACTATTTTTGGTCTCTTTGCCTCAATACTGAGTCTGTTTCGGAAAAACTCAAAGGACCAGCAGAAAAAATTGAAAATGATATTTTTGGGATTTACCATTTCGGTTTACATTTAATAGATGTACGGACGGACGTATCTTCTGACAGCTGCACTATACGTAACTGTTGTTTATTTCGTACGGTTGTGTAAAATCTAGTTTTCTTTTCTGGAAAAAAGTGAATTTTGAGAATGGATATTGCTAAAGCGAATTTAGTTACATTTTGCGAATATTCATTTTGAACAGCCATTCTATTAAGGAGTATTTGTAATTGTAGAGCTTTGCAGGCTTAGATATATGGAAATACAAATCTAATTAACTCTGTTCTCTCTTTGAATTCTATAAATAGTCTCCAAGCAGCACACACCGATATGATTTTCTGATATGATTTTTTTTCATATTTACTTGATAATTAGCGTTACATTTTTGCCAATTTGTAATGTAAATTGGAAAAACACAGACTTATGCGTAAAAAAAAATTCAATAAGCACTAATACATAGTACAGTTATGTATTCTTAAAAACTATTTAATTCTGATTTTGTGGTCAACATTAAGTTCAGCAAACAATAGATGACACTAAAAAATAGATCGTAATTTCTCTCTAACTTTATAGACGTTACAATTCCCCGCCATTAATTCATTCATTCACACTACACAAGGCAATTCCGAGTGAATTCCTCTTTCCCTTTTACGCGGTATAAAAAAAACAACCACTTACAAACAATTCACGTCAATCCCATTCAAGGAATAAGTTGAATTCATAAAACAGTGTGTGTCCGATGTCGTCAAGATGGCGTCCGCGCCGGAAGTCAATTATGCAATAAATCGGCGGCGGGCGGCGCAAACGCATAGATCGGGACGCATTTACATACAACTTGCGTGTAACTCGTGGTAGATTTGTTCTTTTTATATTACGGCGACATTGCTGCATGTTTTTAGATCGTAAATTCGTTGTTCGATCTGTTTATTCCTTCAAAGTATTTGTTTGATTCGTCTGGAATAATAACACTGCATGAAACGTATGGTATAAAACCTTTTTGTCTTTTTATTTTTATTGTAGCACGGCAAAATATCTGCACTGTGCCTGATGGTAAGCACAGTATAATCCAAAAACAATGGCGGCCACCGAGTGACACACTATACATCGCTCCATCGCCGGTCGCTGCTGTCATGCCGGCCTGCAAGAAGCTGGATATGCACAGGCTGGTCCCGAAACGTACCCGCAGAAGCGAATCACTATGACGGGCTTTTCGCCATATACATGGTGGTTGCGACCCAGTCAGTATGTAAAACCCTACCACCCCGCTTTCGCCATTGACTCGTTCGTTATTCAGCAGGGTGCACCACGTGCAGGTGAGGTTGGTTTGGATGTCTCAAGTCTTAGATGTTATTCGACACCCTTTACACTCTAATTGAACTAAAGTCTATCCAGCCATGACACCACGAACAGAAGTTGTAAAAGAGACGGTAATGCAACTGCGAAAAGCAGCTGTTTTTTGATTGTTTATAGGTATTTGATTGAAGAAGGCGTTACTTTGCGGGGATCCATCATACAATATTATAATGAACGTTATTTTGCAGATTTTGCAGACTTTACTTATCCTGGTGGAGGTTCAAAATAACGTCCACCATCATATTTAATTCGTTATAGGTTCTCATATGATGCTAAATAAGATATTAAGGATTCAGACCTTCTTATTATCAACAAATCCCAATGTTTACTCATTGGTAATACTAACCATCTTCACAAGAGATAAACTGCAATTCTTTATTGAGTGATATTATAATTCTCTACTCTATTACAGCGATAAGTCTAGGTGTAATCTTCCATAAAAATCTAACTTGGAAAATCATGTCAATGAAGCCAGTAAAAGAATATTTGCTTCTATAAGTTATTGGAGAAGATTGCGTAATTTATTACCTGTGTCAACTAAAGCCACGCTTGAAGAGTCATTTTTTCTGCCTATTCTTGATTATGCTGGTGTCTACTACTTAGAAGATACTAGATTCTGCCCACGACTTCATCTGCGTGGAATAGTTACTTTGGGCTAATGCTAACACGCAGAGAGAGCTCTGAAAAGAAAAAAAAAACGATTTTGAAACATTCTTCATTGATGCTCCGCTCCTATTGGCTTTTTTTTCTTTTTTTCAAACTGACTACGCTATTGACCTATCAAGGTCTTAACAGCTTCACCGGACTACATCTCCTGTTGGCCTTAGCGTGATGATATGTAACCTATAGCCTTCCGCGATACGAGAGCTATCTAACACTCAAAGAGTTTTTCAGATCAGACCGGTAGTTTCTGAGATTAGCGTGTACAATTAAGCAAACAAACTCAACAGCTTTATAATAATCTATAGATTACTTTATAGTAATCTTTATAGTAATCTATAGATTACTTTATAGTAATCTATAGATTACTTTATAGTAATCTTTATAGTAATCTATAGATTACTACTCTCCTCTCGTACTTACCTCGAGCCGTCATTCGAATTACAATAACTTTTGATAAAGTTACCCTCAAGGATACGCTTTATGATTTTATTGGTGAAGTTTTATTGTGAACCCAGTACTTTAGCAGTGACGCGTCTTCATAAAAAGAGACAGACAGACATTTCTAAAAATGATTGAAATGTAGTTTATTACCTATTCCGACAGACACCTGCAACAATTTTTTTTATGTAAATCAAAAAAGTACAGATAAGTTAGATTTACGTTCTTATTATATGTATAGATACGTAGTAATAAAGATATCGTGATTTTTTTTTCAAATTAGGTGCAAGTGTCGAAACGTAATAGTAAACGAATTACATCAAAATATATCCTTGAATGAGTATATCAGAGGAAGTTTGAAAATATCACCAGTGACAGAGAAGTTGAGGAGTAATAGGTTAGCATGGTATGGGCATGTTATGAGGAGAGATGAAAACCATGTAACTAGAAAAGTTTTGAGTATGATGATGGACGGATATACGAGTAGAGGAAGACCGAAAAAGGTATGGATGGATTGTGTGAAAAATGGTATGTACGTAAAAGGTGTGAATATTGAGATGACATTTGACAGGAGAGAGTGGAAAAAGAAAACATGTTGTGCCGACCCTACTTAGGTGGGATAAGGGTAATGTATGTAGGGTATATAGTTTTAACATGATGTGCACACAACGACAGGCCTCTATAATTTTATTTATATAGATAAAGCCGACGATCCTGAACGAGGAAGACATTATTTACTAATCGTGCTAACGGATACATGAAAACGTTTCTGTTTATGGTGAAAACACTTCATATGTTATTAAAGTAAAACGATGCTGCTTACAGATCGGTAATTATATAGCTATGTATGGTAGCGGGCATGCACGGTGAGTCGAGAGCGCGCATACTACTCGCAGCGGGTGTCGCCCCACAAAGCACTGTTGCTACGACATGCGACAGGCTACCGTACAGAGCTATCTGTATTTATAAACGTTCATAATATTTATTTATCTTACTTAAGCGAAATAGAATATTAAACAATTGAGTAATAGTTAACACGTTATAGAAGTGAAACTAATTTAATTACTAATTATAAAATATCCTGATTATTTTTCAAGAGAATGAAATGAATACAGTATGGAGGCGGTAGACATTGGTTTTCGGTGTTATTTTGTAATTTGTTTATTTATTTTAGGGTCGTCAACATGACAGTAAATTTGTAAATATATTAAAAGTACGAGTTTTGTGATTAAATATAAATGCAGTCGTATTTAGAAACAACCACGGCATGCTTCAAAAAGAAATTAAATTTTAATTAAAATTAATATTAAACTATTTTACATATTTAAAGATTTAATATAATAATAGTTTATTAACAATATTAATGATACACAACATAAAATAATTTATAAAAATGCGACATGGTCAATACGGTCCAACTCATCCAAAAAAAATAATGTGGTATAGATTTCAACGTTTCTCATTTTCCTTGTCGTACGTTAAGACACTGAATATACTATCTCATTCTCTCACAGCTTAAAAAACCGACCTTTATAACTCTCTCTTTTTCGTGACACATTTTCGTTTCATAATATCGAATTTTACGTGCCAAAAGATAATTCACTTCAATTACGCGTTCTTCAATTGACGCATATGTTTCTGATGACTTTCGGTCGCTCTTGTTTCGTGTGTACAAAGGGATTCCACTACGCTGACGATGAATCCACTCCGTAAGCTTCGCGTGACACCAATATCAGGGTATTATGATCTGAGGAAAACCCACCGGAACAGTTCATCGGACTTCTCCTTGGCTTGTGAATCTGAGTTAGCGGCGTTATGTGTCTTCAAGTTGCTGCAGCGTTTGAGTTTATATTTGTCCACAATAATAGACTCCCGTATTACTTTTGTATTACTTCAATAAAGTTTCATTTCGATAGAATAACAACTTTTTAAAGGTGGTAGAGCCACGCTGTAGCTATTACTAGTTTCAGCATGAAGGGGTCGGCTCGCCCACAGAAACACCGACGTGAAGTAACAGTGCTTGCATTGTTGTGTTTCGTTCGGTCTGGGAGAGCGCCGGAGGCCCAACTCTTTTACCCCTTTTCCTTCCCCTTTCTCCTTTCCCTTCCCCATATACAGGCTGGCAACGCAATTGCGACTCCCCTGGTGTTGCTAGTGTTTATGACAATCACTTAACATCAGGTGACCCACGTTTGCCTCCTTTTGTCATAAAAAAAAACTTCATACTATTCTATTCCTAGCTATTTCTTTCAGATGTCCTGAGTATAGAATTGTAATCTGCAATTTTCTTTAAAGTTCTTTTTATAGATCTAGGATATAAGGTATTCAAGGCTGTAAATTTAGCTATTATACATAAAATAAGAATTTAAATCTATCGTGTATATAGGTATTGTATAGATTTTTATAAAAAAAAAATTGCAAGAGCCTTGGAATAAGTAATAAATTATTATAAATAATTTTAGAAATGTCTGTCTGTCTGTTCGTCTTAACACGCATCACTGCTAAAATACTGCATTTACGATAAAATCTCACCAATAAAATCATAAAGCATATCCTGGAGTATCTTAATGGTGGTAGAGCCACGCTGAAACTATTATTGGTTCCAGCATGAATGGGTCGGCTCGGCCGGGGTAGTACCACCCTCTCATAGAAAACCGACGTGAAGTAACAGTGCTTGCATTGTTGCGTTTCGTTCGGTCAGTGAGAGCGCCGGAGACCCACCTCCCTTCCTCTCTCCTCTCCCTTTCCCTCCCTCAACCCTTCCCTACAAAAGATGGCAACGCACTTGCGACTCCTCTGGTGTTGTTGGTGTCCATGGACGGTGGTGATCACTTAACAGCAGGTGACCCACCTGTTCGTTTGTCACCTATGACATTAAAAAAAAAGTAACATTTAGTCTCAGTTTCATTAAAATCGGTTCACTTTATCAAAATCATTTTTTTTCGTGACTGTACTTTGCCTGATGGTAAGCACAGTACAGTCCAAAAACAATGGAGACCACCGAGTGACACTCTATCCATCGCTGGTCGCCGCTGTCATGCCGGCCTGCGAATAGCTGGATATGCACAGGCTGATCCCGAAACGCGACCCGCGAAAGCGAATCACTATGACGGGCTTTTTCGTCGTATACATGGTGGTTGCGACCCAGTCAGGCTGTAAAACCCAACCACCCCGCTTGTAGATAAGTAAATTAACTTAATATACTCAGATGATATTATAAGTCACTGTTTTTAAATTAGATTCCACTTAGACGAAGTCCCAAACACTGCTGGTAGCTTCAAAGAGAATAAAAAACGCATACAAAGTGGCAAGTATCAACTAGTGGTTTAATAAGTGGAGACCACACGACGCGACACGCGGCAACCGTATCAAACCGATCTACTGTTCGATACCTCCTCAATCCAACAATCGACGACTGATCGCCGATCTGAACCAGATTGACGGCCACAATCAAAGCACGATTAATTAGCTGAGCGCACAATGTGATCCGATCCCTCATTATAATCATGAGATGCATTGGCCGGGGTTACGTTAATCCTTGTTGTAGATATTGCATCATCTTATCGAATTCTGTTTAAGACGTATTAAGGCTTATGAAAATCAGATTCTTCAGTTCAAATAATGTAGGATCGCTCCTACGTATAATTGTTTATTGACGTCACTCCAATTTAAATAATTTTACGTATTTGTTTCTATTATTTATAGATGTATATAATGTATATGACTAAGGAAATCTCATCATATCAAAATTTCTTAATCAGTATATGACCATTCAATATGGAATTATTGATAGATGGGTCCAGTTCCTTTATTTTTTTGGATTTCATTGAACCTTTGACATTTTATTAATCTCAACGAAGGGGGCTGAAATCTCCTAGTATCTTTTACAAATATGTCTTCGCTAGACTCTTGAATAAAATCATAATTTTGGAAGATAGATTTCGGTAAATTTCTTGTGATATGAGATTTAGTATGCATACTTACATGGGAGTAAATCACCAAAAAAGACAAATATAAGCGTGATATGTTCTATTAGCACTGTAGTTATTTTACTTATTTTAATTCCTATAAGTGAACACAATTTACATTAATTTATTTTAATTTAAATATTGGCGGTATAATTATTTTAAGATCAATCCCGCGGTAGGTATCCTAGCTCTATTACAATTTAAGGAGGCAAAGTACGTTTAAACTCACAGCAATAATTGTGGATGGCACAAATAGGTGCATTCGAACACACAAAACTTACAACTAAATCACTACGCTATGCCTTTTTTTTTTTTTTTAACGTGGGGAAATCCCTTATGGATACGCCACCCTCCCGGGGGAGAGGATGGGTTATGTCCGAGTCGCATGGACTAAAACCCCACGGTGTACCGACAGACCGTTTTGTGGGGGCGGCAAGGAATCATTCAAGCTAATCTACCTTGTAGAGCCGCCCCCACGGTCCGCCTGGCGGAAGGTGACCGCCGGGCTCCTACCTATAGAGGGACAGACCGGGTACACACCGGCTGCCCCCCCTCGTCCGCCGGACCTGTGCAATGAGGAGATGGGCCCCCCGGCCCATCCCCTCAGGTCCGGCTACGGTGGCAGGAGAAGTTGGGCGAAGCGCCTTCTCCTCCTGCCTGTCCTCCTTTGGCGGAGAGTCACTACGCTATGCCTGGCGTCACAATTAGTAACCTATAGCGACTTCGCCCGGGAGCACTTTACTAACGTGATGTCATAAGCATCCCAAAGATTTACGCAAGTAATATTCTAATCCACATTTTGATGGCTCAGTATATATACATATAATACTAACGGGTCCGGCGGACGTTGTACCACCCTAATATTAAAAAAGACCTTCGCAAATTATATACCTAAGCTTTGTTGTGACTTTGTTTATATGTAATGATAATAAATTATGTGTAGGTTAATGAAAACCGTATTAAATACCGTATCGTATTTCGAGAGATTTAAAGAATCTTCCCACAGACATGCTTTGGCAATTACTATAGGCAGCGGTGATAGAAATCATCTCTTTCAAGGTAGGATAAACTATTTATGTATCTAATCATACATTTCACGCAAGTGCAATAGATAAAATTTTAACTTGAAGGGCTGATAAACCCCTTAAGTTAAAAAATATACATTACTATAGATAAAATTTTAATTACATTACAGGATCCAAAATCTCGAATATCGTGAAGTTTTATACAATAAAATATGAGTTAAAGCCTTCGTTTCTTAATACGTTAAACTATTTTTGTTCATAAATCATGAATGACATGTTAGAACATCCACAAATACCTATCGGCTAATCAGCTCGCGAGCTTTGGCCAGTATCTGCCGGCTATCGGATACGTCTGCATAAAGATGCGTCGGATAGCCGTATCTCAGATGATAGCCGAGATAAATGGGAGCGCGCGCAGCCGAAATACGGCGGGGAATTGAACAAAAAGGTGCGCAAGCGCGTGATCTTGTTATGCAAGATGAAGTAATTCTTAAGATTTACTGACAGACGACCTTAAAATGTTTTGTTTTATTGTAGCTCGACAAAATGACTGCACTATGCCTGATGGTAAGCACAGTACAGTTCAAAAACAATGGCGACCCCCGAGTGACACACTATCCATCGCCAGTCGCCACTTTCATACAGGCCTGTGTAAAGCTAGATATGCACAGGCTGATCCCGAAACGCGACACTCAGAAGCGAATCACTATGACGGGCTTTTTCGCCATGTACATGGTGGTTGCGACCCAGTCAGGTTGTAAAACCCTACCACCCCGCTTTCGCCATTGCCTCGTTCGTTATTCAGCAGGGTGTACCATGTGCAGGTGAGGCTGGCTTGGGTGTCTCAAGTCTTATGATATTATTCGACACCCCTTACACTCCTTATTTTATATAATATGTAAGGAAATTTGTTAGAATACAGTTGTGAATAGCTATATTTAAGTTAGTTTATTATTTGAGTTTACCGCAAATAGACAGAAGACGTATAAACGTGACAGAAGACTTTGTTTTAAAATATGTAGTGATATGCTTTAAAAATGGACTTTAGGAAATTAAAACATTTACCGTGTTGTTACAAAAAAGTTAAATACGTATTAAATACTTGGTTTAAAAAGATTTCGGAATAGATCCACCGCATTCGCCCGAGGCAAGTTCGCGTTATCCTTTTTCACAAGTCTAATCTAACGTAACCAAAGTGAGACAAAAAAGCAAGATGGCGAACATTCAGCGACCGCGGTGCATTTAAAACGAGACCTTTTAAAGTCAGGGTTCAATACGTATTTAACTTTTTTTGTAATAACACCCTTAGAGGCTTAAACAAGAGTTAAAAATACATTTCCACCGGGCAGATTACCACTTTTATATATAATTTTTATTTAATGCGTTTTCTTTTTTATTGTCTTTAATACCAAATCTGGTTTAGATCAGCATCGGTTGACCATTATTGAAATTATTTAGATTTCAGATATTTACTTCTAGGTACATGTTTTATCAAAATATTATGAGTGTAAACAATAATATGTGATCGCAACCACACTATTTTCACTTCTCAGAATCGGATTTGTATGGAAAAGGCTCGTCTATTTTTGGTTACCAATCCACTCTCTAGATGGCACTGTTATATATTTTTTTTGGCAAGTTTGATAAGAAAAGATGGTGAATGACATTTAATTTTGACATTTCAAACTGACAAATTCCAACTATTTGTTTTCATTCTCTTTGTTTACGTATTTATTACGAGATTGTGCTCCCTTAAATTTTCTTGTCTCCCACAAACAATTTTATCTATATCCGGTTCTACTTATAAACATTGACTCCTGCATATACATACTTGGATTTAGATATGCCTTACGATGAATATATTAATTACAAATAATAGTATAAAACAAAGTCCCCTATCGCGTCTGTCTGTCTGTCTGTTCGCGATAAACTCAAAAACTAATGAACGGATTTTCAAGCGGTTTTCACCAGTGGATAATGTGATTCATGAGGAACGTTTTGGTATATAGTTTGACAAAGATTTTTTTTATAATCAGGGCGGGGCAACGTCTGCCGGGCCCGCTAGTTACAAATAAAAATGATCAAAAACTTGTATACGATTTACGCAGTACCGCTGTATGCATACATACATAGCTATAAATGTACATTTATAACTAACAATGTTAGTCCGAAACTCATATTATAGAGGCGCTGATTGGAAAGAACGAGTGCGACTTCTAATTATATAAGGTACTCTGTGATCGCAACCTCAAATTTTTCTTTGTAATTTCAACGAATGAAATATATTTAAGTAACTTTTGATCGCGGTTTCTTCCCGTTAATATAGATTTAACCTATATTTTGGGATAAGTACTTTCCATTTGAAAGATAATCTATACGGAAATGTATTCCCGTACCCTTAACAACATGATACAAAATTTCATGACAATCAGTTGAGTACCTATTGAGTACTTAAGGAGTGAAAGCGTAACAAACAAGTAAACAAGCTAACTCTCTTTTACTTTTATGATATATGTAGCGGTAGTCCAATAAAAAAAGTTTGTAGAAAAACGACACTAACAATAGAAAAAAGTATTTAATACATTGAAAGTTTTAATACAAACAAATACAAAGAAACAAATTGTTGACTATATAGCTAACTTCAGGGTGTCCGTTTTTCGTGACGGTGTGCGCGCGCATCGTAATAACTTCAGGGTGTCGGTTTTTCGTGACGGTGTGCGCGCGTAGCGTAAAAATTTACTCTTATCATTTTTCTCTAACGCGCCAAAAGAAGTATAAATTCAAAAAGCTGCGTATGATTAGTCAACATGAAACAATATGCCGATCTCTCTGAATATTACATCCAATTTCACTGTTCCAGTGTGACTCATAAGCATTATATGATAAGAGTGAACGGAAATTAACTTCAGCGGCGGCGTTTCCGGACCAGAATATTCTACCTTCAAGAAACGAGTCTTAGGGTAGTCTTAGGGTCCTAGGGTAGTGGTGATTACTTATAGTGACCCATATATTCCTTTACCTCCACGAGTGGTAGAACATGTGTAAGCCTCACCTGGGGTTTTTGAGTGGATTATGGAATATCATGTAGTGGTTTTTATATCTTATTAGTAATCTTATGTTATTTGGCTACATATTTTGTAATATTGCTGGTGTTTTACGTATATAGTTTGTTTATTGTGCACAAGTGACATGGAAGGGAAATAATACCACGGAGCATGGGTTCTGACTTGCAACAAATACTCCCTGGAAAGTTCTAACACGACGTCCACCATCGTGTTAGTTCATTGAAATGATTGGAAGATACTGGTAATATTACTCGACAATAGTAGTAAGAATCTACTAGAAGATTGGATGCTAAAAATAAAATAATTAAAAAAGGTTTAACTACGAAACCATCATTGTTAAGTTTTTTTCGGTCGTAATGAAGCAATGTTATACTCCCGAAATCTGTGGGTACCAACACGCATTAGTAAATAAAGTAATTAAAACTACTAAAATATAAAAAATGGAATTCTTGTCTCATTATTGCAGATATCGTCCGCGCACGGTGTCCGCAAAGGCTAGCGCGACACTGTTATTTAGCATCGGCAGCCGACGCACACGGTTGCCGCACTATACTATACATACAAGCATAATAGATATACAAGCCTATTTATAACGCATTTTGGATCTTTAACCGAATGCTCAAGACCTGAATTAATTAAATCATCCTGACTGCCTAATTGTTTACGTCACAGTGCCTTTCTTTTAGTTTTTCATGATTCAGCTCGCAGACCGGTAAGATAACGACGACTACCGTTAGATTATAGATTTTACAACGTTGACGTCGTTTTTGGCTTACAATGTGCCATCAAGGACAATGTAGACAAATTGTCGTGCGCGGAAAAAATTACACAAATAACGTACAGTCCACGCCTAACTTTTTTACCGATCCAAACATAGTTGCGGGGAGTTTTTGGCGGGATTTTGGTCTGTCATGTAGTGGGTTTTATATTTTATTCATAATCTTGTGTTACTTGACTCTATATTGTGTAAAGTTGGTGGTGTTTTATGTAACATAGTTTGTTTATTGTGCATAAGTGAAGTGAATGGGAAATAATACTACGGACCATGAATTCTTAGATGCCACAAAAACTCCATGGAAAGTTCTAACAAGATGGCCACCATCTTGTCAGTTCATTGAAATTATATCAAGAAACTTGTAATATCGATACTCACTTGATAATGGCAGTAATAGTCTACTAGAAGACTGGTTGCCAAAAATGGAATGGAAGAAGAACTTGTAATACTATTAACTACTCGACATTGGCAGTAATAATCTAAAAGGTGATTGCTAAAAATAAAGTTAAAAAAAAAACATAGTTGCGCAATACATAAATTTAGGTGTATATACGAATTATATATATGTAAAATATCGAGGCAACCGAAGGATAAATAAATGCCAATTTTTGAGTTTTTTTTTTTTATTTCGCTCGGCATAATGAGTACACTATCCCTGATGGTAAGCACAGTATAATCCAAAAACAATGGCGACCACCGAGTGACTTTTGGGGTGTAAGGGGTGTCGAATAACATCTAAGACTTGAGACACTCAAGCCAACCTCACCTGCACGTGGTGCACCCTGCTGAATAACGAACGAGGCAATGGCGAAAGCGGGGGGGTAGGGTTTTACAGCCTGAGTGGGTCGCAACCACCATGTATATGGCGAAAAAGCCCATCATAGTGATTCGCTTCTGCGGGTTGCGTTTCGGGATCAGCCTGTGCATATCCAGCATTTCGCAGGCCGGCATGACAGTGGCGACCGGCGATGGATAGTGTGTCATTCGGTGGTCGCCATTGTTTTTGGATTGTACTGTGCTTACCATCAGGCACAGTAAAGTCATTTTGCCGTGCTACTATAAAAAAAATAAAAAAATTATCCATCGCCGATCGCCGCTGTCATGCCGGCCTGCGAAAAGCTGGATATGCACAGGCTGATCCCGAAACACGATCCGCAGAAGCGAATCACTATGACGGGCTTTTTCGCCACATACATGGTGGTTGCGACCCAGTCAGGCTGTAAACCCCTACCACCCCGCAAGTGAGTGTTATAATAATATCTGAACTTCGTTCTGTATTACCTCTTGACTAATTTTTGCGCAAGCCTGAACTTTGACTATATTCAGAGTGGCCAAAAGATTGGCGAGGACTGTAGTGTTTGTAATTAATTAGATCTTAGTAACGTCGCGATTTTTACTTATCTGTGAGTAGCAATGATAGATTATACTGCCAATTGTTGGCAAGACTGTGAGGTAAATTAGAATACAAAAGAAAGAAGCAAATGTTAAAGGCGAATCAATAAAAATCCGCAAGGCATATAGATCGCAAATAAAAGTGAACTCATTCTAATCTGTGTGTATGTGTATTTTAAACTTTATTCTTTAAACCTTTAATAAGATTTTCAATTATTCCAAAAGGAGATACGACCTTTTATAACTGTAAAATCAACAAATTAAGGACCGTAATGGGGTATTTAAAAATAGTTTAATTGTACAACGAAAGTTTTATATGGATACGAAATAAATTTTATATTAAAAATTGTACAAATCTAATAAATTATAATCAATAAAAAAACTGTCATATCTTAAAGTTCAATATGTATTAGAAAAATTACAAAGTACACATGGTAACAATTAATCTCTTTTAAGCACGAATCATAAAATACCGTAAAATCCAATGTCCACATCATATTCTGCTAATAAGAGAATTGTATTGTTTTTCTTATTCTATGACGATAAAGAATATTCTAGAACTCATTTGTAAAGCTATAACTTTAAAAGTGAAAATATATAATAATATAATAAAGAACTTTCTGAAGAATATCGTCAGAAAGTGTGTTGGTTTTATAGGCTTAATATAGTAATAATACTATCCTTACTAAGTACTTATTGTGTTGGAGATTAACTAATTGCATCATCAAATAATATGCAGAGTTTCAGTTAATAAATAGACAAGTTCGACCATATCTCCAGATAGTCGACGCTTAAAAACCCAGGTTCTAATGTACAACATAGTTACACCTAAATAATTAAGTATAAGTATAGCTTATGTTGTAGAATATTTACCCAGTTATTAAAGCCCTAGGCATCTTTAGTAAAAATCATCACAATATCGTTTTTGTCTGGGTATCATGCAACGTATTCAGTTCTGATTATTAAATAAGCTATCTATACAAATAAATGCAATTGGAATGTCAAAATTACAGCTTTTTTACAAAATGGGTATCGGTAAAAGTAACTCCACACTTTAGTCCCGAATGCATTAAATGAACTAAATTAAAATGGTCCTAGAAAACTTCTACGATATCCCATTCGGAGTCTCGGACTGTTTTCTTCCAAAATGTTTTTACCTCTAATTCGTTATATAATGAAATTACTAGCAAATAGATATAGAATGATGCAGATATTCACATCTTTCCGTGCTCTTTGAGGAAACTACGGTCAAAACTATTTTAATACGCATGTTGATTTATTGTTGCAATGTAATTTGCATTCGATTATTTTGTTAGAATAGTGTTGCAATAAAATATGACGCAAGATATGCATATTTGTAAAAACGCTTCACACTGTCCTGAACTTGTGGGTCATTAGATTTATATATTTTGTGAAAATGAAAAAAGTGAAAAATGTCAGTAAAGTAACAAGTAAATAAAGTATATACGGTACTTATATACTTTTAAAACTATTTTTTTAATCAATTATATTATAAGCACTTTTAAAAAATTTCTTTGTCTGTCTGTTTGTTCAGTCTAATCTCCAAAACGGTTGGACCGATTTTGAAGGAATTTTCAATTATATATAACTGATGTTATTGCAGTAGTTATATGCAAATGAGTGCACGGTATATGTAAATAAATTCAGTTTGGCCGTAGCATAGCCATCTAGTTGTTTTCTTCATGGTGACAACGATGGGATTCGAACCCACACCCTTAAGAACGGATGTAAGGAATAGGCTAATTCAATTGTAGAACAAAAAATGGGGTTTATTTATTATATTTCATTGCTAAATTCCCGGTGGACGAAATCATGGATTAGATAACAGCTACAGCAAAATATTAATCTTCTTAAACTCCATAATTACTTAGTAATGTAAATTAAAAACACATATATACTATATGTAGCGTTTACAGCAATTCTAATTTTACATTAGACATATATGATATAAACACAACCACAAAATACATATAAATATATAGCTTTAATTGAAACTTATAATTGATTTAAAAGAATATCCTCTCTATTCTTACCTATTCCTGTGGGATCCGTATTGCACGGGCCGTGATTGCAGATCACAGATGTTTCAGGAAGGGCCTCAGCGCGACTGAGATTCGATCTAAGCACTACTTATTTGTTCTTAACTCGTCGGACAACCGAACTAATCTTCCTATATCTCGCCCGTTTGGTTAAGCTTCAATTGATTGTGAACTAAGTATAATGGTTTTGCATACATTTTTTTTTTGTTAGTATATAAAATGCGATTGCATGCGTATTTTTACAATCATGAAACTCTTCTGACTTTTGGTGTATAACATCTATAGTAGCGGGTCAGACCATCTGTCGCCACGCTATTGGATGTGGAATACCGATAGCGGTGGGTCAAACCGATTGTTGACGTGGCGACGCGACGCCACCACATTCGTCGCAGCGTCGCGGCTGTCGATATGAATTGTTGTATTTAATAAATATACATGTTTATTAACTAAACAGTCTTTTTTTAAGTCTTAATAATTCAATTTTGATTATTCCATTTTTTATTTCCTGTACATATATGCATATTAATTACCTATACGAAATAATTTCTATATTTCACATCTGCCAGGCGTCCCACGACGGCAGACAATTTTTCCTATATAAGCCGCCACGTTTTTAGTTTATATATACACTAAGGAGTCACCCTGGCTTCGCTTAGACGCAATTAATTTATTAATGAGGTACCATAAGTGTCTAAACAATATATACACACGTGTTAATCGATTCATTTATCACACATTTTGATATTTACAATATACCACAGTTAGAGAAGTTTCGTAAAATGTATTATTACATTTTTTTCTTAATCTGGAAGATTTTTTTACTAAACCATTAAATCTACTATCTATACCTATATTGTTTTTTTTATTTATTGTAAGATAAAAACAATATTATGCAAATAAATATCTAAGTCTTATAGATTTAAAACTAAGCCTAATTGATGTCGTATATTAGATATTGTTAACAGAAATTATACAATAGTATAATAGTATTATGAAGTATAGAAAAATGTTTCTTTTTTTAATTTGCTATTATTTATTACACTCGATAAAGCATTAACAATTTTAAATAGCTATATGATGATATAAAGAGTATACCTAATTGATTGCATTGTCATATAATTATTTATTATTCACTTTTGTAGGTGGTAGAGCCACGCTGAAGCTATTATTGGTTTCCGCATGAATGGGCCGGCTTGCCCAGGGTAGTACCGCCCTCTCATAGACTACCGACGTGAAGTAACAGTGTTTGCATTGTTGCGTTTCGTTCAGTCAGTGAGAGCGCCGGAGGCCCACCTCCCCTCCCAACCCCTGTCCTTTCCTCCCTCCATCCCTTTCCCCCACACACAGGCTGGCAACGCATTTTCGACTCCCCTGGTGTTGCTAGTGTCTATGGACGGTGGTGATCACTACACTTCAGGTGACCCACATGTTCGTTTGCCTGCTATGACATAAAATGTGTATTATTGAAAGAAGAAGAAGAAGAAAAAATATTTATTGTTTGAAAACAATTACAAACAACAAGATAAATAAAGAATATATATACATAATTTATCCAAAAAATGACACTCCCATTCAGCTACGTGCTGTAGTACGCAGGCATAGCATGCATAGTACTAGTATAGCATAGTAAAAAAGAATGAAAATAAGTTTATTGCAGCAAATACACGGACAACATGATATTAGAAAAATAGAATAACAAAGACGTAAACATAGAAATTGAACGTTAAAATCTAAAATTATGCCACGGTTTTACTGCAAAGGCGCACAATTCAGCACATGCTGGCTGCCATCTTTGCTAGTATGCAAGCATAGACAAATTTCGTGCCAGTAGACGCAGTATTATTGTCTTGAAATTAAAAAAAATAGTTAACACGGTCCCCTGTTTGGAGAACTCGGTCTTGAAAAATCAACCGAGGGATTGAGCTTGAAATACAATAAAAAAAAAGACCGCCTACAATTAGCCAAACAACAGCAAACCCGCGGAAACCAGCTAGTATCATATACAAGAAGAAGTTTTTTGTTCAGTCCTTTCCTTGCACACTTCGTATAAATTACGGAATTGTTTAAATAGCTAAAGACACTAAGGTCAAGCGTACTGCGTCGTGAGCCCTTGAACAATTACACCTAATTAGAGCTACAATTACACTTGCTATGGATAGGTTAGTTTGGATTTAAGGACTTAGCTATTGCGAGTAGGAATGTTACCAAAGAGTAAATATTCTTAAGCTGTCAACACTATATGACCTTTGCTTCATCGGGCTAGACGAAAATTATATTACCCTAAAAGGGACAAAAGTTGGAGTTTTTGGCGGGATTTTAGTCTGTCATGTACCGGATTTTATATAATATATTCATAATCTTGTGTTACTTGATTGTGGTGTTTTACGTAATATAGTTTCTTTATTGTGCATAAGTGAAGTGAATGGTAAATAATACCACAGACCATGAATTCTGACATTCTGATGCCACAAAATTCCCTGGAAAGTTGTAACAAGGGAGCCACCATCTTGTTAGTTCATTGTAATTATATCAAGAAACTTGTAATATCGATACTCAGTTGACAATGGCAGTAATAGTGTACTAGAAGACTGGTTGCCAAAAATAAAATAGAAGAAGAACTTGTACTACTCGACAATGGCAGTAATAATCTAAAAGATTGGTTGCCAAATATAAAGTTAAATAAAAAAAACCTAATATCTTCATCTAAAAATCATCGTCTAGCGCCTGTCGGAGTATTTTTGCAACTTTACATAGCAACTTGAACGCTCTCTACATTGATATGCTAAATATTAGGTTATAATTTGAGGACTTATGAACTGCTTACCTTCACAGACAAACAAAAACTTCTTTAAATATGTAGTGTCTCTGATTCGTTCAGATCTGATGTAATATTTACCAAAGTGTATTCAATTAATCTATAGTTGGGATGAAAAATTACATCAGAAATATTACAAGGCTCCTAGATGTGTAGGTAAGCCATTCCCGAGGCTTCAAATTTTCTCTTCAGCTACTTTCAATTCCCTTTTTTTTGTAAAATACACAGATATACATAATAACTTTTTATATGGTTTTAATGAACATAAAGTCAATAAAAAGGGAGTTTTATGATATTAAACTTATATTATTTACTTACATTACATTCAAAAGTAAACAGAGTTTTTGGCGGGAGCTTGGAATATAACGTAGCGGTTGTTATATATTATTCATCATCTTGTGCCGTTTTGTTCTAGATATAATATTGGTGTTGTTTAAGTAATATAGTTTGGTTACTGTGCACTGGGGAAATGGATGGGAAATAATACCACGGAGCAGGGATTCTGACTTGCCACAAAAACTCCCCTGAAAGTTCTAACAAAATGGCCACCACTTTGTTAGTTCATTGAAATTATATCAAGAAACTTGTAATATCGATAGTCACTTGACAATGGCAGTAATATTTCTACTAGATGATTGGTTGCCAAAAATAAAATAAATGATAATAATCTCTTCAGAATTCGCGTAAATTTAACGCGACGATGAAGGAAAACATCGTGAATAAATTTGAATCTGAGAAATAATCTTGTAGTACACCGTATGTGAGGAATTATAGAAAACTATACTTCTCGGAGTTAGAAATCGCCAATAAGTTGTGGGCTGCCGTGGTGGTTATGTCCATACTTTCCTTCGGGAAGATGCCTATGGACCTGCAGTGGGGGTCTTATATGCTGATGTGACGAACGATCAGAACGTAGCCCCAGGACTACTGAACTGACTATAAGTAAAAAGGAGCGGGCAGAGAGACTCTATTTAAATTATGTGAATTGTACAGAAACGCTTGCCATTCTTTACTATCTTAATAAGGAATATACTCGAAAAAATAAATTAATCAACGGATATTTTTATTTATTATAGTAAAAGCTCCTTATTCGCACTTCCTTCATTCGCATTTTCACTATTCGCGGATTTAAAAAATGCGACCCAATTTCCTATATTCGCGGCTAAATGGTGGTTTTTGAAGTGAAACTTCTTTAGGCGCATGAGGGTAAAATTTTTACAGATGTAACGTCACGCAGGTATGCAACGGAAGTAACGTCATTTGCAGTAAACGCAGATTAAATAAATAAAAAAACTTTGTTCTTTTTTTTCTTGTTTGTATAAATATAAACAAGACGTATAAATTAGTTCGCCAAAGAAGTTTCATTTCTGACATGTGTACTTTGTGCGCACTCACTTTTTTTTCATGGTGGTAGAGCTACGTTGAACCTATTACTGGTTTCAGCATGAATGCGTCGGCTCGCCCGGGGTTGTACCACGCTCTCATAAAAGACCGACGTGAAGTAACAGTGCTTGCATAGTTGCGTTTCGTTCAGTCAGTGAGAGCGCCGGAGGCCCACCTCCCCTTCCCACTCATCTCTCCTCTCCTCTTCCTCCCCTAACCCTTCCCTCCAAAGGGTGGCAACGCACTTGCGACTCCTCTGGTGTTGTTAGTGTCCATGGACGGTGGTGATCACTTAACATCAGGTGACACAACTGTTCGTTTGCCGCTTATGACATAAAAAAAAAATCTTAATGCGCGGATCTAATCTGTACATCGGTACATACATACTTAATTAAAAAGGACTCGGTATCCTTTGTAAACGCGTCATCAAATGGACTAATATAAAAGTAAATTAGACCTTATTACAACTACGCAATTTGTGCAAATTCAAACTATAACTGCAAGCATTGCTGATATTGCGACTGGAATAGGACGAGATGGGTTCGAACAGATAGAATCAAGTAACATTCAGGAGTTGCTTGAATCGCAAGATGAAGATTTGACTGAAACCGACTTGGAGGTAATATTAAATTCACAACCCATTGAAGAAGAGGCTTCAACAATCACTGGAAACGTGACATTTAATTGGAAAAATGTTAGTAAAGGTTTAATAATGGCAAATGAGCTTCGTGATTTCTTTAAGAAAATTGAATCGTCTATGGAACAAAGTGTTATTAAAGAGGCAAATTGCTAATGTCACTGCTGAATATCAGTCTGAATTATAGGAGCTTTTAAAAACGGCCAAGCTAGAAAAAAATACTTTAAACCATTGCCTAAGGCTGAAGATAATAATTAACCAATATGATCAAAAACTTAATAGATTTTTTTATATATCTGTTTTTATTTTGTCACCTAAGAACGTATCCCCTATAATCCCATATAAATCAACATTCCTTGTTCGCGGCATATTTACGGAACATATAGCCTGCGAGTAAAGAGCTTTTACTATATTTTTAAATAAAACTCGCGCCGATATACCAAGATCTATGCTGAGGGAAACTAAAAAAAAACACAAATAACGGCACAGAAATCTACACTCAGGTTCAAAGAAATAATTTGTACATCATACAAATAATTGTTTTGTGTACGATTCGAACCTACAACACTCACCTAAGTCACTCACACGACTCGAATCATTATCTACTTTATTATTATTATTATTAAAAATAACATATTACATAAAGAAGTGTAAAATTAATCTTGTACCATATTATTAAAACCGATTTAATTTAAGAACACCCATTTCCTTTACCACTTTGTATTAGTTGCATATTAAAAAAAAAAAGAAACATACGGATAAAGAGTTCCATATTCAAATCACAGCGAGGGTCGATTAGCATCCAAGATGGCGGAGTGGCGGACGTTCCCGATTTTCGGGTAGTGATACAAATTTCAATTTCCTCCTTCCCTTATCGCACGGCAATGATCTAAGTTTGACAAATAAGTTCATTTTGACGAGTCGGCGGCTGATGGAACGGGTAATATATCATTTTAAACGATCGTGTCCAGTAGCTGTCATATAGAAAACCTTATAAAATGTTAATACCATGATGAATAAAGAATACACGAAATAATATATAATCTATGTAATCTTCTTGAATAATATCTGATGTGGTTTGTCATTTTAACCAATTTTAATATAATATGTATGATGGATGTCAACTCATTTGCTTTTATAAAAATGGTAAATTAAAGTTATTGTAATATTTTTTTGCATCATGTCCTCTTAAACATCTTTTTCTGCACCGTTTTATGTCATACACAGACACGTTTTAAAGAATAATAATTGCTTATAATTCACTTATAAAAATGGTAAATTAAAGTTATTGTAATTTTTTTTTTGCATCAAGTCCTCTTAAACATCTTTTTCTGCACTGTTTTATGTCATATATACGTTCTAAAGACTTATAATTTGATCAGAAATTAGTTTTAGCTCTCGTTAATGTATCTAGATTTTGAAAATAAAATACAGTACCTTTTTACTCGCTAATAATGTAGGTTTTTATAGGTGAAATAATTAAAAGAAAACAGAATGTGGAGTAAATACACAGAATAGTAGCCAAACGTTTATATTACAGGGAGACATTTTAATTTTTAAAATACGAAACAAAAAGCCAACGTCACGCGGTGTTCCAGGCGGTCACCCATCCAACTACTGACCGCGCCTGACATTGCTTAACTTAGGTGATCACACAAGAAACGGTGTTTTCAATATTCTACCCGACACAGTGTTTATGCCTCCACTTTTTGTCACACAAAAAGTGCCGGTCAGAATTTCAAAGCCATCCCATAAAAAAATTCACTTCTATAACTTGTGTATTTCGAGTTTATCCTGTACAAACAAAAAGTCTTTTTTTCTCTTTATATACTGAAAAACTGCATTTATACTACACTGTTACGTTTCAAAATAAAGGTAAGGGCCATAAGATTTTTTTAAAATTTTGTTTCCAATTTGTTAATCATGTGTTTAGTTACATATAGCAAACGCAAATTATAATACTATGTCAAAACAGATACGTTAAAATTATTGTAGTCCACCCGAAACTAGATGCATTACTATTTGAAGACAGTCCTTATACAGACGCTAATCTTCAAGTACAGCGACAAAATGTTTAAATGGAAAATAAATTATGTAATTTATCACAATATTCGCAAATATTTCTTGTTATACTTACGATGTATTATATTTATTTAGATAATTAACGTAGAGTACGGTGTATTTCAATTTACACGTACATAAATAACACATACGTTGATTTGAACATTTCTTAAACTATAAAACTAACACTGGCAGATGCATTCGCAGCATCAATCACGGAAAAAACTTCACTGACATATCGTACGTCTATCGCGACCACAGACTCTTACATTTAAAAAGATATTTGACTGCGACAGTGTATTTACATCAACCCCTGAAAACCCACAAAGTCGAACAAAAGCGGTCCACTTAATTTTAAATGGAAAGTATATTTTGTAATATATCATAGTATATACAAATATTTTTGTTATGATACAAGTTCTATTTAAATTTACACGTATTATATAAATAGCAAAACAATTGGTTTGGATATTTTTTTAACTATAAAACTGACACTGGCAATTGCGTTCCCGGCACCGATCACGGAAAAATCATTGACATATCGTATGTCTACCACGACCACAGACTCTTACATTTAAAAAGATATTTCACCGCGACAGCGTACATCAATCCCTGAAAACCCACAAAGTCGAACAAAAGCGGTCCACTTAAAAGTCAAATAAAGCTAAAAAGCCGCTTTAACCCTTCTGGAGCGCGGTCGCGTCGAAAATAGTGAAATAATTGCATCGCTAGGGTTTTAAATCCACGCTCGCGTCATTTGTTTATTAAAGGGCCTCGCCGCACGGCCCTTTTAGCATAAATACGATATTTGCAGCGCACGGCAGCCGACTCGGGCCAACCATAAAATCAACGTAACCTGACCTAATATGAATATATTACTAGTTGTTATCCGTGTTATTCGATATGCTAATTCACCAGGTGCGCATTTCGAGATACTAGTACTGATTAAAATTTTAGTAATTCTGGTTTTCTTAACAAAGAACACTCTTACGCTATTCCTACTTATTAATAACTAGTGAGCGCCCAGAGGTCGACATTCGACCATAGTTCATTGATTTTTTAAAGTCGAATGTAGAATGAAAAAGGGTAATTGGAACGTTAGAGTTAAATAATACATACAGTCGAGCATTGCAACCTCCTTCACAACCTTTTTTGAAGTCCTTCATTGACAGATGTCAAAATGTCTTTTTTATTTTTTTATTAACATGTTGTGTAAAATTGAAGCAGTAGTGTAAGTAATGCATATTTGAATTAATTTAATGTACTTCTAATGCATTTTATATAAAATAAACAGCTTTCTGCACTTCTCCTCCATATAAACTTTAACTATGCCAAGTTTCACGTTCATGCGTTCGCGCATTTCTCTCAAAAAGGGATACAATGTTTGGGCTTCACGTATTAATATATAGATGATGATGATGATGATATTTATAAATTGTAACTAGTTGTACCTTCGACTGCGTCCGAGTGAAACGTAATATAAAAAACACTGGCTAATAAAATCATCTGAATGTATCGAGTCCATTTACTTATCCACCTTTCTCTCAGACTTAAGTCGCTCCGTCATGAAAATTACAATAACTATTGATAGGAAGTACCGATTTGAATGAAACAAATACTAAACGTTACTCGAAGATATGCTTTATGATTTTATGTTACTATATATCGTTATATATGGTGGGGTGTAAGGAGTGTCGAATAACATCTAAGACATGAGACATCCAAGCCAACCTCACCTGCACGTGGTGCACCCTGCTGAATAACGAACGAGGCAATGGCGAAAGCATGGTGGTAGGGTTTTACAGCCCGACTGGGTCGCAACCACCATGTACATGGCGAAAAAGCCCGTCATAGTGATTCGCTTCTGCGGGTCGCGTTTCGGGATCAGCCTGTGCATATCCAGATCTTTGCAGGCCGGCATGACAGCGGCGACCAGCGATGTATATTGTTTCACTCGATGGTCGCCATTGCTTTTGGATTGTACTGTGCTTACCATCAGGCACAGTGCTGTCATTTTGCCACGCTACAATAAAAAAATATATATATCGTGAACTTAGTACTTTAGCAGTGATGCGTGTTTCTAAAAATGATTGAAATGTATTTGACTACTTAATCCAACAGTTATTTTCACAAAGTACAGACACATCAGATTTACATTCTTATTATAAGCATACAAGATTATAGTAAAGTTTATAATTAAAATAATTTTAAGAAGGCTTTAACAAAAACTAGCCGATACCTATATGTTATATAGTAGTGGTCGGTAGCCAGCTGTCATGAGAAGCGTGCGCACACATAAATCCGACGGAGACATTCTTTGCGGGTACCGCTGCCGCCGTCCGCGTCCTGCGCTCCTGGTACAATGATGACAAAAGATAGGTATTGTTCTTCAGTATATCTGAGTGTTTGGACTCCTTAGCCTTACCTTGTTTATGTGCAACCCGGTTCCTATGTTATGAAAAACCTAAATACATGTATATACGTAGGTACCTTACCATATAAGGCGTATTTCCGAAATATATAAACTTGACATTAAATTGCAGAGATTCTTCATCACGCCGTCTATGCTCTCAACATATACTTAAATTCCCTATCTGTCACACTAAATTTTATAGTAAATCATTTGCAGTTCAAGCTGTACGCCTATGGAACGCACTCCCTTATGATATTAGGCAGGCAAGATCCTTGACGTTATTTAAAAAATATCTCCACCGGCATTACCTCTCGCTGTCGTAATATAACTATTGTATTGCGTTCTTTTTTTTTGTTTTTTTTTTTACTTTTATCTATAGTTTTTGTATTTTTTTTATTTTTTTGTCTATTTATATTGCCACCCTGTAGTTATGAAAATAAAATGTCTCCTCAGGTTTGCCTGGAAGAGATCGCTCTAAGCGATAAGGCCGCCTAACTGTACACATATTGTAAACTGATGACTAATTTTGTATATTTTCAACGTGTGTGCAATAAAGAGTTTTATTATTATTATATTACAAACTAGCTGTACCCGCAGCTCCACACGCGTTTTTATTCGTATTAAAGAATTATAAAATTGTGAGACTATGTACAATTATAGAAATGCTCTTTGAAAGCAATTGTAAGTGTGACACGCACGCCACTTACAGTAATATGTAACGTGTACATTAGATCTATAAATACTAACAGCGTGCCAAATGAGGTTTGTCATCAGTAACATATTTGAAACCTTAACCCACAACATAACTAACCCAGTGCTCACTATATAAGGAACTAATGAAATAATAACTTAAAATATTATTATAAATATTTACGTTTACATTACATTTAATATACATTGCCATTATAATCAAGATTTTGTGACTATACAAAAAATAAACGCTTGTCTGTTCCGCAAGAAATTTTATTATGGAATTATTTACGTAATACGTTTATAATCTAATATCTTATTAGGAAGACCTCTATATCATTAAAGTTATTAATAATTATAATATCGAATTGTAAACAATAAACTGATAATTATTTCTCAAATGAAAAATAAAGAATGAGTTGAAATCTTACTAAATTTCATACAGACAAAGTCACGGATAACAGCTAGTCTAAAATAAAATAACTTCAATTACTTTTTGTAAGGTTCGCTATCTAGCAGTGAAAGTCTCGTGAAGATCGATCAAACCGGTTTGCAGATAACACTACGAGCAAAACTACGGTTAAGAGCTAGTGTAAATTAAAATTGCTTGAATTACTTTTTATAAAGTCAGCTATCTGCCTGTGGATGTTTCGTGAAGATCGGTCGAACCGTTTTGGAGATAGTACTACGGGTGAAGCCACGGTTAACAGCTAGTCTAAATTAACATAGACGAAATGAATGACTTGCTATAATGTCCACTATCTGCTAATGAAAGTTCCGTGAAAATCGGTCTTACCCTTTTGGAGATAGCATTGCAGGCGAAGCCACGGTTAATACCTAGTCTAATTTAGAGTAGCCTAAGAAACCCGCTGTAATTTCAGCTATGTGTCAGTGAAATTCCTGTCAAAATCGGTCTAGCCGTTTCGGAGATAACCCGGAACAAACAGACAGACAGACTGACAAAAAATTTTTGTTATCAGTAGCGTGTATACTTCCGTTCCCAATATGTGAAAAAAAAATTTGATATTACATACAGACACTTGATTTTTATTATATTTATAGAATAGGCAAAAATTAAACATTTCAGTACCACTTCTCCCATGTTTATCAACCGATTTTTCTTTTTTTACAAACTTCTATATAGTTTGCAATGTATGTTACTTTCTTCAGGTTAAATCTTGCAAGCTGAATTAAAACCAGTTCCTGTAGGTAGACCTACGACTTTACAATTTTGCATGCTTCTTCAATCCTGATGACAATACACGAATATGAAACAAAAATAAAACAGCGAATTTCAAAATTTTTGCGCATTTGCGTAAAAGCTTGCTATTAAAAATATATATGCAATTTTAATTCTATTTGGTAACGATGATGGCCTTCATTGTCATCAGGCAGAAACGTTTTTTAAATAGTTGTTTTTTCATACTATCGCTGAATTGAAGCCTTTATTTATATGTCTTTATTCGTCATACTTCACGCACCTTATATCTACAAGCTACAATATTTATACAATACTCAATATAGATAATAATATCTATATATTAACACGTGAAGAGAATAGTTTGTACCATAACGATGGATGAATTTCGCCCACTAGGAAAAGTTAAATTAAATGCCATTTGACTAGTCTCCGAAACGCTGAATCAATTTTGACGTAAGCGCTATTGATACACAAAGACCTTTACAAAGAAGTAATTTTAA
The DNA here is from genome assembly GCA_015888305.1 of Antheraea pernyi. NCBI lineage: Eukaryota > Metazoa > Arthropoda > Insecta > Lepidoptera > Saturniidae > Antheraea > Antheraea pernyi. Next base: position 187,553 of record MU158895.1, on the reverse strand, counting down.
AATGATTTGAGGTAACGTAGAGTCAGTTAAAACAGTTATTAAAATCAAATTGTAGTTTTAAACTTAAACTCGGTAACTAACCAGACGAACAAAACTTCCTAAGACTAATACTGTAGTATTAGTTTAGTATTCTTTGCCCTATAAAAAAGCAGTAACAATGGTGTCCTTTGTTTCATATCTATCTAAATATTATATAGAACTAGCCTCTGCCCGCGACTTCGCTCGCGTGGAATAGTTACTTTGGGCTAACGCTAATACGCAGCGGAAGCTCTCAAGAGGAAAAAATACCCCGATTTTGAAACATTCTTCATTAGTGCTCCGCTCCTATTGGTCTTAGCGTGATGATATTAGCCTACAACCTTTCTCGATAAGTGAGCTATATAACACTAAAATAATTTTTCAAATCGGACTAGTAGTTCCTGAGATTACCCCCTACAACGTCACAAACTCACAAACTTTACCTCTTTATAATATTAGTATAGATTAGAGGAATACAGTTGAAATCGTTTAAAAACTGACAAAATTAACGATTATTCTATAATATAAATTTATTTCCATTGCTCAGGTTGCAGAAACAATCAAATTTAATGTGCATCACATAAAGATGCGCTAGCATACCCACGCTTCGCCCACGGTGTCTAGGGTGACCATGAAATCTGAGTATAACACCTGCTTAACATATCTTTTTATAAATTTACATTAATATTTATGTTTTTTATTTTGTATGCATTTATTTAAAATTAAATATTTCTAACGAATCTATTTACAGATTACGATTATTTGTTGGTAACTAGTAGTATCAGAAAAATCAAAGAAAATAAATGTGAACCCATTTTTACTATACATTATTGACAATATACATTTTTATGATGGCTCAGTGGCCAGTGATTTCGGACACCGCGTCGATCGATGTATGTTCGAATCCTTGTGAATGAACCGGAGTTTTTAGTGAAGACATTTCGCCATTCCATCCACCCTGTATTTATTCCATTCTTTACTTTCTGGTCTATGCCACCGGTTGGGTCAATCAATCGAGGTACTGAAAATTAGGGCAGGCTGATAAATATTTATCAATCAAGGCTATATGAAAAATACAGGATGGACCACCGAAACCGCAGAAGAAATGTTCAGTTTTATCCTATTCATGTTCAGCCAAACATTCTCCAATCAAAAACGTAGATCAGTTAAAAAAATTATATTTTAAAAACATCTTTATTTTACTAACGTGTATATATTCGTGCAATTTCACGATATAAAATATCTTAATGAAGCATATATTTATTTAAAATTATTCTCAATATACCAAAGCCAATCTTGTGTATTTTTTAATTTATTTGTTTTTAATTTTATTTAAAATAACAAAATATTTTCAAAAATAAATAAATACACAAGTTTAAGTTTACTAATTGAATACTTAAGATTTTCAGAGGCTGTTTTAGAAATATCCGTGTCAAATCGTCATACATTTAATTGTATGTTATTTACTTTTTTATTTCGTATTATTTAGAAATCTTTAAAAGGTGGTGTTAACCTCATTATTTCATATATGGAGGGCTTTTTTGTGGGGGCATGCTAGGGCATGCCATGCCCTTGAAGGGATTTTCGAGAATATCGATAAATTGCCATAAAAACTGAAAAAAATGAAAGATTTTAAAAATATATCAATCTTGGTAACCTTTACAACATTTTTTTTAAATAGTTATCCCATTGCAAAATGTGATCTATTTTTCCTGAATAGCTACCGCGTCTCACAGTGGTTTGTACCTCTGTACTAGAGGTCGGAGGTAGGGCACTAAGAATATTAAAGTCGTTATTTTATACATTAAACGCTATTCGATTTCTGTAATGAAAAGCTTTAGGAATAAATAAATGTGCTTCTTAGATTGGACGTATAGTTTCAAGAGTAAATTAAATAAAACTGTTTTCAATGTATGGGAAGCAACCAAAAACTGAATATCTCGTGATTTTCGTTGGTTTTCTGTCTGAAAATTTTACAACAGTATCTTACCATTATATGCCATATGAGGTATGAGGTGCCAAAATAACAAGACCTATTTTTTTGCATTTTTTATATATACACAAAATAATGGATTTACAACTTTCGAAAATTAGCGTGCCCCCAAAGAAGAAGTGACAAAAAAGGCTGCATATAATATGTATATATATAGACTTTAAAAAAAAGTTTATCCCGTACTGTACGCGTTTGATAGCCACAGTAGCGTATCGCGCACGATTTTTCCTACCAATCAATAAAACGATCGGCCCAGCGAGCAATGAAACAATAAGTTATTTCGCAAACAGTAACCTTATTCTATGAATTATTATTGGAAAATGATTATTATTTGATTGTTATATATCTATTACGTTAGTTTATACATATGATTTAATTTATAAAGGTTATGATAAGATATTTATAAGGCACAATCCCGGTTCGGTTCGGCTTCCACATAGGGAATATTGTTCGCACCTCTAGGCCGGTTCCACCAAATACCTACTAGATCCCCTGGACAGGCTGCAAAGACGGGCTGTCCGCATTGTCAATGATTCAGACATTACACAATTTACAGAGCCGCTTCAGTTGCGCAGAGACATTGCCTCACTGAGCGTGTTCTACCGTCTGTATCATGGCGAGTGTTCTGAAGAGCTATTTAATTATCTTTTTTATGTCAAAATGAGGCAAACGAACAAGTGGGTCACCTGTCGTTAAGCGATCACCGCCGTCCATAGACACTAGCAACACCAGGGGAATCGCAAGTGCGTTGCCAGCCTGTGTATGGGGGAGGGTTAGCGAAAGGAGAAAGGGGAAGGGAAAGGGGAGAGGAGGAGGGCCTCCGACACTCTCACTGACCGAACGAAACGCACTGCACGCACTGTTACTTCACATTGGTGTTCTGTGAGAGGGTGGTGCTACCCCGGGCGAGACGAACCATTCACGCTCAAACTAGGAATAGTTACAGCGTGGCTCTACCACCTTCAATTTAATCCCTTCCTCTCCTTTTCATACCCGAACCACGCGTGCTGGGTTTCTGAGGCATAGTTTTACGGTAAATCCTGGGCACGAACTAAAAAGTTCGCAACTTCTTATCTCTGCCGTACCGTGAAGCTGTGGAACAATCTCCCGGCCAGTGTGTTCCCTCCTTCCTATAATATGGGGTCCTTCAAGCGTAACGTGAAGAGACATTTATGCAGGTCGGCATGACAGCGGCGACCGGTGAGGGATAACGTCTCTTGGTAGTCACCATTGTTTTTGGATTATACTGTGCTCACCATCAGGCACAGTACAGTCACTTTGCAGTGCTACGATAAAAAAAAAATTACTTAAGTACAAGTGTCTAAATAAGGTACATTTGATAGAGATTACTATTTCTTAAGACCCATATTGGATATTTCAATATCCTTATACTTTCTGGTAATCAAGACCATAATTTATATACTAAATTAAAAGGTTCTAGGACTTACACCAATGCATATATTAAAAAACACAGGCATAAGATCTACCGACAGAAGTGAAAACAAAAAACAATGGAATACCCGGGTTCGTTTTTGAATTGTTAAATCAATTATGGTCCGAATTATTCAAGTTAAATAAGTTCTACATTGAAATTACTAACATTGTTCTGACTTCCGCATCTATTTGGCACTCCGAGCAATAATGATATACATTGTATACAGTTTGTTAGTTCATCAAACATACGATAGGCTGCACAATTTCAATAAAAAATATCAATATTACGGGTATACAGGCCGCTATACTGCGCGTCGCTAGTCCGGTGCAAGCTCGTCACGTGCATGTCAAGGTCGATACCCACCTCCCCCATTCCTCACTCCTCTCTCCCATAAACACAGGCCGGCAACGCACTGGTGACTCCCCTGGTGTTGCTAGTGTCTATGGACGGCGGTGATCACTTACCATCGGGTGACCCGTCTGTTCGTTTGCCTCCTATAATATATTTAAAAAAAAATGAAGAGTCTTAAATAATTTAAGTCTCTGAAATCGAACTTTTTTATTTCAGCATCGCTCTGTGTCGCAATAAAAAGCCGGGTAGTGTTAATTCACTCCAGAGTCATCTATTAACAAGTTATAGCATAAATAGCATAAAAACTTTCTTCATCAAATCAAATCAAAATATTCTTTATTCAATTTAGGCCCTGTGTCAATGAAAGTCAATGCTACCAACGTTTCGGAAAACAACCCAGCTATCGAAAAGAACTCGATTTGGTTAATCTCTTCATGTTACATATTTTTACAAAATGAATCTTAAATTTAATGAATAGACTTATTATATACATTTATCTTGGACTACCAAACCAATAATAATTACATATTACAAAATAGTACAAAGGTTCAATGACTCTAAGAATTCAAACTTGAACCACACACAACGTTTCGCGAGGGTTGAATCTAAGTCTGAGATCGTACAGCGCCATCTTTTGGCGAGGCGGGGCGCGTCACGAGCAGTGACGTCACCGCCGCGGGCGCACGCTGATTGAGCGATGAACTTTGAAGGCCCGTCGATCATTGCCGTATTATTATTACATGCAAAGGATTATCCATTGAGATTTCTGTATACAGGATGCTTATAAACAATTATTTAATAATAACAAAAATTATAATCGGCAATAAAGATAGTAGTCATAAGCGCTTCTACAGCGCCTTGTTAAAACTTGGCTAACTTAGCTGACGTCAATCAACCCGTATCTAAGCAACATATTGAGAATATGCCATCTTACTTCCACATTTTATCTAAGACAGTGTGGCGTTACAATTAAATCTTTACATATGTCTGCGTTTAGCGTTATCGGGCAATTTGTTTTTTTTTTCAAAATATCACATAGATAACGTATCTACAACTTTTTAGTTATAATATTATTGGTTCAAGCTACTTAATATTCACTTACTAATATTTAGTTTACTTGCCACTAGAAGATGAATTTTCTTATTTCATGAAAATATCTTTTAAATTTTTTCCAATTTTAAGTCACCTTTAGTAAATTTTATCATGATTTCTTAGACTCCCTATGAAATAGCCTAACAATGTATACACTGTATATATTAGTACTCAGAAGATGAATTTTCTTATTTCATGAAAATGACATATTTTCTTTACATTAATTACGGCTTGTCTTTTTTTTTCAATTTTAAGTTACCTTTAGTAAATTTTATCATGATTTCTTAAACTCCCTATGAAACAGCCTAACCCTGTATATTGTAAAAAAAAAAGCTCAGATAGGTCAGTGCGGCGTTGACCCGGACACCGCGCAGGACACTTTGTCTGAGTGTGCTGCGTGGGAGGCGCAGTGTCGCACGTTGGCTGCGGCGGTAGGACAGGATCTCTCGCTGCCAAGCGTAGTTGCGGCCATGCTCGGTAGCGAGGATGTGTGGAATGTTGTGGCCTCCTTCTGCGAGGAGGTCGTCTCGCAGTGAGAGTGGCGGAGAGGGTCCGTGAGCGGGACCCTCAAAGTGGCCGTCTCCGCCAACGGAGGACAGGCGGGAGGAGGCGTCAGTTTGACCGCCTCCTCCCACTGTAACCGGACCAGGGAAGATGGGTCGGGGGCTCATCTTCCCATTGCACAGGTCCGGCGGACGGAGGAGACGGCCGGTGTGTACCCGGCTGTCTTCTTACGAGGCTCGGCGGCGGCGATTTCGCTGCTGGGCCAACCGCTGTGGCGGCACGACGAAGTCTATAGAGATCTCGTGCCACCCCAACTATAGCGGCAGACGTAAACCGTGGGATTTTAAAATAAAGAAAAGATAGGTCACGTATTACATGTATCAGGCAACAGCCCAAGCCTAGGTGTGCCGTGCACCCTTGAGCTAGTTGTCAAATAAAATCAACTGAGTGCCTTAAGCGCTCGCCTTAGTAGTCCGGTGAAGCTGTTAAGACCTTGCTAGGTCAACAGCGTAGTCAGTTCGAAAAAAAAAACTATTTTAGATGCATTTTCCTTTTGTCATGCTATAGCATTTTTCTATCAATATTGTTTCACGAATTATAGACTCCCGTCCCGTACATGTACAAATGTTAAAAATATATTTACAAATATGAAAAGAATGATTTTTTATCATAGCAAAAATAAAAGTTGAGAGAAAAATTTGTAAAATTGCTGAGCTGCGCGAACTTCACGTTTCTTTACACTCACCTTTGTGATATCTTGTTACTAAGTGCGAATGTATTTTATGAACGACCCCTAAATAAGTATACATCAATACAACAATAAATATTTTTAAGAAATAATCGGAAAGTCTAGTAGAAGCCAGTTTCTTACTACACTGTATGACTAACGGGATTTTAACCTCAAAACTCATTCAATATTCAGCAAGTGCTATTGTATATATACTACTGATATAACACGAAATAAAATATTTAGAAGAGTTTCATCTAGACATGCGATAGTTTTAGAGCTGACCATTGAACTCGGCACCCATTTAGATCTCACTTCTTTTGTCGTTGAAGTCAACAACCAAGGCATATATCATAATATTGAACTTGGCTCTCATTTTCCACAGAATTGTGAACTAATTTTTTCGCTAGTAAGAAAATATCATACAGTTATGAAAAAAAGTACTCAACTAAATTGTATTATAAAAAAACACGCTGTATACGATGGAGCCGTTACGGCATCGTTCGCAAGCACTTATTAATAATAATATGAAGAAAGCTGAACCGAATCTTTGATCGAAAACCAACAGTGGGTGTGTTTGGGCTCTCGCGTACGGTCTTGCTAAATCAGCGTTCATTTTAAACCCAATTTATATCGAGCAGTTTTTATTGTATTATAGCTAAATACTGGCATTTGTCCACCATTACATTTATTTGAAATGACAATGAGTTCACAGTTCTTCTTCTATTTTATTTTTGGCAACCATTCTTTTAGTAGACTATTACTGCCATTGTCAAGCGAGTATCGATATTACAAGTTTCTTGATATAATTACAATGAACTTACAAAATGGTGGCCATCTTGTTAGAACTTTCCTGGGAGTTTTTGTGGGAAGTCAGAATCCATACTCAGTGGTATTATTATTATTTATTTTTTTATGTCAAAAGGAGGCAAACGAACCAGTACGTTACCTGATTTTAAGTGATTACCACCGTTCATAGACACTAGCAACACCAGGGGAATCGCAAGTTCGTTGCAAGCCTGTGTATGGAGGAGCTGTAGGGA